>JARHVA010002365.1:0-500000 GCA_037957365.1 Torreya grandis
GTGTTTGAAGAATTCAAAACCAATTTGAATTCCTCAAAAAGTTACTTTTACACTTGCAATTTTATTTTAAGGACCCTTAAGTCATCTAATGCACTTTTTAGGGTCTTTTAGACATAATAGCTTCTCTAGACCTTGTTTTTTACCCATTATAATCTTTGATACTTTTTGAAAACCTCCTTCATTCCCATTAATTATTGAACACCTTGGAATCCTGTTAGATCATTCACTTATAATTCAAGACCTATTTCTAGGCCTTTTCCTCAAAATCTCCTAATTACCTTAAAACTTACTTAAAGTGTTTTAAAATCTTGCAAGTGACATGTGGTAGGGTCATGAGGCCTCATATTATCTCTCCACCATTGGATCATCCAATACAAAAGGAATATATTTATCTCCTCACACCACACCAAGACCTTTCAAGATATTGTACTACATTATCAAGTTGGGGACCAAAAAGGGACTAGTCATGGGGGTAGAAGGTTACTGAATGGTTAAAGAGAGTGGTATGATCCATCTAGGTAAAAGTTTCATATGTACGACAGTTTTAGCCAAAAAAAACCATAAATGGAGCTATCTACTTGTGATATTGAATACATTGCAATAGCTTCATATTGCATTCAGTTCCTATCGATGAGACAAACCTTAAAATACTATAAGGTAGAGTATGATAATCTTAGTCCTATCTATTATGACAATAAAAGTGATATAAGAATCTCAAAGAACCTATAATGCACTCTATGACTAAGCACATTCCCATTATTTATCATTTCCTAAGAGATCAAGTGAATAAAGTGTTAAACTTGAATATTTTTCTACAAAGGATCAAATTAAAGACATTTTGACCAAGCCATTTCCAAAGGCAATTTTTGAACATCTAAAATAGGAATTGGGTGTAGTTCCTACCCCTAGTAGTCATTAGGTAATTAAAGTGCTTAGGTGGAGATAATCACATGGTTCATATATCTCTAAGAACAAGTAACTAGTGTCATAATGGGAGCATGTTTATAAGGTGCTTCATAAATGCATAATCCCTATTTGTTTAGTGATTTTGGTTTGAAACAAGTGTGATTCAAGAAGTTTAAATCATCTCTTTGTCATTTATGTCAAAGGGGGAGAAAATTTAAAATGTGGGAGAAGTTTCTTTTTGAGATAAATTTTTTGAGAGTGGTTACCATCATTCACAAAGGGGGAGATTGTTGTTGTATTATCATTTATGTCAAAGATGCATCTTGACAAGGTTGATGATAAAGGTGAATAAGAATAATTTAAAATATGTTATGTGACAAGGGGTATTAAGATAATGTTGTCATGAGAGAGTGATGTCATGATATAAAGATAAAGATGGAATTTTAAGGCACCTAATGGATTATGATTGCATGAAGGTATAGGTCATTGATGATAAAGTTGAATAAGAAGCCTATTCATGACATGAAGAGGTATGTGCATTAAAATGAAATAAAAAATACATGTGAAGCTTTTATGACACTTTTTGACAATGTAATGCATTAGAGAATTCATGAGAGTTTTAATGTGATCTTATAAGCGTAGGACCTTCAGACTAAAGCCTAAACCTAAACCTATTTTAGACCCTACCTAAACTAATGAGGAATGATCATATTTCAAGGAAAATTTTAATATGTGACCATTGATAGAGATGAGAAAAGTCTTTTTAGGCATTTTCACAAAGTTTGAGGTCATGGTTTGAGGGAAATTACATGAAACACTATTTTAGGCCTTATTGAGTTCACAGAATGAGGTCTCAAGACCCAAGAAGTATTTTAAGATGTTCATTAGCGCATTAAGATATACATTTTAACCTAATATATTAAATATATATGATTAATATTCTTAGATAAAATATCTAAGCATTGGTTTTAGATTCAATGGGTAGTCCTTTATGAATAATCGTTAACACCAAAACTTACGTTAAACCTCCTTAAAACCCTAATAACGACCTGATGTGAAATATCTTTTTGAAATTATCTAAAAATGGATTACAATTCCTACAAAATTTATTGTATCATGTATTTAACTCTTCCAAGTACCTCTAGGTGGTGGAGGTTAGTCAGATGAGAGAGAAAATGTACATATATGGGCTTATTTATCAATAAGTTATTATAGATCTTAAAATTTTCATTGGTCAAAAAAACCAAATGGATGGTAAAATAATATAAAGATTCATAATAAATTCCCATGATTATTTATAGATAGGTTCCACCCTTAAAGTGTGCTCAATTGTTCATCCAAGTTAGCCAGTCATAAACAAACCTAATGGTGCAAATAGTGCAAAACCCAAGCCAAGAAAAGAAGATGGATTTGATGGTTTGATCATGTCATTTTAATTTAAAAAAGTGTAATAATATTTTATTTATGAATTTAAGTCATTTTCATGCCTAGAATAACTTTTGGTGTATAATGAATATGGTGAAAAAGTTGCTCATAAAATGGCCTATCTGGTTTAGATAAGACTATGTGATATAAGGCCAAGAAATTGGTTTGTAAGACTAATATTTGCCATTAGACCATATGAAATTTATATCTAAATATGGTCTAGATATATCATTAGGCCATTTACATGCATTATAAGTAATTACAAGTGTCTACATAAGTGTTGAATGTCTAAGTCATCATGACTGGTCTTTGAGGTAAATTGGTAGTTATGAGTAAGTTGCAGAGATGTTCTTGATCTTTTATAGTCTGAGTGAAAGTGTTCCAATAATTTAGTGATAACCATAAGGTCATGGAAAAAATATCTACACATTTAATTTTTTAGAGTGCTATAGCTTAAGGGTGTTTAATCTTCATTTTTTTAGGATATACTTTTGAGGTATGCAAGCCTAATAGGATACTTTGCCCTAAAAGAGCTTTCATGGTATGAGCTAAGGATATTAGTCTAACCAAGAACTGATAAGGTCATTAGAAGTCATTGTTTAATTTATTGAATGGTTTTTAGTTTTTTTATAAATACATATAGGCCCAAGAAGATCAATATTTGGTGTTAAGAGGATAGGCCTAATACAACTAGGTCTTCATGGATGAACTAAGAGGTTGAAGGTGTATGTCCAACCAAATGGTGTGTGACCATGAGACTTGTATATATACAAGTAAATTTATGCATATTTGATCATAAGAATTATAAGATAATAAAATATTTCTTATTATAGAGAAAGGAAGTCTTGAAATGAGACCATAAAAATAGAGTAGAGATGTGGTGATCAAAATTTGTGAGGTGGTTGAGTTAGTGTTGAGTCACCTAGGGAGTTGGTGCTTTGTTGCAAGTAGGTGATTAATAAATCCTAGTTAAGTGGGTGCTTGACTATATTGGGGTTGGTGCTCTAAGCTGAGTTGGTACTAAAAAAAATTGATATCTAGTTTTTTAGGACTTTAGTCCATTTATTAGGATCATAATGGGTTTTATTACCATTGAGGGTTTCCCACTCATATGTGTATCTTCTTGTGTTATGATAATTTGAATGTTCTTTATGAATTTATATACTTTAATTTTTATTTCATATTTCATGATTTATTGGTTATAATTTGAATAATTTTTTTGTTGTATTGATTAACCTCCGTCCCTCCTCAATGATTGTGCTTCCAACATAAACTCCAGCACTATTTTTTAGAGGTAGAAGATGGTACTAAGGTCAATAATACACACACCCAAACTAACACTATTATCTATAGGTAGAAACATGAGAAAATGGAGAAAGATTTGGATTATGGGAAGTTAGAATCATTTTATAAGTTTTGGAGCATGTGGTAAAAAAAAATTCATGATGATTTTAAAGCCCCAAGCCACTTACAAGTGGCCTAGACCCATGAAACCCAATCCAGGTTTGTTAGGCTTAAAGCCATGCTTTAGGCCTCAAAACCCACACTATATTGGGGCATACATAGACCCTCCCAAAAAAAATTATGACCATATACATATTAAGAGGTATTATTATTCAATACCTATAGAGAATTCTCCAATAAATAAAAAGAAGAAAATGGGTGAAATTAGGTCTTTAAGCCTAATTCGAGTTACACAATCCAATCAACTAGCTTGAGTTGCCTATTCAAATTCTTAGATATATAATGCTATAGGGACTTAGGTAAAATTATCCTATGGGAATTTTTTAATCCCTATGGGATCAACATCCATGGGAGAGTGAGTGGATTTCAAGGATGTAACTTTATGAATAGTTGTTAAGACTACACATAGGTCTAGAAGGCTTGCAAGGGTTTCAAGGTATACCATATTATATTCATATCTTAGCACAATAGATACATGAGACCCTAATATTTTAAGTAATTCTATGGGGGTCAATGGAATAAACATATATGACCATAAGTTTAGGATTGGAGGTATGATCTTTATGAACCATTGTCAAGATGGTAGACCTCTAAAACCTTGTCTAAACCTTAAGACAAACATGACATGGGAAAAGTGAATATTTTTGAATTAAAAAATCCTATAATTACCTAATAAAAACTTTAAAAATATAATCCACTTAGAAGATTCCAAGATCATGGCATTTTTTTGTATGCACACTGTATGAATTTATCATAAAATAGTAATTTTCTAAGGAATTGAAAATAAAACAAAGTAAAAGGTGGTTTGAGGAGTTTAAAATCATTATAGTGGGAGTTTTGAGACTTGTTTCATATTCCCAAGATACTAGATACTCAAGTTTATACCTATAAATTACTTTATAAGTCTCCTCTAAACAACCAGTCTACAAATGTGAAAGAGGTGGCCTAATAAAATATGAAAGGTAAATTTGTAGATTTGAGCTACTAGAAATGGCCTATGAAATGATGTGTTATGTTTATATATACATAATACTCACATATAAATAGGTTCATAAGGTCTCACATAGGATTTCATGTCCACTAAACATAACTAGTCATGTAACTAGGCCTAATATACCTTGTAGACTTACGTGGTCAACTATAAGTGATGAAGTTCTGCATATAAGCACTATTAGAGGAGTTAATATAAGATAATTAACACATTTTAATTATTAATTTAATGTAGATAGGTACACTTTCCATGAAAATAATGGAGAAAGAGGTAGTTTCAAGCTTGGTCAACATGCACAATGACTAGTGGGCTACTCAACGCCTCATGTAGGCCTTATTACACTCCATTCACACCTTATATATACCATAAGGATGAGTGATTGAATATTTAGTTGTGGTAATTATATGAAGGGAGTAAAACAAGTTATCTACAACCTCCACCACTCCACCTTAATACCTAAATGGCTCATTTATGAGCACCAATACATAGGAGACCTACAAATAATTGTTGTGACTATTTATAACTACAGTATGAGTTGATTATGTCTAAATATTTCATATTTATATAAATACATGCCATTTCCCCCTCTCCTTATCTCTTTATTATGATATATATTTAGGCCTTATGTCCTTAATTTGTATACCTCACCTGGGTATGAGGAAACTCTACTTGGTTTTGTGCTTGATGAACCACTTGAATTGTTAATGGACTATTAAAAATTCTATATTATTATTTGATAATGTGTATATGTTTTTTATATTGTGTATAAGTGGTGTAAATCTTCCCTTATCATGTCTTTACCACACATATATACTGATAAGTTATCTTATGTAGGTTACATGGTGTGCAAGAGTATTGGTGATTGAATTTGAAGTGTGATGTGACTGATAAGTGACTCACAACATACCTTCTTATCATGACCTTCATACTATAATTACCTAATATATCCTCCATGTTAAATATTATTGTATATGAACTCTTTGTGATAGTCTTTTAGTTCATGACTAGCTCACTAGTATTGTTAAGAGTTCAAATTGAGTGGATGAATGATCATATTAGTGCATCACCACCTCTTAGTCAATGTTTATTTTATGACATTATATCCATTTTCACCCCAAAGTAGTAGTTTTTAGTGAATTGATCCCAAATAGATGAATCATGGGAGTTATCCCCATAATCTATAGGTCTATCCTATTCATAGGTCACCCATATCCTTAGGTTATTCCCTTGTTGGTCCAGCCTTGAAGGTAGGGCTGAAAAACTCTTTGAAAGGGTGTAGGTTGGAGATATAATATTTATGACATGCATAGTGGGACCAAATTCAAGCATGGGATGTTTCACAGTAGCATCTTAGCCATCTTAAGAAGATTCAAGTACTAAAATACTAGGTTTATAGTCAGACATTCATGACAAGGGCCATTATAAGGTCATCATCTCATGGTAAGAAAAGTTTATCTTTATAATTCATTGTCATTCATATATATTATGATGAGATATGGCTGCATATGGGGAAAATTTTTGTCATTCACTTCTTTATCAGTAGCCTTATGATCCATTATAATTCTATTATGATCCCTATCAACCTTATTATGACCCCTATAATCCATAAATTCACCCTTTTAAATAATATAATAGCCCTCATAAGGCCTATGATCATATTCAATACCAAGGTCACCATTCTATCCCTCTTTGTGATCTTCACTCACCTCCTTGGTAGCCTAATTATCAACCTAATTAGTGATTCAAACATCATGATGTTCTTAGTTATCCTAATCATGTTTAAATTTAATCCATATCAAGCCTTAAATAGACCTTATTGAGCTATGAAAGACACATGGTGAGAATTAACACATAGAGGGCATGGCTAAGGAATTCCTAGGCATGTTATTAATGACATGAGAGATTCATTATAATAACCTTGGAGAGAGTGGAAATTTTTCATGAGATGAGGTCATTTAGGAGTTAATAGTGAATTTTTTGATATATATGGCCTATTTTCAAATATATAGGAGAGTTTATTAGTATATAAGGGGAAACAAGTCCACCATTATCAACTTTATGTCCCCTCCTCCATCCCATATTAGTACTCCACTAAATTTCCCATCCTCCCACAAAATACCTAAGTAAATGAATATCAATACCTCCCAAGTCATTCATAAATTATTTAAACGTTTTATGATTATATATTTATCTAAGAGAAAGTACAAGAATATATAAAGGTATGCATTGAGAGGACTAGTTACAATGAGCAGATATCTAATCAGTTAAGGATTGATTTTGAAGCCCACCTAAAGAAGTAGGTTAAATTTATAGAAAAACACTTATATTAGTCAATGTTAGATATAAGAGAAATGCTTTATAAGTTGGAAGTTCTTCCATTCATTCCCAAGGTTAGAACACATGTAAAACAAGAAGACCTTACATCTAAGTTTCTGACTTGGAAATAGGTGTAGCAGTCAAGGGAAGTAGAAGACTAGTCAAGCATAAACCAAGGTGTTAAAGCCAAAGGAAATTTTAAAACCACTCAACTCCCACTCCTCCCTCCTTAATAAAATTAGGTATATCCATCATGTAAATCTATTCAAATCAATGTGCAATAGAAAGAGGAAGTGATGGTTGTCAAATGAGGTAAATTGAGTGAGAAAAATGAGGCATCAATGGCACCAATAGATTTGGATTCTCTCTTTGAACTCTTTAAAGGTTCCTTAATGTCACTCCTTGATAAGGATCATGTTATTTATGAGATTTATGATGGAGATCTAGCTATAGTGATAGAGGATGAAGATGATTTGAGTGAGTATGAAGAAGAGATCACTATTGGGACACCCCTTACCATGGATAGGTATCAATAAATCTTTCATAATGAAAGAGAGCATGAACTTCAAGAGGATTATTGGATGAAATAATATCCACAAGAATAATATGATTCCCAATATATCCTTGATGACATGGGAACCATTCTTTATTATGACAGTCTTGAAGAGTGGGAAAGTCAAGCATCTATTCAGTTTGTATTAGCTTAAGGCAAGGTGGTAACCTCCAAGGGTCTTAAGACATTCAAGAGAAGGTATGTGTTAAAAATACTTCTAGTTTCATTGAAGATAAAATACCCCTTCATTTTTTATAATATGGGTTTGTTTATAATCATGAGATTCCATTAGAGGATGAGGATGTCCAAGTTGTAATAGAACATGATTTTCATTAGCATAGTGCTTCACAAGTGAATAGTAAGGATGATAGTGAACTCTGTGTATTTTCAATTGATGATGAAGAGATGGATTTTTTGGAATAATTGAAATATTTTTTTAATGTTTTGATAGTCCACCTCTACCCCATGAGGATATTGATAAATGTCTTGAAAAGTACACTATAACAACTAATCATTTTGAGTCTCAAAAGAAAAATGAAGACAATAATCAAGGCCTACTAGCTGAGTAGTCATGGAAATATGTATGTGAGAAACTGAAAAAATTGGATTAGTTCATGACTGAGATAGACTAGACATTTATAATTCTAGGAGGACAAGTGTGGAATTATTATAATTGGGTGTTTGACTCATAGATCCAACCCAAACACCTAGGCATAGAGCCAAAAGGTCCAACTCCTCTCCTAAGAGGCAATGAACATACCAATGCCTCCATATATAAATAAGAGTCATCATATAGTGATAAATTCCTTATTGGACTCAAATCAAGACAAGATAATTAGACCTCATGACATCATAGTGATCAAATAGATTTTCCATTTGGTCTTAGAGGAAAGGGCTTGACCTCAGGTTAGTTATTTATAGTTTATTATATTATTTCAATAATTATGTCATACATAACCCTAGTATGTTATATTAGTTGTTTTGGTATCTTTTTTGTTTCCCTCATAGGTATTATGTGTGTTTCTTTAGTTATCTTTATTATGTCCTATGAGTTTTTGTAATCCTAAGAAACATCATGAAGTGTTAATATATTTGGCATTCCAAGAGTGGTAATCAAGTCTTAATACCATGTATGAGTCATCATTGTTATGGATATTCTAGGTTATCTTTACTGGAAGGCTGGTCAACACCTATGAGTTACCAAAAATTTTGGTGATTTCTCCTCCTAGGCTAGATGCAAACCCCTACAACCAATTTTTTTATATGACACCCACATAAGCCTACACATGGTGATACCTTATTTTGTCTCAATTTTAACATTATTAGCATTAAATAAGGTTTCATATTGTGTTAAAATATTATGCAAAGATTCTCATATTTCATATTTATCTTAATGTCTATTGGTGATGTGTACTAGGTTATCATGATACTCATTATGTAAGTGGAAGAGTAATAAATGTTTTGGAGACCTATAAGGATGGTCTTAAGCATGTTTGATAGGATTAAATATCTTTAGTATAAGTTGAATTAATTTGAAAATCTTGAAACTTCTATTGTTAATTATTTTTAATAATGTTTGGGTTATTTCAAGATGAGAGAGATTCCATCTAGGATTAACACACTATCTTAGTCATCTCAAAGGGGAGTTCAGTCAAGGTTCTCATGAAGGCAATGCAGTGATAAGTCTTAGAGAAATAGTGATAGTGTGATGAGGTCAATGATTATATATAAGTTATAAATAATAGTGGAAGGTCATAAACACATTGATTTCACCCATTGAACATTAAACCACTCCGAAAACACTAGACACATAGTCAAGTAGACCTTATTCCTATAACACAATCATGATCCAAGATTACCACCTATAAAAAGACCTAAGAAGGAGATTTCAAGTGTGAATATTATAGATATATGAAGTTTGGATGGTTATGAGAGTCATAAGGACCTTTAAATATATAATATGGAGTCATGAGCACACAAGGATAAGTATGGATAGGGGCAAATAGGGTCAACACATCTCCACCACCCCAAGTTGGTAACCCAATCATAATCCCAATAAAAGGAATGATATGATTACAGGGTTAGAAGGACATAATAGATGATAAGGTTTTGAGTAATCTCAAGGTACTTAGAGAGATAAATTAATGGGTCTATAACCTATTAATATCACCTAAAGAAACAAAGAAACATCAAATCATCTCTCAATATTACACCCATAACTCAGTCAAGAATCCTAAGATCATCACCTATAAGTAAGTCATTTAAGAAGGAAAGTAAAAATTAATCCTTGAATAAATATGAAAATTTAAATATTGGAAACATATATGTGATTATTTTATGAATTATTTGCATTCTCTCCATTAGACTAGTTTGGCCCTTGAGACAGAAAAAGGACTTTCAGGCCTAAAGTAGGCATAATGTAGGCCTAAACAAGCCTGTACATGTAGGATTGGATATGTATTAATAATTTAAGGTTTTTTTAATGATTTTAAACATATATATATATATATATATATATATATATATATATATATATATATAATGTAAATTATAAATTCAAACAATGTTTACAAGTGATATAGGTTTATGTTCAAGAGAGAATAAAACTTAATAACCTAGTTCAACCTAGTCAAGCCTAAGCTTGTACACTAAGACCTACACCAAGATTGAGGGATTATACATGTTTTGAGGTGATATGAATATTTAATAATCAAGTGAGGTATTTTTAATGACACTATATTATTTTAAAAATTGTAAAATCCTCTACTTCAAGTAAGAAGTCACTAAACTCCGACCTTAAGGGTTACACAGGTTTGACTATGCACAATCCCTACAACTGTTATATGGGAGTATGTAAAGGGAAGAGTTGATGAGGTAATTAAATATAATGTTTTTTTTAAGACCTAAGTTAATTTTACATGTTTTTTACAAAATACACCACTTTTTTTTAAAGGTAGAATATGGTACTCAGGTTAACAATACTCACACCCAGACTAACATTATTATTTACAGGTAATCACATGAGCAAATGGAGATAGGGTTGGATTATGGGTAGTTATAATAGTTTAAAAAGGTTAGTAAAATGTTGGAAATAAGTTATAATTATGATTTTAAGTCACCAAACCACTTATAGGTGACCTAGACCATTAAAATTCACTCTAGGTTTGTTAGCCCTAAAGCCATGTTTTAGGCCTCAAACCCCACTCTACCTTGGGGCATACTCAAACCTTACAAAAAATGTTTATTAACATATATAAATGATAATGTATGATTAAATACCTATGGATAATTATCTAAGAAATGAAAATTACAAAAGGGGTCAAATTGGGTCTTGAAGCCTAATTTGGGTTCCATAGTCTAGGCAACCAACTCAAGTTGCCTATTCAAATGCTTAAATATTTCATGGTAGGAATCAATAAAAATTCTCCTAGGTGAATTTGGTAACCCATATTGGATAAAAATACATGGGAGGGAAAGTGGATTTTAAGGACCCAAATTTATGAATGATTGTTAAGATTGTAAATAGGTATATAAGGCTTGCAAGGGGTTTAAGGTCCACCATCTTCTATTCATATCTCCACACACAAAATGTATGGGACCCTAATATTTTCAAGGATTTTATGGGGGTTTATTCACTAAACATCCATGACCATAAGTTTGGGATCAGAGGTCTGATCTTTATGAACCATCATAAGATGGTAGACCTCCAAAACCTTGCCTAAACACTAAGATAGACCCAAATTGGTAAAATTGAATATTTTTACACTCAAAAGCCTTATAATGACCTGATAAAAATTTAAAAAATATAATCCACTTAAAGGAGACCATAATTATGGTACTGATATGTATAGACACTATATGAATTTGTCATAAAATAGTATTTTTTTAAGGAATTAAACAAAAAATAAAGTAGAGGGTGGTTTGAGTAATTTACAATAATTGGAAGGGGAGGTTTATAATTGTTTCATATTATAAATACACTATATGTTCATTTTTATATTTTTAAATGCCTTTGTAAGTCTCCTCTAAACATCCAATCTATAGATGTCAAAGAGAAAGTGGCATAATTAACTAAGAAAGGTAAAGTTGCAAATATGAGCTACTCAAAGGACTTATGGCATGATGTAGGATATTGATTCAGACCTAAGACCATACCTATCCATATGTTCTTAAGGTATCATATAGGATTTCATGGCCACCAAACATTACCAATCAAGTAACTAAACCTAATAGACCTAGTAGACTACTTGGTCAACCAGAAGAGATGAATTTTGGCATAAAAGGACTATTGGAAGAGTGAATAAAGGATAATTAACACATTTTAACTATTATTTGAAGGTATTTAGGTACACTTTCCATGATCATAATGTATAAATAGGTAGTTTTAAGATTATTCAACATGCACAAGGACTAGTGAGATGCTCAAAACATCACAAAGGCCTAATTTCATTCCATTCACACCCTGTAGCTACCATAGGGAGGAGTGTTTGAATATTTGATAATGGTCATGATCTGAAGGGATTAAAACAATTTAACTATAGCCTTCACCACTCCACCTCAATGCCTAAAGGGCTCATTTATGAGCACCAACATATGGGAGACCTACAAAGGAATGTTGTAACTATGTATCTATATTATGAGTTAACTGTGTCCATTTATGTCCTATTATATTTAACTCCATGCCACTTTTCCCTCTTTTTATCTCTTTATTATACTATATATTTATCTCTTAAGGCCTTGCTTTGTATCCCTCACATGGGTATGAGGAAACTTTACATAGTTTTATACTTGATTAACCTCTAAAACTATTAATAGACTATTTCACATTCTCCATGATTAGTTTATAGTGTGTATATGCATGTTTTGATGTGCATAAGTGGTGGATATTTACCATTAGAATGTCATTACAAGACCTATATATTGATAAGTTGTCTTATGCAAGTCACATGGTGTGTAAGAGTATTGGTGTTTGAAATTGAAGTATGATTTAACTGGTAAGTGCCTCATACTAGACCATCATATCATGACCTTCATACTCTAACTACCTAATACTGCCTCCATGTGATATATTGTTGCATGGTAACTCTTGGAGATAGTCCTTTAGTTCATGATTAGTTTACTAGTGTTGTTAGGAGTTTAAATTGAGTGGATGAATGATCATATTGGTCCAACACCACCCCTTAGACTAGGTTTATTTTATGCAATCTCTATCCTTTTTCACCCAAAAGCATTTGGTTTTAGTGATTTAATCCCAAATATAAACACCAGGGGATTTATCACCATAATCAATAGGTTTATTGTAGTCATAGGTCACCCATAGCCTTGGGATATCTCTATGTTAGTATATCCTTGAATGTAGGTCTGAAAAACCTCCTTGAAAGGGTGAAGGTCAGAGAGCTAACAATTTTTACACACATAGTGGGATCAAATTCAAGCATTAAATCCTTCATAATAACATCTTGGCCATCTCAATAATATTAAAGCACTCACATACCAAGTTTGTAGTCATAGTTTCATGGCAAGGGTCATTAAAAGGCCATCATATCATGGTAAGAACAATTCATGTTGATAGTTAATTGTTATTCATGTGTATTATGATGAACTATGGCTACATATGGAGTATAATTCTACCATTCACTTTGTTATCAATATCCTTGTGATCCATTCTAATTGCATTATGATACCTATCAACCTTATTCTAACCCTTACCATACCTAAATTCACCCTTTTCAATAATAAGAGAGCCCCCATTAGGCCTATGATCCTCTTTAATACCAAGGGTAACATTATAGCCCTCTTTATGAGCCTCAATCACCTCCTTGGTATCCTAATTATAAATTTAATTAGTGATGTCAACATCATGATGTTCTTGGTTGGCCTACTCATGTTAAAATTCAATCCATATCAAGCCTTAAAAAGACTTTATTGAGATATGAAGTACACATGGTGAGCATTGATACACATAGAGGGTATGGCCAATTAATTATTTGGCATGTTATTAAGGGCATGAGAAATTCATTTCATCAATCTAAGAGAGAGTGGATATTTTTCATGAGAGAAGGTAATTTAAGAGTTAATAGTTATATTCTTAATATAGATGGTCTATTTTCAAAGATCGCAGAGAGGTTAGTAGTATATGATGGGCAATAAGTCCACTATTACTAACATTATGTCCCCTCCTCCATCCCATATCAATCCTTAATTAAACTACCCATCCTCACTCCAAATACATAATCAAATTAGTGTTAAGAGCTCCCAAGTCCTTTGCAAGTTATTAAAACCTTTCCTACTTGGAGGTCTATCTAAGAAAAACTACAAGAAGATAAAAATGTATGTATTAAAATGACTATGTAGCATGAGAAGATCCTTGATCAATCAAGGATTGATTTTGAATCCCACCTATATAAGTTTATTGAACTTGAAGACAAATGATGATTTCATGTAGTGGTATCTACAAGAGTAATGCCATACTAATAAGAATTTCTTCCATTCATGCTTGAGGTTGCAACACTTCCAGCTTGGAAATAGGTGTAGTAGTCAAGGGAAGGAGAAGACCAATCAAACATAAACTAGGTGTTGAAGCAAAATTCAAGTTTAAAACCACTCAAATCCCACCCCTCCCTCTTAAATAACACAAGGTATTTCCATCATTGAAATTTATTCAAAGTAATGTGCAATAAAAAGAGGAAGTGTTGGTTTCAAAGGATAGCAATTGAGTGAGAAGAATGAGGCATATGTGGCCTCACTAGATTTGGATTCTCTCCTTGAAATTTTTCAATGGTCCTCCATGCCACTCTTTGAGAAGGATCCTATTATTTGTGAGATAAGTGAATCATATGTTCAATTTGTAGTAGATATAAGGCAAGGTGATAACCTCCAATGGTATTCAAATATTCAAGATAAGGCATGTGTTCAAAAGGCTTATAGTTTAATTGAAGACAAAATACCCCTTCTTTGTTGCCAAGATGGGTTTGTTGATAAGCATGAGATTTCATTATAAGATGAGGATGACCAAGTTATAGTATAACATAACTTTGATCAACATAGTGATTCAAAATTAAATGGTGATGATGATAGTGAACTCTATGCATTTATAATTGATCATGAAGAGATGGATTTTTTGGAGGATTCAGAAGAATTTTGTTTGATTTTCAATAGTCCACCTCTACCTCATGTGGATATTTAAAAAAGGTCTTGAAAGGAATACTATAGTATCTGATTATTTTGAGTCTCATGAGAAGATGAATGCACTAATCAAGGCATACTAGTTGAGTAGTCAAGGAAATCATTACATGAGAGCATGACAAATCATGAGTAGCTCATGAGTGAGGTATAATGGACATTGATCATTCAAGGTAGAGAAGTGTGGAATGGTTATGATTGGGTGATTGAATCATATATCCAACCCATGCACATAAGGATGGAGTCAAAAGGTCCATCTACTCTCTAAAAAGGCCATGAATAAGCCAATACCTCCAATTCTAAGTGGAAATCCTCATATAGTGATAAATGTATGATTGGAATCAAATCAAGACATGTAAATTAGACCTCATGGTGCCATAGTGATCAAATAATTTTTCCATTTGATCTTGGAGGAAATGGCTTGACCTTAGTTGTTTATAATTTGTTGTCTTGTTTCAATAAGTGTGTCATACATAAGCCTAGTGTGTTAGCTTAGTTATTTTGGTGTCTATATTGTTTGATTCATATGTGTTAGCTGTGTTTATTTAGTTGTATTTTTTGTGTCCTATAAGTTTTTGTGGTCTTAAGAAGTGTTATAAAGTATTAATTTATTTAGCAGTCCAAGAGTGGTCATCAAGTCTTATTACCATGTATGAGTCATCATTATCATAGAGATTTTGGGTTCTCTTGACCAGAAGGCTAGTTAACCCCTATGAGTCACCAAATATGTTTATAATGTGGCCTTTTAGGATAGATACCAACCCTTATAATGAAATATTTTTATATGACACCCATATAAGCCTACACATTTTGATCTCCTACATGATGATGTATTATTTGGTCTTAGTTTGAACATTATTAACATTGATTAAGGTTTTGTACTATGTTATAAGCTATTAAAAATATCCTCATACACCATATATATGTTAAGGTATATTGGTTATGTGTACTGGGTTTTCATGATATTCATTGTTTAAGTGGAAGAGTGCCAAATGTGGTGGAGGCCTAGAAGCATGGTCTTAAGCATGTTTGATAGGATTAGGGATCCTTAGTAGAATTTGAATTAATTTGACAAGATTTGAACTTCTATGTTTCCTCAATCCACTCCTCAAACACCAGACACATAGTCATGTGGACCTTATTCTTATAACACAATCACGATCCAAGATTACCACCCATAGTAGGACTTTAAAAGGAGAGTTCAAGTGTGAATCATATAGATAGATGAAGCTATGATGGTTAGGAGAGTCATGAGAACATTTAAATATATCATATATGTTAATGAGGACATAAGGATAAGTATGGATAGGGGCATAAAGGGTCAACATGTCTACACCACCCCAAGTTGGCAACCCAATCAAGATCCCAATAGAGGTAATGCTATAACTACATGCTTAGAAGGACCTAATAGATGATAATGTTTGGAATAATATAAAGGTGGTTATAGATATAAATTAATGGTTTTATAACATATTTATATCATCAAAATAAATAAAGAAACATCAGATCATCTTTCAATCTCGTACCCATAATGTAATCAAGAAGCCTAGTATCATCACCTATAGGTAGGTCCTTTAAGAAGGTAAGTGAACATTAAAAATTTAATAAAGATTATTTTTGAAATATTGTAAACATATATGTTATTTTTTAATGAATTATTATCATTCTCTCCATTGGACTAGTTTGGCCCTTGAGATAGAAAAAGGTCTTGTAGGCCTAAACTAGGTCAAATGTAGGCCTAAATAGGCTTGTACATGTAGGATTAGAGATGTATGCATAATTTGTGGTTTTTGAAAGGATTGGAAATATATATATATAATGGAATAGATAAATTAAAACATGTTTTAATGTGATATACTCTTAGGTTTAATAGAGAAAGAATCTCAAAAACCTAATCAACCCTAGTTAGGCCTAAGCTGGTACACTCATACCTATACCAAGATTGAGGGTTTATACATGTTTTTAGGTGATATAAAGATGGAATAATATAATTAGTTATTTTTAATCACATTATAGTATTTAAAAAAATTTAAATTCTTATAATTTATGTAAGAAGGTACAAAACTCAAACTGCAAGGGTTACATAGGTTTGACTATGTACAAACCCTAAGACTATTGTATAGGAGTATGTAGAGGGAAGATTTGATGAGGGAATAGAATATAATGGTGTTTTTGGGACCTAAGGTCATTTCAATTTCTTTTACAGACTCCACCACTATTATTTGAAGGTAGAACATAGTACTTAGTTCAATAATATTCACACCCATACTAACATAATTATCAACAAGCAATCACATGAGCAAATAGAGATAAAGTTATAGTATGGGAAGTTATAATAGTTGCATAAGATTTTTAATACATGGGAAATAATTTTTAATGATGATTTTAAATCCCAAAACCACCTACAGGTGACCTAGACCCCTAAACCTAGTCTAAGGTTGTTAGGCCTAAAGCCATGTTTTAAGACTCAAACACCACACTACCTTGGGGCATACTCAAACCCTCCTAAAAAATTTGATGAACATAAATAGATGATAATGGATTATTTATGACATATGGATAATTATCCAATAAATGAAAAGAAGAAAAGGGGCCAAATTGGGTCTTTAAGCTTAGTTTGAGTTTTACAGTTTAGGTAACCAACTCAAGTTACCTATTCAAATGCTTAAATCTTTCATGGTATAGGGCATTAGGGAGAATAATCCTCAATGAATTTTGGAATAAATATGGGCTCAACATCCATGTGAGAGTGAGGGGATTTTAGCGACCCATCTTTATGAATGATTGTTAAGACTACAGATAGGTCTAGAAGGCTTACAAGGGGTTCAAGGCCCACCATCTTCTGTAAGTATCTCCACACACCAGCTACATGGATCCCTAATATTTTCCATAATTTTAGGGGTATTTGTAGACTAAACATCCATGACCATAATTTTGGGATTGGAGGGCTGATATTTATGAACCATCATTAAGATGGTAGACCTCTAAAACCCTGCCTAAACCCTAATATAGACCCGCTTGGGAAAAGTGAATATTTTTACACTCAAACACCATAAAATGACTTGATAAAAAATTTAAATTACTAATACACTTAAATAATAATTTTATCGTGGTATATATATATATATATATAAACATTTTATGGATTTTTTAGAAAAATTACCTTTTCAAGGAATTTAATAGAAAATATAGTACAAGGTCATTTGAGGAGTTTCGATTAATTGGATGGGGAGGTTTAAGACTTGTTTAATATTGAAAAGACACCATATTCTCATTTTTCTACTTGGAAATGCATTTATAAGTCCCCTCGAAATAACCAATCTACATATGTGAAAGAGAAGGTGGCCTAGTCAACTAAAAAAGGTAAAGTTGTAAATGTGAGATAATCAAAAAGGATTGTGACATGATGTAGGATGATGATTAAAACCTAATAATCACCTATCAATAGGTTCCTAAGGTATCATATAGGCTTTCATGTCCACCAAACATCACCTGTCAAGTAAATAAGACTAATAGACCTAGTGTAACTACTTGGTCAATCAGAAGAGATGAAGTTTGGCATAGAAGGACTATTAGAGGAGTGAATATAATAGAAGTACCACATTAGAACTATTCCTTTAAGGTATGTAGGTGCACTTTCCATGATCATAATGGATTAATAGGTAGTATCAAGCATGGTCAACATACATAAGGACTAGTGAGATGCTCAATGCCTCATAGAGGATTAATTGTACTCCCTTCACACCTTGTAACTACCATAGGGAGGAATGATTGATTATTTAGGCATGGTCATGCACTGAATGGAGTAAAACAAGTTATCTACAGCCTCCACCACTCCACCTCCATGCCCAAATGGCTCATTTATGATCACCAATGCATCAAAGACCTATAAAGGACTCTTTTAACTATTTGTAATGACAATATGAGTTGAATTTGGCCATTTATGGCATATTATCCATAACTCCATGCCATTTACCCATCTCATTATCTCTTAATTATACTATATATTCAAGCCTTAAAGCCTTTATTTGTATCCCTCACCTAGGTATGAGGAAATCTACCTATTTTTGTACTTGATGAACCTCTTAAACTATTAGTGGATTGTCATAGCTTCTCCATGATTGGTTTATAGTGTGTATATGGTTGTCCTGATGTGCATAAGTGGTGGAAATATTCCCTTAGCATTTCCTTGCCACATTTATATGTTGATAAGTAATCTTATGTAGATTATAGGGTGTGTAAGAGTGTTGGTTATTGAATTTAAAGTGTGATTTGACTAGTAAGTGCCTCATAACAAGATTTCCTATCATTACCTTAATACTATAGCTACCTAATAAAACCTCCATGTGAAATGTGTTTGTATAGGAACTCCTAGAGATAGTCCTTTTGTTCATGATTAGTTTACTAGTGTTGTTAGGAGTTTAAATTGAGTAGCAGAATGATAATATTGGTGCATCACCACCCCTTCGACTAGGTTTATTTTATGAAATATCTATCCCTTTTCACCCCAAAAAAGTAAGTTTTAGTGAATTGAGCCCAAATATATGCACCTTGGGAGCTATCCACATAACATAAATGTCTAGCCCATTCATATTTTACCAACAACCTTGGGCTATTCCTATGTTAGTCTAGCCTTAAAGGTAGGTCCGAATAACCTCATTCAAAGGGTAAAATTTGGAGAGCTAATATGAACTAAACCAACTCCAAAGCCTTGGTTTTATCATTCTCCATCAAAATGAAGAAACCACAACTAATAAAGACCTTCAATTTTTTGTTCATGAGGCTCCTTGTTGGTAGATGTGTACACACTTGCATGCAAAGATACAAAATCAAAATTTTAATTTTTGGCATTGTAATCCATGATCATATGCTTCATTTTTGATTTATGTTCCACTTGTATTTGGTTGGCTATGCCTCTCCAAGGAAGCCACATGTGAGATAAATTGGTGGATATGTATTTATTTAGTTTCTTAGACCAATCTCAACTTAGTAATAGGCCATAATATTTTAGAATGTCAAATACTAAGATATCATTGTGTTGTTTTACATGTGGTTCTAATGCCAACTAGATGTGCATATTGGTTAGTTATCCTATACATGGGATATAACATTTATCCAACTTTAGGACCACTCTTTTTGACTTATTAGGGGTTAAACCTAACTTATTACATATATTTGATGGCATTATGTTAGAAGAGTCACTTGAGTCAACTAATAAATTATGTACATTATTTTCAAACATTAATAAAATCAACAAAAAAAGGTGGTACTTTAGGCTTATCTTTGTATACCATGACATTTACATGCATAACTTTTGACTTATCAGTAGATGACCTTCTAGTCAAATATATAAGTAATAACTCACTGTATTTAGTTAACTAGGCATACTTATGAAGATTGATGTTATCCTTGATCTTATTAATGTCCTTAATAATATTGTACCCTCCTTTATTGTGTGTTTCTATAGTCTATAACTCCTCATCTCTCTTTGGAGGAGGTGGATTATTGTTATCCTTAATATCTAATGGAATGGTAATATTATTACTTAGAGGTGTTGAAATAGTGAAAGGATACTTAACCCTCATACTATAATTGTTCCTTATTTGATGATAATATTAGAAAGCATGAATCTTGTTTGTGTTATCCCCTAGTTCATTTTCATCATATTTTAAAAATTAAGTGTCATAGGTCTCAAATACCATTGATGTGCTTGGATTTCCTAAATTAGAAGAGGAATATGGTTTATTATAATGTACATAACCTTCCTTCTTTTCCATATCCTTTTGAAATATCTCTAAGTCTATGAAAAAATTGATGTAGTATAGCTCACCATATTGTGCATTATTATGAACTTGGCATAAATTAAGAATGGTTGCTTCCTTAATGTTCATTTCTAGCATATTATTGGATGTATTTTGATTTTTATTGTTTCTATACATGTTGAAAGTCTTATAGTACATATGAATCCAAATCCTTGGTTGGTATCCTTTCCATTAATGTTCCTTATGTGTTTCTATATCCTCATATAGTAATTTCTTGATTTTTTATCCATCCTCTAAATAATTTCCAATTATATTTTTATGGAATAAATATTATTACCCTATTTAGTGGGAATATTTACTGGTATTAGGGATTAATTAAATTTTTTTTGTTAGACACAAGCACATAATTTTTTAGGAAGCCATGTTATTGGTTCGGTGGATCATGGTTTAAAGGAAATTGGTTATACACCTAGTTCAAGTTTTGAGCCACAATATTATTATTTACATTTGGTATTAGGATAAAGTAAAAAAATACCAAGACTAAGTGGGGCTAATTATTTCATATGAGGGTTAAATTATTTATCAATGTTGATAGCTTCAAATAAAATCTAAAGGTAACATATCAATATTGATAGCTCTATATAAAAACCAATAGTCATAGTGTCCAAGGTATTCTTGTACATCTTAAGGGCCAACACATCATTAGGATTTTATTTAGTATCAAATATACTAAATCTTATGGATTATATCATTAAAGGCTTGAATCTACTCATTTTACTATCTTCACATGGTGGCAAATTGTTGATAAATAACATTGACACTAGTGACCTAGTCAAACTATGCCAAAAAGGTGTTTTGACTTCATTTCCAAGAGGTTATTGAACCTTTTAACACATTAATAAACCTCTCATAGGATATATATATTATAATGTGAAGGGAAATAATTTGCATGCCACATCTTCATGAGTTACATTCAATATCCCTAAAGTAGTTTTAAATATCTTGATATATTCTTCATTCATCCTTCCTCTTGAGGGAGAAAAGAAAGGAAGATATTTCTCATGGTTTCTAGGTAGATCATGGATAGCCCAAATGAAATTTATGTCCAATCTAGTTATCTAAGTTGGAGCCTTAGCTAGAACTAAGGGTTGGGCCATTAGGAGTAATGGAAGACATGGTTTTATTCTTAGAGAGAATTATTGAGTTAGGGGTCCTCTTATAAATCCATTATCATATATAAATTTTATATTGATTTCCAAATGTGAAAATAGTAATTTAGTGTTTAAGGTTAACCTTGTTAATCTTTTGAGTGCTTCCAATGAAAACAAAGTGATTCTTTTCAAGAAAAATAGAGCTAGAGGTTTAAGCCCTCATTCTATCACTAAAATAAATTACTATTGATAGGGGTTTTATGCTCACCCCATTAACCTTACATGGTAGCCTATAACATCTTAGTATTTTTGAAAAGTATTCACTCTAGGGTATTATTTTTAGGGTATTTAGTTTTGTAAATAAATTGGTGGTAAAAAATGATGAGTGAAGAAACTTGTTTACCACAAAGGGGTTGACTATGGATGAATTTGAATCTACATGAGATGGGTGGATGGATGATGGTTCTAACTTAAAGTGGGAAGGAATTCAAAAAAAAAACATAAAAAAATGAAAGGTAAGGTAGGAAATAAGGCCTGTAAACCACACAAGATGAAGCTTTTCTAAGCCAACACTTAAACTAAAGGTTGGACATAAAATTAAGTACCAATATCTAATATAGGTTATTTTATCAAACCAACAATAAAAAAACATTAGGATTTAATTTTAACCAAAATACATAAAACATAAGCACATATAATCATAGGTTATCATGTTCATAAGATTTTTCTTATAAATCTATAAAGGGTTATTATGATTAATATGCAAAATGCATTCAAAATAGTAATAAATCAATACAAATAACTTTATTGAAAAGAGATAACTGATTCATAACCAAAATAATAACAAACCAAAATGACATAACTTATTACACAATTCACAAGTCTGGATAATAATTAAGATTTACATATCAAGACTAATTACATAACTTTGCTTCGAATTTCCTATAAATATCAATAGACAAAATTATCATACAATTGGAATAGGAGGATATAAGTATAAATAAACTTGGGATGTGAAAGACCTCATTTCTCAAATGAAATATAAAAATACATATTTAGAAATAAAAATATGTCAACCCTCATGGAAAGCATGTATGTACAAAGAATTTCCCAAAATAGAGTCCTTCAACCAAAATAAGATATATACATGAAAAATATATTAGGAATCAATGTTTTAAATTATCCAAAACTACAAATACATATGTATACAGAGGGTGTGATTTGGCACTACTAAAAGAAGGAGCCAATGGAGTGAGAACTATTGAAACTGAAGTAGATGGTGTATCTCCTTGATGGATAAGGACTAGCTCACATGGAATATGCATGATTATATATCTAGTAAATTTAAAAGATTGTGATGACATGGAAACACTTATAGTTGACTATGTTTTAGGTATTGATCTTGAAGTTACATCCTTAGCCTTGATTTATTCAAATAATTCATGGGAAAATTTGAAATCTTTGTTAACAATATCAAAATTTATTATGGAAGGATTGAACATTTTTATAGCCTCAAACATAAATCTTATGTGTTCTACATATGAACTCTTACAATCTGATATAATTGATTCAACCTTTGTCACCTAATCCTTTTAAAAAATTATTATTTTTAAAATTACATTGTTAGTTTTATATATTTTTCCCTCAACCTCGTCCTTAAAGCTATTAACAACTATTGTTAGGAGTGTTTAAATATTTGGCATGTTAACCATCTCACCTATGAAGGTAATCACATTAGTGACCCTCATGTATTTAAAAATATCCATGTCCTAATTTTAATATTTCATGAAATGTCACAAAAGAGCCTTTATCTAATTATGCCATGTGAGATTAGCATCCTTTTTTGTAATTACATAATTTTAGACCCATCTGAAATTTTGGATAGACACCAAGATAAGATAGTTAAAATCATTGCTCTGAGACCACTTAATCAAAAAATTAATCCTTTTCTCACATTAATTGAATTGGTTCCATAGCTTGAGCACCTTATTTCATTTTGATTGGATTTCACTTTGGGAAACCCAAATGTTATTTGAATTGTCATATATCTTGGTGGTTGTACTCTACACACTATCATTAATTTCATCAGGATCATGTATAATTTATATTTGTAGTATCTATTTTTTCCTTCTTCCTTAATTTTGTACATTTAATTCATTGCCTCCCTAGTAGAATCCATAAAAACATATAAATATTTTGTATATTCATTAAGATCACCATGATTATTTTTAACTTTCTTAGCTAAGGAAAATAGATTTTCTCTTTATTTAAATTCAATTTCCTCCTTTATATCAATTTTTATTTCCTTCCTCTTGTTCACCCTCTATATTGTTACACTCTACTTGTCAAATCTGATAGAGACTATGGGAAATTTAGTGACAACCATGTTTTGTGTCTCATCCTTATTTTCTTGTATTTCTTTAATTCATTCAGGAATAATAAATTACATTCTTATCCTAATGGAATCAAATCTTTAAAGGTAGAGAGTGGAGGTGTCATAGAAAGATTTATTTCTTTAGGATTCAATGTTTAAGGTTCTAATGATGTACTTATTTGAATCAAGAAATGTAGTAGGGGTAAATAATCCTCTTCCATGGTGAGGTCTACCTTTATGGATCAACCTCAACTATAATTTTAATTAAGCTATGAGTCTTATAAGCTAAAAAATTGGCCCACTATATTAATGAATATTATGTAATTGGTAGCTCTATTTGAGCTAAATGTTTCACATAGACTAGGTGGCATTCTAGGATTGAAAACTAAAACAATAACCAAATCTTGAAAATGGATTGCCTTCTTAGGAGTCTTTATTTGTTCATAAGTTAAAATAATAAAAGAATGAATTGTACCTAATAGTGAAATAATAAGAATAAATGGGGGTAAATACATATATGAATTACATAAAAAGGAGATATAATAAACCAAATAAGATACTAGGTCACTTATATTTTGACTTTGATCTTCTATAAGGATTTACTAATCTAGAACACCGGCTAGTGTTTCTACTTATTTTAGGATTCCCAAGCTTAGATATTGGCCTTTTCCAAGTCATGATATTAATATTACTCACCTAAGGCCTTCTCTTCACTTACCCTATGTTCTCCTTCCATCATAATTTACTCATTATTTTCCTCCTCATCAATGGCATTGTCCACCAAGGATATCACTAGTCCAAGTTATTCTTCCTTTGATTCCTTCTCATTAGGGGATTATTCTATAGTGGTTAGACAAAAATATAGTTTTTAATCTATTTGATCAATTTTGGAGGGGGATGGAAGGACTTTGGATCTCCTTAGATAAGTGGCTATGGGAGAGATAGGAGGTGTGTAAGATGATGAAATAATTGAAGGATACATAATAGTAAAAACTACTATTTTAAGCGGTGGTGAAGGAATGAAATGCAAAGAATTAATAGTGGAGGGGGAAGTGGATGGATATGAATATGGTTGAGTGGATGGAAGAGTTGATGAAAGAGATGAGAAATAATATTGTAAAAAATCTAGAAGATTTACTAGTGTAACTATTGTGAGAGGTGGTATAGGTGTCATAGAGAATGTGTTATTTGGATTAAACCTAGTACATGTAGCTTTATACACTAAAGTGATTATGCCCAAAGGTGTGAAAGTGGTAGATGGATTTATATAGTCTAGTTAGGGCCTATAGAGACCTATAATAATCTCCTTTTTGAATTGAAATCTCTATTTTCTCTAACTATTGGACCTTCCCTATTGTGAATATGTCTTTTTTGATATAAGTGATGGAGGTTGACTTGGGCTTATTAAATCTTGAGGTTGAGTTGGAGGCCATTGATGACTCCATGATTTTTGTGTTTTCTCTACCATATAATTGTTGGATGTAGAATGGAGCTTGATAAAATCATGAAGTATATAAGATAAATACATCTATGAAGTGTTTAATTTTTTATTTTATGTAGTTTCATACTTATTCAGCCTTAAAAGTCTAATCGGATAATTAGAGAATGTGAAGAGTCTTTAATTTTATTTATCAAAATGTTGGAATGTGAAGATCATGAGGATTGTAAAATACTCATAAATAATACTTCAATGTAATAGAATCTAGTTCAATGTGTTGATAGAGATAAATAAAAATTATTCTATTATGGTTTTCCCTTATTTTTTATGTATGATGTATGCATAGTTGAGTACTCTATTTTGATTTATTTTATAATCTGATGTAATATGAATTATGGTCCTATTCCTTCTTATAGATGGTTCACCCTATTTTTTCAATCTAATTAAAAATGATGTATGTGGTATGTATGATTTTTGTTTCTCTATCACCTATTGTGCTTTCCACATTGCAAGTTATCGCTATAATTAGCATGTTTTAGTGAAAATTTAGGAACCTCTACTAATAATGGTGCAGTAAGCATGGGACCAAATTAAATGAACTATGTTGAGATGGTTTATAAGGTTAAGGGATGTGTAATGCTGTATAAATGAGATAATTAAGAAATTTTTAGAGGAAGAAGTGAGAAGCGTTATAAAGAGTACAAAAGAGATCATCCAAAAACACATCTATGGCAAAATCTATGCAATTTTTTGGTGTGAATTGCATAAACTATTAGCTGCATAGCTATCCAAATTAGAATACTACTATTTTAATTCAAGGATAATAAAATTTATAAATTGGACTAAGGACAAGATAGAGATATTGAATAATCTAGATACTAACTAGTCTCGAGTAGTAGACTATTGGATGAAGACTATGGTGAATAGTTATATCATAAAGGGCACCTTATAAGGATACATAACTTTTAAGAGTATATAGGATCAATTTTTTTAGGAATAAAAGGGAAGTTTTTTTAGTGACTACCCTTGTTGATCAATATTTGGTTATGGAAAAGGCCATGGTGCCTACTCCAACCAACATGGAGTAATGACTTTAGGCAATATGGAGGTGTGTGTCAGAGAAACTGGATGATGAAGAGTTGAGTAAGAGGAACTTGAATATGATCCCAAAAAATGTAAGGTGAAAATACTCTTAGAAAAAATAAAATTCTAGGACTCAAGAGAGAGTTATGACAATAAATAATATGGAATAAGACAAGCAACTTTGAAGTAACTGTGAGTATGACTAAGAGTAAATTAGAAGTTGTTAGAGTTGGAAAATGTAAAGCAAAGATGTTAGAAAAGAAAGGATATTGGAAAAATTTATGGAAGCTAATGAAAGATAAGGGTATGATAAATATGAGGAAAGGATATATGAGAAAGAGGATGCTAGAAGAAGGGATGCTGAGGTAGATTAGCTAGGAAGTAGAGGTAGGTCATAGTTAACTGAGGGGATTTTTAGTGGAACTAGTAAGGAAAGTTCTTGAGAAAATCATAAATTTGAAGGTATTAATATTACATATTCGAGTTTCAAGAAAAAATAATTTGGAAATAAGTGTCATTCATTTAAAGAGTACACACACCCTAAGCCCAATTTATTCATAAAAGGTATAAAGAGAGAAGCTGACTCAAACTAGTTTGATTCCTTTATTGATAAGTATAGAAGGATCAGTACATAAACCAAATGGGAGTTAGAAATAAATAATTTGTAGGAGGTATAATTCTTAGTTACCCCTAAAAATAATAGTGAAAATTAGCCTATACACACATTCACCACTATCTAGTTGTTTAACTATGTAATGATCGATGTGCAGGCACCACTAGTTATAGCTAATAGTATTCAGACACTTGTAACAATAGCTAATAATCCATCAAATATGGCACTTCAGGATGGTATGTTTGTACCCTTTATATTGTATGATGGATCTTTAGATATAGAATAGTACTTTGTCACATGTGAGATGAAAAGAGTTTTAAAAGGTTTTACATCAAATGATGTGAAGAAATGTGAACTCATAGGAACTTTGGGAAAAATTTTAAAATAAATGGCAATACCTTAGATTTTAAAATAAGTCAACTATTTGCTTATAGAATAATTCATTTCTAAGTGGTTATTATTAACCGTTAACTTACATTGGTATGTAATTATATAAATAATAATATATTATTTATTTACTCAAGGTGTAAACTTTAGGAAAATAAATAATCTTATTATAGTTATTTAATTTTTATAAAATGTTTATTAATTAGATTTATTGAGATGGATGGACCTATTATTTTTCCAATGGTCACACCCCCTCATGAATAATTATAATTATGGTTTTACCCCTATTTTAAAATATCTCAAACACAAAAAAATATTCAAGTATGCCTCTGTGTGGTAGATACTTGTCTGAGACAAACTTGTGAAGAATTTATTTGAGGAGTGAGATGAAAAAGATTTGATGTATTGGAGTTATTATTTTTCCTCAATATTGAATATCACTTTCTTGGTTTTTTTACCTCTTTGAAGTTTTCCTAGGATAAATACATGTGTTGTGTTTTATTGATTTGGGCTCATTGTGTTACGCTCTGCTCAATAACACTCTTTTAGATTTGTGCTTATTACATTTATGTGTTTTAACATGGTATCAGAGCTATTGGAGAGGATTTTGATCAACAAGTATATAGAATATTGAATTGATATTTCAATTTATTCAAATCTTGGGCAATTAGATGCCATTATATGGCCTAGGCACTTTTAAAAAATTTAAACTTGGTTTTTTATGCATCAAATTGCCTTCTAAAAGTTTTATTCATCTAAATTTGATAAAATAAGGACCTATGTAATTTTTCAAGGCTTAAGAAGCTCTGGATCAATTCAAATTTCTCTCTCATCCATTAACGCACCTGTATGGCTTAGGATTTTGTAAAAATGTTTTTTGGCACCAAACTATTTTTTAAAAGGCTTGTTGGCATTGTGGGAGGATTTCAGGAAGATTTGTAAATTTTGAAGGCTTGAGAAGGCCTCTATCTCTCTCAAGCTTTTCCTATACTCCCAGACCTACGCCATTTCCACCTACATGAAATATTAAGGTAAGTATAAATTTTTGGCATGTATTTAAAAATATTTTATTTTTTAAATTTACAAATTTGATTTATCTTTTAATATATTATTTCACCAAAAAGTTTAAAAAATAAGTAATTTGTTTTTAATTTTGTTTACATGTACAATAAATAATTTTTTTTTAATATTTATTTTAAAAATAAAAAGACAAAAATAATTATATATAATATTTTGCATGCAAACCTTTTAATTCACTCATAGATAAGTTGGAGATTATATTTTTTTGGTACAAACTTGTAAAAGATAAGTCTAGTGTTCAACTATCACTAGCCTTTTTTATCTTCTTATTGACTTTAGTCAAAATTAATTGCAAATTAATTTAATTTGAATTATATTTTTTGGTTTTCATGTGTTCCTTCTCACGTGAAAACCCCTTGACCTATTGACTAGTCCTTCTTTCGACACTTGATCTAGTCTAAATCTAGGTAAGTATAGTCAACCAATTATTAGATCTTAAGGTCTTGACACATTATAGATGCATTGGAGTGGTCCAAATTTGTTGTGAAGCCTCCTACTATTTTTTTTACACCTTTTTTAATAAAAGTGCCTAGATGATCATTTTGAGTGTGACTATTTTGACACTTAGATTTGTGTAATTTTAATTCATTATTTTACATTATTTAGCATATAAACTATGTAAATAAATATATTTTCACTTTTTATTTACCTTATTTTACAAAATTAAGTTAAATTCAAATTTAAAAGGTTTCTTTTTAAGCATTTATTTATTATCTTGTTTAAAGGGAAACTATGGCTTCATCTCATTTTTCCTTAGATAAATCTCAAATACTTAATGAAAATAATTACAATATATGGAAAATTCATGTTAAAGATAAATTTATGGCCTAAAAAATATGGAATATTGTCATTATAATTAATAAATCTCCTTTTGGATGACATGTGACCCCTGATCTTACCAATGCACTTCAAATAAAATCGTAGGAAGATATATCCATTATCTTGCAGAGTATTAAGGATGAATTGCTTCTTCACATTGGTAATCAAGAATATCCTTGAGATGGTTTTAAAATCATTGAATCCATGCATGAAGGCAGTCACCTTTCAAATATCATTAAATTAATCCTTGATTTATGAACTAAGCATATGAAGGGAGATGAAAAAGTTGTTAATTTTCTTGATAAAATTGAAAACATTAAAGCTCAATTAGAATGGATATAATTATAATATGATTCAAGATCAGTTGATTTATTTTATCATTCAATTAAACATTCATTAAATATTTAGAAACTTTAATTCAATTTTGAATTCTAAGTATCAAACTGAGTAAGATATCCCTCACCTTACCACATTGTCTACTCTTCTAATTTAGGAAGAGAAAGTTATGACAAATTTTGATTCTAAGGAGAATTATACTCAGGCACTTTTCACTCTTAATTATGTTTTTTATAACACTAAAAAACATAAATCTGACCCTAATTCTTTGAAGGCAAATATGGGAACAATAAATTTGGTAATAAGAATTATACACCTAAGTTTTATGGGAATTACAATTTTTGTGGTAATTTTGGTCATAGAAGGGAAACCTATTATAAAAATAAAGATAGAAATAAAAATCAAAATTATAAAAATAATAAAGGGAAGAAATATAGTTAAAATAATTAGAAGAATCAAAATCCTAATCAAAATATCAATCAAGATTCAAATGTTATTGCTTTATGTGCTTCAAATGAAAATGAATGGATTTTAGATAGATGTGCATCACACCATGTGACATGATTATTTGATATTTTAAGTGATTATAGAGATATCTCCAAAATAATTTACTTAGGAGATAATTATTTTTTAGAATAAATTAATAGGGAAAAGCAAAATTTTCAAATGTTGTTATTAAAGATGTTTTTTATGTACCTAAGCTTAACATGAATTTAAGATTTTGTTCTCTAATTACAAATGATAATTTCATTATAACTTTTCTTGAAGATAGTTAGTCTATAATAAATCAATCTAGATCATTTACTATTGAAGGTGTTCAAATGAATGGTTTATATATCTTTTCTCCTTCTTCTGCATGTTTTGTTCATCACATAATAACAATGAATCTCAATTATGGCATGAAAGATTAGAACATGTTAATTTTAAAATTTTATATGATATGTCTACAAATTATCTTGTTGTTGGACTTCTTTCTATCTCCTCTCATCATGAAACTTGTGAGGTTTTATTACATGGTAAGCAAAATACTAACCCCTTTCACAAGATTCATGATTTAAATTCTTCACATCCTTTAGAATTAATTCATAGTGATGTTATAGGTCCTTTGAAATTTACTTATATTAATGGTTAATTATATACTATTACATTTAATTATCTGGTCTTATTTCATTAAACATCAATCTAATGTTTTTTCCAAGTTTAAAGAATTTAAATCTTATGTTGAAAATGCATCTAATTTGTTTTTTAAGAGATTAAGGACTGATAATGATGGTGGATGTGTTAGTAAAGAGTTTGATTGTTTTTCATTACTTTTGGTATTAAAATGGATTAACAAATCCCTATTCCCCTCATCAAAATGGTATTGCTGAAAGAAAAAACCACACCATCATAGAAATGGTTAGAATAATGTTGCAATATGCAAATTTTTCTAAGATCTTATGGTTCAAATCGATGAATAGTGTTGTTCATATTCTAAATACAGTCCCTACCAAAGCCTTATATCTTTCTTCCCTTTGTCCCTAAATTTAAGAGGAATAAGTTTGACCCCACTTCCTATACATGCATTTTTTTAGGATATGGAGGTAAGATAAAAGGTTTAGGAGTGTATTATCCCTCTAAACAATAGATTATTAAGAAGAGGAATGTTATTTTTTTTTCAAAATCCTTTTGTGAGACCTATATGGGTCATCCTCAGTGTTCTTCTATTGATAAAACTAATTCTCATGTTTCTCTTTTTGATTAAATAGATACCCTTGAGGAAATTGATCCAGTTATGGATAACTTAGAGTGTAAGGAACCCCCTAGGTTTCATGTTCAATCTAAAAGGCCTAAATGGGTAGAATCCTTAATTCAATCTTCTAACATTGATAAGCTTAATAAATTAACTATAAGTCAACATTATTATCATGCTTTAATGATTACATATGAATATGAACCTCAATAATTTGAGTAAGCCACTCAATAGGATAGATATAATGTTTCTATGCAAGCAGAATATAATGCCTTAATTAAAAATCAAACTTGGGATCTTTTCCCCCTCCACCTAAAAGGAATATTTTTAGTTGTAGTTGGATTTATAAGATCAAATATAATTCAATTGGTAAAATTGAAAATTTTAAATCTAGATTAGTTTCTCATGGGTTTACTCAAAAACCAAAGATTGACTATGTTAAAACCCTAGCTCCTGTAGCAAAAATGAGTACTATTAGACTTATTATTATTCTTACAGCCCAAAATGATTAGGTTATCCACCAAATATATGTCAATAATTCATTTCTAAGTGGTGATTTAGAAGAACAAATATTCATTACTTAGCATTAAGATTTCACTGACCCTAACAAAGAACATTATGTATATAAGTTAAAGATATTTGTATGGTTTAAAAGAAGCTCCTCGAACTTGGTATTCTAAAATTAATTTTTTTTAAAATAATTAAATTTTTTAATTGCTATTCATATAATTATCTCTTTTTAAAATTTTAAAATGGTCATTTGATTCTAATTGTATTATATTTTGATGATTTATTGATTACTAGTGATCTAACTAGTTTAATTCATAAATATAAGGATAAACTAAGTCAAATGCTTGAAATGACTAATTTAGGCATTCTTCATCATTTTTAAATAATGACTATATTTTAGGATAAAAATTCAATTATTGTATCATAATCTTCTTGTTAAGTTTAACATGCTTGATTGTAAATTTAACACTACTCCTATTCAAGATGGTATTAAACTTGATCCTAAACCTACATGTGAAAAAAGTAATCCTACTTTATATAGACAACTTATTGGAAGATGGAATTATCTAGCCAATACTAGGCTATATATTTCATTTGTCGTTAGTATTGCTTCTAGATTTATGCAAGATCCTTATTTACATCATTGGAAATTAGATAAACGTATTCTTCATTATATCAAAGGAACTATTAATTATGGTTTATTTTATTATTCTATTGATAATGCTAGATTATATGGTTCTTTTGATTCTGACCATGATAGTGATATTTTAGATCATAAATCTCCTTATGGATATGTGTTTAATTTTAGTGCAAGTGCTATCACTTAAAGTAACAAGAAGCAACCTATTGTCTCTCTCTCTTCTACAGAAGTTGAGAACATAAGTGTTATGGAAGATTATAAATAAGACATGTGGATATGAATGTTATTGAGATAACTTCATTTGGACTTTTCTCAGAGTACCATCCTTCATTACGATAACCAAAGTTGTATAGCTTTGAAAAAAAATCTAGTGTATCACCAAATAACTAAACATAGTGAAGTTCATGTGCATTTTATCTAGGAGAAAGTCCTCAATGGTGATATTGATATGAAATTATATCCTAAAGATGAACAAGTGGTAGATATATTCATAAAACCACTTGGTACTACCAAGTTTTATCGGATTCATGTAATGTTGGGCCTCTCAAAGTTGCCATTAAGGGGGAGTATGCATGACAATGTCACTTCCTAATGACCATGTTTTTCTTCTTCTTCTCTATACTTCTTCTCATTTTAAGTCATTTTAAACTTCATGTGGAATTTATGTGAGTTGAGTAGACTTCATGTGGAAGTTTTATTTTTGTATCCCAATACATTTAAAAGCATAATTTGTAATGGAAATCCTTATGTTATAAAAGGATCCAAATATGCTTAGTGAATATTCATGATAAATAGTGAGACTTAATCTCAAAATCATGTTGTACTAAAATTAATTTTGAGTAGTTTATGGATTATAATTCTTTTGTGTCAAAAGGTGATTTTTTTCATGATGAAGGTTTTTAAATTCTTCATATTTTGTACATAGTATAATTCCTTTATGATGACTATGGCATTTATCCCCATTTAGAATTAAGGGGGAGTGTTAAAAAAATTTAATGTTTAAGTGGTTATTATTAACCCTTGGCTTACATTGGTAAGTAATTAAATAAATAATAAAATATTATTTATTTACTCAAGGTGTAAACTTAAGGAAAATAAATAATCTTGTTATAGTTATCTAATATTTACCAAATGTTTATTAATTAGATTTATTAGGGTGGATGGACCTGTTATTTTCAAAAAGGGCATATCCCCTCATGAATAATTATAAATAGGGTTTTACCCCTATTTTAAAATATATTGAACACAAAAAAATATTCAAGTATTCATGCATGTGGCAAATACTTGTCTGAGGCAAACTTGTGAAGAATTTATTTGAGGAGTCAGATGAAGAAGATTTTATGTGTTTGGGTTATTATTGTTTCTCAATATTGAACATCACTTTGCTAGGTTTTTTACTTCTTTAAGGTTTTCCCAGGATAAATAATTGTGTTGTGTTTTTTATATGGGCTTATTCTATTATGCTTTGCTCATTAACTCTCTTCTATATCTATGCTTATTACATTTATGTATTTTAACAAGAATAACATTTATTCATATATGAGACTAAATGGGTTTTAAAAGGGTTTACATCAAATGATGTGAAGAAATGTGAAATCATAGGAACATTGGGAGGATGTGCTTTGGAGTACATTTTCAAAAGAAATATCAATACCCTAGATTTAAAATAAGCCAAAGATTTTCTTATATAAAAATTCAAAGTAAAAAATTTCTTAAGTCAAGTGATCCAAGATATAAAGGATAATCAACAAAAATCTAGAGAAATGGTTGGAGAATATGATCACAATTTCTTTAACTTAATGAATAAAATTGATTTTATTCTTGAAGATAAAGATAAGGCTACTCGGTTCATATAAGGTTTATGACCTAGAATAAGATTCTCTATCACACAAACCCAATTCTCCACTAAATTTGATGCTTTATCTACTTTTATTAAGGTTGAGTAGATAAAATACTATGTATATCTCCCCTTTGTAGGATCAAAATTAGAAGCTAAGTTAAATGATTTTATGAGGAGGATGAAGAAATGTATGAAAATGACAAGTTTAAATTAGGTTTATGGTGTGTATAATGTGGTTGTGAGGGACAACATATTAATGATTTCCCAATAATCAAACTAAATTTTGTGAACTTTGAAAGGTAGTGGGACATCTTACATTTAAATACCATCTCCTTTAGCAAAATATTCAAAAAATCACACAACATGTATTACAATTTTACTAAATATACAAATCATGATGAGACTATTTTATATGCATTATAAGAGTTAAATAAAGACATAACAAAGAAAATATTTATAGTTTTAGCCCAAAATATACCCACTATGAAGCAAGTGATTCCGAGTCCATATGTGGAAATGACAAATGCAACTTAAGATAGTCTAGAATGGGTGACTTCATGGTCACAATATAAGATGCCATCATCACCACAACACCAAACATAAGGCCTAACTAGATGGAATAATATGTCATCTTCATCATATCAATATTATGGTTAGTATGTACAACCATGGAACAATATAAATATTTAAAAATAAAAACCAACTTGGACCCCAAGTTCTCCTTAGCACTATTATGGAGGATATGATACACAAATAAATCAACAGAGAGGATATAATGGACAATAATTTCAAGGTAGGGGATATGAACCAAATAGAGGAGGATATCATGGTGAATATTGAGGAATTTAAAATAATTATAATCAAAAAAATTGACCACCTATGCAATGTTATCTATGTATAACATATAATCATTTTATGAGTAACTATCCCACAAATCCCCAAAGTTAAGTTTATTATGTATATTACAGTATTGAAGGTAAAAATAAAATAGAGTACTACCTTATTATATAAAAAAAGAAATGACAAAAAAATGTGAAATGTAAACATGATAAATGTGCAACCAAAGGAAAATGCATTTGTTTAAGCCATCACAAGGCAATAAAGGGATGAATAGGGGTTAACTCCATTAGAGATGCCTTAGAGTATAGGTATTATAAAATTTCAATAGGATAAATATACTCACCCTAAAATAGAAAAGAATTTAATGTATCAAGTTGCAAAATTATTACATGAAATATAACAAAAATCAATTTTTGATGAAGATAACACTATTATTAATGCTCCAATGTATGGGAAAATTATTTGGATCATACAACCATAAGGAATTGTGACCAATTTGATAGATCTAATTAAACTACTTAGCACATTTTGAAATGAGGAGATATCCAAAAATATCAATAACGTCCTTCAAAATCTTTTGGAGTGTGCACAGAGAGGACATGCAAGGGATGACAAAGTAGTTTGGTACATCAAGACCAAGAAGCCCTAGGATGTTGATTCATGACTAGATAGCATGTTGACTAGATATGAAATACCAAATTCATTATTTTAATTTTTTAGTATAGTTAATATTATTCCTCACTCCATATGGGAAGCCAATGGCCAACTAAATATGAATTAAAGTCTAGTAACATTAAGCTTAGTGAACTATGAGAGATTTGAACCTATTGACCAACTAGAAGATGTTGAAATTAAAGTAGCTAAAATTAACTTGTGAGGAGACTTTGAGGTCATTATCATGAAGACAAGAGAGACCCATTATCCTACCTTAATTGATAATTAATGGGACTATGATGTAGAAATTATGATTAACATTATGTGTTATTAGTTAGAATTTCATCAAAAAGATAAAATAGTAGTCATACCTCTAAACAAATATGAATAAAAGTCATATATAATTCTTAAGGGACTTGAATCTCCTTATGATTAGGGAGACAATAGTTAGCTTAATTTGGGGATAGATGAAAGGGAAACTAGGGTGTGCACTTTTGATTGTCATAAGTGGAAGACTAGTATTGCATAAAAGGAACAACCACTAGTATTTGAACTATTTATCACAAAGTCATTGGTTATATAGGCTCAAATTGAAGAATATGTTTATCCTTTAGTATGTTCACCAACAAGATCTAAGGTCTAATTTTTATATAATAATAGTGAAAATCTAATGGATTATATTTAACCTACCCCTAAAGGAATCCTACACTAGGATTCAACATCATCCATATGTGGTGACTCAACTGCACACATCTTGAATTAGTCCCATAGATATCATGAGTTAAGACCTATATGCATGGTGTTTATTTTAGAATAGAAAATACCTCAATATTTAATGATCGAGGATCTTAATTAATTCATCCTAAGACTTGTACACATGTAACATAGGTATAATAATGACTCAACACACTCAACTATGCACTAAAAGGAACTACTACAACATAGTGGGTTTTCACAAAAACATAGATATGTAATGGGAGGATGTCTATGAAATCTTGCATTCAAGGTTTTAGCTACTAGATAGTACTAAATTATAATGACCCTTATTTCAAGAGGTTCAATGTACCTAACTACACATCCATTAGTGCATGGACATATGGAATACATAAGGAGTAGAGACTCAATATTGGGTGCACATATTTAGTCATACCCTTGCACCTCTTCCAACATCCTAGTACATGTATCAAGAGTGTAGAAGAGAAACTAAATACTGGATACAAATTCAATAATAATTTATCCAAACTTTTTTATTTAAAGATTCTAATCCTTTAATACAAAATTACCTTAAAAAGATAAAACAATTTCTATTTCATAGATGTGTAGAAGATTTTAAAAATGTTACTAAATCATATTTTCATTGAGAAGCTATGTAGGATCTAGTTTTTGCACTGCACAATTATAAAGCTAATAAAAATGAATAGGTCTAATTTCATCCCTATAATAAAATAAATAATGATCTGACAGAGTCTAGTGATAATGATTGTAATGGTGATATTTATTTAGAAGGGTTATTTGAATTATAGAATGAAGATAATCCAAAACTAGTACAAAACATAGAGTAGGTAGAAGAAGAGAAGGTGTGCAGTATTAACATCCCACAACAGGAAGGCAAATGCATTTTAAAAGATAATGTGCTTAGTGGATTAGGAAAAATATATCAATAACTATTTCAAAAGACTCATATAAATATTTTAATAGAAGAAACCCCTAATCTTACATCAGTATGAGATTAGTAGAAACAAGAGTATATCTCTGAAGCCCTACAACTATTAATAGACTACCAGGATGTGTTTTTAAGTAAATTTTTGGAGGTCAAAGGCATATATCCATCCTTAGGAGAGATGCACATTGAGATAATGGAATGTAAGTGCCTCATTAAAAAATGACCCTCTAGACTCAATCCTAACATGAAAACTGAAGTAAAGGCCAAACTAGTTCGAATGCAAGAAGTTCTAACTATTTATCTAGTTGAGAAGGTAGAATGGGTGATCCTCATAGTTGAAAAACCTAAGAAGATTGGAAACATATGGGTGTGTGTGGATTATCATGAACTTAATTATTCTAATGTCAATGATTCATTTCCTATCCCTTTTAGGGATGAAGTATTTGAATATGTCACACCACCAAATTTTAATTGCGAAAGAAGATCAGGCCAAAACTACATTTGATACTTAATAGGGGTCATATACATATAAGGTAATGATATTTTGTTTAAAGAACACCCTTGATATCTTTTCTAGAGCTATGGTAATTACATTTAAAAACTTCATCCATGATTTATTGGAGATGTATCTAGATGATTGGCCAATATTTTCTCTATTTAGAGATCACTTTACAAATTTTAGATTGATGCTAGAACAATTCAAGGCTTTGCACATTTAAATTTAAATAAATGTATATTATTTACACCTTTTAGTGTCTTTTTGGATCACATAGCATGTAATGATGTAATTGTAGTTGATGTAGCTAAAATTATTTCTATAATAGGAATGCCACCTCCTAAAAACTCAACTAAAGTCCACACCTTTTAAGGCCATACCAGATATTATAGTAAATTCATGAAAGGATATGCACCTATATCAGTGTCCATGTAAAATATACTATAAAAAGACACCAAATTCAAATGAACACCCAAGTGTCAAAAGACATTTATTGATCTAAAGTAGAGGTTGGTAACAACACCTATCTTGGTATTTCTTGATTGGAAAAATCCATTCCATGTACATGTGTAAGATTTTAGCATTGTAATAGGATCCATCTTCATGTAACTAAGTGAAGGTGGGATAGAACATCTAATACATTTTTCAAGTAGGGAAATCTTAGTTATATACAATAATTACACAACCACAAAGATATAATCACTTTTCATGATGTTTGTATTACAAAAATTTAGGCATTACTTATTGGATACTCCTTTTGATTTTTTAATGACCACCAAGAATTGAGATACCTGGTTAATAAACTAATGCAAGGGGGATGGATCTCCTATTGGTTGATGCTCTTATAATAATTCTAATTTTGAATCAATGTGAAACTAGGATGGGATAATGTAGGGCTAGATCATCTCAACAAACTATGCAAGAGGGAAGAACCATATGAACTTGAAAATGAATCTCTTATTGTACATCTATTTAGAACTATTATATTTCCTGATAATATGGAGGACATTACAAACTTCTTGGATTAAGAAACTTTTCCTACACATTATAAATAGAGGGAGAGGAAATAGATGGTTATCAAAGATATACCATATAAACTCATTAATGATTTCTTATACAAGTTGGGTAAAGATGATGCATTATGTAGGGTAGCTCTCTAACATGAGTAACACAAATTAATTTAATGATATCACTAAATAATTTATAAAATACACTTTATAGGATATTTTTCTACCAAGAAAATACTTTAGATTAGTTTATGTTGGTCTACACTTTTTTAGGATGCACACAGAGTTACTAAACATTGTGACATCTATCAATGAATGGGTAAGCCTAATCAATGAGATGAAATTATTTTGGTTTATATACTTGTAGGAAACATTTCAAATAAATGGGAATCAATTTTTTTGAACATATATCTCCCCTGAGTAAGTGGTCATGCCAAATAAATTATCAAAATAATTGACTATTTTATAAAAGCTATTGTTACTCCAAGGTTTGATATGAAGGATGCTACCAAGTTCTTATATGAAAACATTATCACATGGTTTGGATTTCCAATTAAGCTGGTAATTAATATATTCATGCACTTTCTCAATAATAATATTAAGACTCTCATGAAATATTTCATGATATCACACCATAAAACTATAGCTTACCATCTATAGGCTAATGGACATGTAGAAGCATCAAATAAAATTTTTGGGTAAGATGCTAAAAGAAATTTTCAATGTTTAGATATATTATTAGGAGGATAAAATTCCTAAAATTACATGGGCCTATCTCAAATATTACAAGTAATCCATCACATTCACTCCATTCTAATTTGTATATGGAATCAAGGTAGTAATGCATATGGAATACATTCTACTTATTTTGTGCATTATAATGATCATGAGGTTAAGGGATCAAGAATCATTAAGGGAATGAATATTAGATTTAAATAAGATGGAATAATACAAGGTAAGATAAAATTGGACCTAACAATTAATAAATAATGTCAAAAATCATGGTGTTATCATAATCTGTGATCGAAGCAATTCTACCTAGATCAAACTATATTGCTTTACAAGAGTAGATTTAAAGCATTCCTAGGAAAGTTGTGTATACGATGGAAAAGACCCTATATCATTTATGAAGTATCACCATAGGGTATCATAGTGATAAAATATTTGTAGGGAAAAATTTTACCAAGGTAGATCAATGGTTTTAGGCTTAAGCCATATCATCTTTAATATTTATCATACTGCTAAAAATTGAGTAGGTATTGAGTAGCACCATATAGTTAGGAATTTATTTAATTTTTTTAATTTAATATTTTTTTTTAAGGTTATAAATGTTTTTTTAGTATTTTTATTATTGTGAAATAAATGAAAACTATAACAACTAGTTATCATTATAGGATACAACCACCTAGCTGAGATAGCTCACTTAAGACAATTGGACACCAATACACCAAAAATGTCTAGGAAGGAAATGAAAAGATAGGTATTATAGATGGGATTCCAATGGTTAGGTCAAACAATTAATAATGTGTCATCTCAAAATAATATAGCAATTTTGAAGCAGATTTGGTAATAAAATGACAAGTGGATGTATAAAATGAAATGATCAACTAAAGGGAAACCTACTCACTAGAAATAAATGCCAATGATAAATAAAACAATCTAGTCACCAAACCTCCTTTTCAAGATGATTTATAGCATCTAGAATTAATTTCAAAGAGAACATTCATGCACATGCAGTCGCTCCATTCAAAGGAGGTGATGACATGAATTTGGGTGCTAAACAACTTTAAAACAAAGGGATATAGACAATGATAAGACATTAAATTATCCATATAACATGAGATTTCTATGATCATCCTTTTGATTATCTAATTATGAATATATATTACACTAGAGTGAAAATAATCACATTAATCATCAACTTTGTTCATTCATCCAGCCATGACAGAGGTCAACTATTGATACCAATATTTGATGCTTATAAGAAGGAAATGGAAATAAAGTCAGGGATCCAAAAAATGAAGTAAATTTATAAAAAAACTTCAATTTCATCAATAGGATAGAATCTAATTTGTTTGTTCTAAAATCCCAATGAGAAGATGTTGACAAGTATGACCTCATAGGTCAAACTGTCACCCTTGTCATTAAAAACATTTTGGTTCATGTTGTTTGATTTATTAATTGGTATGTTGGTCTATTAATGTCTCTAAAATGGTTATATAAGACCTTGATTAGCATATTTTAAGGTATAATTGAAAAAGTTAAGGTTTTGATTATCATGGTAATTTACTTGTCTATCAACCTTTTTGGTAAGTTTTAGGTTGTTTCATGAGATGATAAGAGTTCATAACATCCTATTAGACCTTATGGATATTTTTAAATTCATCTCATGCTATATAATTTATCTAACTGGTTGGTGACATGTTTAACTAACTTCATGACCTAATTTACTACATTTTGGATTACTTTATGGCTTGTAGAGTAGGTTTTAAATGTGAATGATATTATAATGTCATAATAAGAACATGTTGTACTTTTTAGGCATGATAAGTATAATGGATCTATTTTTCACTAGTTTCATTAGACTTCTTAAGTAATTTTAATAGTCTTAGTGTTAAAAAGGCCTATTTTGAGGCCATACATATAGTTATTCAAGGAAAAATTTACATTCAAGATTATTAAATACATTATTTGTCGATGAAAATAAATTAGGGATTTGGAATAGGTTTCAAGTTTTAAAATGAAGAAAATAGATTTATCTCTCATATTGACCTCCTTGGTAGATCTAGAAAGGCCATCAATCTTTACTCAATATAGGTAAGAGAGAGAGATTTAGGTCCAAATATATTGTTAAATGGTAGGGAACATAATTAACTTGAAATTATTGTCATTTTTTTGTCATATTAATCCCCCCATATTTATGAATAATTGTTAAGAGTGTAAGGGGCTCACTATTGTCTAGTCATCCAGACATGGTCCAAGTTTGTCTTCATTTATTCACACTAGATTTTGATGTGGAAAAATAGTTCTATGAGGATGATTTTAGGGTTATACATGAAATTTTTCATGTTTTAATCATCAAATAATTTTCCTTGATAAGCATATTTTTGATAGGAAATTAGTTGCTTATCTTGACTTAAGATTTGCTGATTTTTAAGAAATCTTGATATATCAGTGGAATGTATTTGTTTTTAGGATTTTTAAATATTTTTTTTCAGTTATAGTACATATATTTCATATAATAAAATTTTTAGGTACCTTTACCTTGAAATTTTCTTTCTTGGCATAGCTTAGTTGGCCATTTGGCCCTTCCACAAGGTATAATTGTAAATATAATGAGAGTCTCAATGTGTGAAGAGATTATTATTGATGTTGTCATAAGATTGAGGGGTTTAAAAATGATGATAAATTATGAATTTGGAATTTAAGGATATTAAATATGAGGTCAAAGGACCATGCTTTGTTAAGAGCTCAAAATCTTAGTTATAGGCCTAATGAGCAGGCTAAAAGGACATCATGGCAGGTAATGGAAGTTATGAGTACTTAAGAAGATGAATAGATTATTTTTAGGTCATAATTTTATTTGAGAGTGATCATATATTATTAAATATTACTAGAGATAATCTCAAGATTAATATATTTAGTTTATATCCTCAAATGCCTAAAATAACACTAAAGGACTGTGTGTTACTATGTTTCTAATTTAAGAGACCTTGCAAAAGATTCTGTGTTACTTAAAAGTGTGTTGAGGGTGTTATATAGATAGTAATAGATGAATTATAAAACATGAAGGGATGAGAATTAGCTTAAGGTTGTGAAGATACAAAAAAATCATAATGATAACTTTTTTATAACTTAGTTTAGCAGAGTTTAAGGTAAGTTAACATTTTTAAGGTAATTACCTAATGCTTTGATCCCATGTTAATTAAAGATTTTGGATGTTTCTCTCCAAGATGGTGAAGTGTGATTTGGTCTCAGTGAGTGTTCTCAACATCATATATTTTAAAATTCTAACCATGGTTCACATTGATCACCTACAGTTTGTACAAGTGCAATGAGGACCTACAACAATCATATTTTGACTCAAATAAGTGGTATGAAGATAATGTTAGAGATATAATGAATGTGATAAGAGACATATTTTATTGGGATCAAGAACACATTATCAAGGAATCTAGGACTTATAAAAGTCTCAAAACACATACATGGAATATCTCACCTCTCTCTCAATTAACCTATATGCACATATAACCATATGTTAAAACACAATCAATCTTCCTATACAAAGTAAACTTATTGTTTATAAGGTTTATATAGGATAGAAAGTGAGTTTGAATGATGATTAGTGAAATTATAAAATAAAATAATTTAAAATCAAGGGAGATTATTTATAGTCAAGAAGGAAAAATATAACCTATAGTCTATACAGTGAGGACAAATGTGCACCTACATGTTTGTATGGACTATGGAGGAATTTTGAAGATGATATGAGGTTTGTCCAAAAGTCCTATAAGCCATTGAAGGAGTGAAAAATTAATAATACAAGTTTTATATTGTTAATATGTTTGATAATTCCAAGGACCCATAAATATCTCATATTAACCTCTGAAGACAAAAGAAACCTATAAGACCTAGGCCTATATGTCATCATTGTAGACTTAGGTCCATTATTTTGTAGATAAGAAAGAACAAGATACATGAAGATACTAAAATCCATGTAGATAAATAAAAATGACCAATCATAATAATATTTACAAGTATTTAAAATCAAATAATAACTAATATAATATGTTCATAGTTTAAGAGACCACCTGCAATTTGTACAAAAGACATATCTACACCTAAAACCATGTAGGTGAAAGAATAATTTAGCATGCTACATTGAAAGTGATGTATGTGAGGTATAAATATGTATGAAATGATTTTTATACTCTTGATTTGACTTAAATATATTAAAGTGGATTTAAATTCATTTTACATAACTTATTTTAGATCTTGTAACACCTAACCTTCACCTACAACAAATAGTGACCTAGAGTAATATGCACCTAAAGGCATGAGTGAAAATATGGACCTTAAGAAAACATGGAAATACATTATGGTTATGATGAAGTTGGTGAGTTATATAATTATCAATCTAATTTATTTCCATTGATTATGTATTTGAATCCATGATCTCATTCACAAGCACTATTTGCATATAGTCACCCAATGGCATATAGTCAGTCTTTGTGGAAGAATGAGAATGTGGGACATGAGTTAGTATGTAAGGGTGATGAGTGTTAATGTTTATATTATTAATTATTTGAGTCTTTATTATGGAATATATTTACTTCTTAGAAAAGTACCTTTGGATATCCTAAACACAACCAATGAAACTTACAGTCAGGCAAGAGGAAGCACAATCAGTTGTGTACTTAGGATCATATGAAGTTGATCTAAGCAAGGTATTGAGATTCTATTAATTATTAAATGGATGATATAAGTTTATAAGTAATTTAAAATAACTTATCAAGGTCTTGTAGTATCTAACCCCTACTTTATTTAGTAAAAATAACACAAAGGACACCTATAAGAAATATATACAATATATAGTTAAGGACAAGATTCAATGTTGTTTGAGAGGTCTAGGTTGTGATCAATGGGAGAGTGTTAGAAATGAGTTTCAAAATAATTGGACTATATTATAATTATATTATTCATATGAATATATATTATTATATTAAATAACATAGTCAACATATATAGCTAAAGAACATAGTCCCTTTTTAGACCTACAAGCCCACTCACAAACTAAGTGAGAAAGCATGTCTTTCACTAAATTTGGCATAATAACAGTTGAGAGAAAGTGTGTATGACATTATTATGACATAAATAAAGTTTTTTTAATCAATTACATGTATATAAAAAGGAAATGAAACTTTTTTCATGGAACTCTAGCGTCAATGGGGTTATTTGGCATACAAACCCTTAGTAATAAGATACAAGGTTTTTAAGCCTTTTGAAAATCAATGCTTATATAAAATAATCATGATTAATTTCATGGATGTTTATAAAACATGATAAAGATATTAATTTTTTGGTTAAATGGATTATGAGGTTTTTAGACCCAAATAACTTCCTTGGCTCTTTACACACAGGCAGTTCTAGCTAGTCATGAGGTAAAATAGTGTTTTGGGGCTTCTATAGGCATGATCATACTTTGATATTTGGTAAAAATTGTTATAATGAGTGGAAAAATTAATTAAATATAAATTAAAATACACATAAATAGGGGACATAACCACTATTTTATCTCATACTTGGCGTAGTCTTTTGGCAAGGGGCAGTCTTGAGACTAAGGGGCCTATTTGAGGTCTAGTCAAAAAGTAAGTTTTTAAAAATTTATGGAGAACCATAAGAGTAGTGGAAATTATTATTAAATTTTTCTATACACTCTCAAGATACATAAACACTTAGGATTCAATTAATAATAAAGGAAGACTTACAGTCTTATTTCCAAGGTGGAGGACCATTTCTTCAATAAAGACATTAGAGGTAGTATATAGGGGATCTAAAAATGATATAGGCACTCTAACAATATTCAAGGATTGAATAATAATAATAATTAATTTGTTTCTAAACCTCTTAAATTCATGTTATTTTCTCTTCTATGCCCCCATAAATACATAGATGAATGGAGAAGTTGGAAAAAGTGCTACATAACATTGAAAGAGAGCAAGAACAAGTTTGAGACCCTATTTTGGGGCTTCTTTGTCTCCCATAATTTTATTTTTTTATTTGTATTAATTTTATAATAAATCTTTGATTTTGCTTGTTTTGGAAGTATTATAAATTTTGTATTCACCTTTTGAGATATTTAAAAAGCTTTTGTTCCTCCATTTTTGGGTTTTTGGTAAAATGTATGTGTTTGCCATTGATATAGCATTGTGAAACATTTATTTTCTTGTTTTATTTTATATTTATTATAACTTCATGAAACATATTTAAACTTATAAATGTCATATTAAGTGTCAATATCAGCTCTAATATAATCATTGGATGTGAATTCAATTCCTTTACATTTCTTCCCTAAAAAAATTGAGTTTGTCAAGTCTTTCTTGTGAACCACTATTGTATAAGTCCTTGAGGTGAAGATAATGTGTGAAATCTTATCCCTTTAATTATATTTTATACTACAATAATAATTTTACATGCAATAATTATGTGCCATCTTTATTCCTAATTATCCTTTCCATTCCATTACATGTAGCAACCCTTTAACCCTTTTCATAGTCATAATCAGTAGATAGCAGGTTTAAGAGCAATTTTTAGTGAGAGAACTAAGCAAACCATCCCTCTCTAGAGATTCTCTCTCTTTCAAAGTCACCCAGACTTAGGAGATATTCCATTTTTCATTAAGAGTGAGAAACAACACACATTCTCACAAGAGAACACTATTAATTGACAATAATGTTGGCTTGCCTAGCGGGATGCATTCTCATTAGAATAACTTAAGTTTGAATTGAGGGAAAGTAATTGTGTTAGTATAGGACACACATTTATTATAAATAGAGGATTCCTTCAAGTTGAAAATTTCTTAGCATCAGATAGGAAACACTTTCAAGCCAAATGTTACCACATGATAATATAGTAAAGGTATTCCTATTGAATTCATTGATTTGTCTTCTACTTCTTATAAAATATCAAGGTTTAATAAGACCAACCCATATCCTAAAAATCAATTTATATATCTTGGTTAGCCTATTATTTTGGATAGTGAAATTCCCACTATCAATATGGCCATCAAAAACCAAGTGTTTATCCCATTTAATAGAGGCAATCCACTGGATCTTGCCTAGTTTGATGACATGCTAGTATTGACTTTTAAGATCATCCCATTCTTATTAGGAGAATATCAAAAAACACATATTGAGAACATCAAGGACGTTTCAAACCTTTGTTTAGTTTATAATGTTATTTAAGAGAACATGGTTATTAGAATAATTGTTACTTCCTTTAAAGTAAAATCACTATAGTGGTATAGAAACATCCCACTGAACTCCATTGTTTCTTGGGATGACTTAGGTGTATCCTTAATCACACAATTTGAGGATAAATATGATCATTTTTCCTTAGTAGAGAGATTAACCACCATAAAGAGGGATCTTAATGATTTTATGTTTGAATTTAACATAAGATTCTAGAAAACATAGACCAAGATACCACTATTTATTAGGCCAACCCTAGAATACGCCTTCTTTGATTATCTTATAGCCCTTAATTATAAAATTAGTGTCATGATATAATCAATGGGTGGTAATACCTAACCTGATGCATATGAAATTGTAATAAGAGCTGATAATAGTTTGATACAAGATACAAAATTGGCACCTAGGCCTCTTATACCTTTTTTCCCTAAAACACAACCCATACTATCCCCTCAAGTTCCTCCTTGGATCTTATTATATCCCCATAGGAACATATTTCAACCCCTCTTATCTAATCAATTGATATTAGAGATCTCAAAGTATTATTGCAGTCCTTTAGGAATGATTTCCAACCAAAGAGGTAATAATACCAAGAAAATATGCCTTAACAAACACCTAATTAGTCTACCTATCAACCTTTTAGAGATAGTAGGCCACCCTATCAAGGATTTAAAGAATACAAACCATCAAATCAATCTAAATGAGCTATAACTCAATCCAAACCATATGAATATTTTGGTCCAAATGCTCCATCATCTTCTAAGGCTATTAGTGATGTGCCTACTTAGAATAACATTATACTAGATTTAGGTTTTCAACACTCAAATAAAAAGGACATACAGAATCAAGGATTGGTCAACTAATCCATAGTGATGCCTCAAATGAGTTAATAAGAAGCTTCTCTTCAAGAGGTCAATATAGTGAAGGTATTATTGAGATCAACATGCCCTATTTTCCTAAAAAAGGGGACCTTATGAAATTTTTTGGTTATTCACCCTAAGATATACATTAACTTTGGTATCACTTGACTATAATCCCTTTGTATGACTTAAAAGTTTTAAAATCCATGTTAGTCCATAATAAATATTAATGTTTACCTTTTAAAATGTTTCACTGATGTCTACTTCATTGATTTCTCTAATGATATAATTAGTTTAAAAAATTCTCTTATAAGGGGTTATGATTTGAGGATTTAAGATATGATCCCTAAGACTCAATTAAGATTACTTAATTAAGGTTTACAAATCATGGTATTACTTTGGCTATGTCAAAATTCATATTTGATACTATGACCTACCTTGATTTGAAGTATTAGATTAGGGTCCAAGTCAAATTACAAACTCAAGGTTTATGAATTTGGACTTGCCTCTTTTATTTTATCACATAGTTTTCTAACTTTTACATTCTTTCCCTTATACGAGAACCTGACACAACCTCAGTCAAAATGTGAAAGTGTTACATGTACTAGCCACTCAACCACATAAAATCCCAAGCTTTGTTGTGTATATTTTTATCCTTGAAATTTTTCTCAACCCAACAATGTAATGGAAGTCTTCCATTTGGCACTTAATTATAGCATTTTAATTTCAAAGAGAAGTTATAAAAGTCTTATAACCTGGTGATTTGATCACAACATGCCACTTGGCACTCAATCATTTCATTCTAAGGATGCTACTATTTTCTCAAGTTTTTTGACCCCATGACCTAATGAGAATGTGCTATTTATCATTTAATCATTTCATTTCAGCTAAAATATGAGTTATAACCCAATCAAAGCACGATACATGGTGCCTAGTCATAGCTTCTTGAGAACCTGATTAATTTTTAAAGTCCTATAACAAAGTGATCCAATTACATAATGCCATTTAACACTCAGTATTACCCTTAGCACCCCCTTACTCATCTAAGGTGTAATGTTCAATATCTCAATATTGCAATTTCATGAAAAGATGACACTTAGAAAATAGTCACTTAAATCTTCGATAGCTAAATTTCATGTGGAAGCCACCTAACATCTAGAACCAATGGACTAAGGAAACTTGGACCCCTTATCTTACCCCTTATCTCATAATAATAACATGATCAAAGGAAAATGAAATAACTAATGAAGAGTGATCCAATCAAAAGGCAATACTTGGTAAAATGTTAGGGTAGTCAGGTCTCTTTAAAGTTTCATATAACAAAGTTGTATGAAAGCATGAGTTAATGAGAACTTACCACTTGGAAATCCAGTAGAAGTCCTAAGACCATGTCAGCCCAAAAATGATATGGGTTGAGCCACGCAACATTTATCAAAGAGTGATCTGATCAAGAGATGACACTTGGTATAGTGTCATGCAATCCACCTAGACAATTCAATATTTGAAACAAAAGGCTAAAGAACATGAAAAGGTGCCAAGTGTTAAGTACATATAAAGTATATCACACATATGGTATAAAAATATCCAAAATATATCATTTTTAGGTATAAATTAAATGCTAATAGGGCTTGTTTTAGAAGTTATAAATCCAAGTTGCTTCATGGAAAAAGTCAAATTGATGATGATGGGCCATGTGGATAAAAAGAAGGTAATCATTGGTTGAATCCTCAAAGTGGATTTTGGACATCATTAGAAAAAAATTTAAGATCCACCCAAGCTTTAAATCAAATTTATTTAAAGACAATTTCCATTTATGACTCGTATCTTTTAGTTCAAATTCTAGAATTTAGAGTTTAAAGATTGGTATATAAAAGCATTGCATTCACTTTTAGTTGTTATCTACTAACAACTCTAAAGTATTATGTGATTTTTAATAAAGAATTGTGTGCATTAATGCACCATTAAATTAATTTATAAGCTCATCAATCATGAAATAGAAAGCATGGTTAAGGCTAGAACATCTACAGCCACCAAGATAGAATGAGTTTTATTCTTTTACTCCTATGGACTGAATATCATCTTCTAGGACACCAATTTTAACTCAGTTTCATTAGACAACAAAGACAATCATTATAAATATGTATTCTAGCATGTGTAAAATATTGTAGATATATATAATGATGATGAGGATTGATCTAAAGATGTATAAGATAAGTTGGACATTATGGCACTCAAAAATAGGGTTACACAAGGTTGCATTTAACCTAGAGTTATTCCCCTATGTAAACTTAGTCTACAAAATGTTTCTTCAATATAGGTGTGTTAACAATATGATCAAGTATTTTAATTTAGGACAAGGCATTGTTGTATATTAAAGATAGCCTTTTAAGCTTATTATGATCTACCCAAACCAGAGATTGTTTACAACGAAGAAACTGTGACCCAATGGCTCTAAACCCATAACATCATATATGTTTTGAGAGATAGAGAATAAAATGAGAGGAAGTTTATATTTAAATCCAAAATTAGTAGAATCCCCATCACCCAATTCAGGAAAGGAGTAATAATGGGAATGGCTATGATAAATCAATTGTATGGATCCGAGGCCATAGGACACATATATGAGAATTTGGTTCCTCTTATATTAATGATAATAGATGATGCCAAGACTCCCTCTTGAGGGGAAATCATATCTTTCAACTTAGAAGCACATATTAGGAAATTCATGGACAACAAAGGGGATAATTTTTAAATTATGTCCTACCTAGTGGATGCCATCTGAGTTATCCATAAGTTACCCAAATTCACTAATTGGGATCTAAAACTAAATTGGACTGTACCTCACACCTTTTTAAAGGTAAGAGTTTACAAATAAAAATAATAAATAAGGGCCATAAAAAATCACTTATATCCAATTATGTATAGGGCCATCCATGAGAGGCCTAAGCCTAAGTTATCAGAGGAAACTAAAATAACCTTGAGCACATTGGGAACCTACTAGTACTATCCATAATATAGAATGATAAGGATAGCTAGAATTAAATATCCCCCTCTAGGTTACCCACCATAGTTCAAGACAAGTTGGTTTAACAAGAAGTTACCTGTCAATTAATCACAAGGGTGGATGGACTGTAAAGAATAAGAAGAGAGGATTGGTTCATCCTTAGCTATCCAATATTGGTTGCTTTAGAATTGAAATCTAGAACTCAATCATTATTACCATTAAGACAAGTTATATACAGGGTAAGAGGTTCATATGGTTTGGTGTTAGGGGTTCAAAAAATATGCTCAAGGGTTGGTTATATAAAAATGAAGGAGGAAAATAGAAACACTCTTGACCTATTGTATTTGGTTCCTCTTTGATCAAAATTAGGGTAGGTAATCATGATGTTGTAGCTATTAGTGTTGGCATAGGTGTAACTACTACCTCTAGTGAATTTCTTTCCTATACTAAGGTAACACTTTGTACTTGGGATAAGATGATAGATGTTTCTCCTAAAATATAATCCTACTTGGTATGATTTTCAATCTCAGCTCCTACCTTACCCAAAGAAGTAGACAATGCCTGTAAGATCTTTCAACTAAGTTGAGTTTCAATTGGTCTTTCTTCCTTAGTACTAGTAGCATTGACTATGAATGTAAATGCTCTTAAATTAGTATCCTCAAGTTACAAAACCTCATAAAAACATACATCTTCTAACCTCTCCTTAACCTATGGGATATTGGTATCCTTTAATATATGATCCACCTCTGTGTCATGAGCTACATTGATGTATAACTTTCCTTCATATTTACCTTTGATTTCAAATGCTACATCAAGTATATGGAAACTTTAAGCATCACTTACCATCATAAACCTAAATATGAAGACAAGTTATACATCAATGCATCTCATGACACAGAGGTGAAGCATATATTAAAGGATACCAATATCCCATAGGTTAAGGGGAGGTTAGAAGATGTATGTTTTTATGAGGTTTTGTAACTTGAGGATACTAATTTAAGAGCATTTACATTCATAGTCAATGCTACTAGTACTAAGGAAGAAAGACCAATTGAAACTCAACTTAGTTGAAAGATCTTACAGGCATTGTCTACTTCTTTGGGTAAGGTAGGAGCTGAGATTGAAAATCATACCAAGTAGGATTATATTTTAGGAGAAACATCTATCATCTTATCCCAAGTACAAAGTGTTACCTTAGTATAGGAAAGACCTTCACTAGAGGTAGTAGTTACACCTATGCCAACACTAATAGCTACAACATCATGATTACCTACCCTAATTTTGATCAAAGAGGAACCAAATACAATAGGTCAATAGTGTTTCTATTTTCCTCCTTCATTTATATATAACCAACCCTTGAGCATATTTTTTGAACCCCTAACACCAAACCATATGAACCTCTTACCCTGTAGTCCCCTCACTAGACTTGTAATTAGGCCCATGACTATGCCATTTCCCGCTATCAACCCTTTCATCATATCCTCCATTTCTAAGGTCTCTAAGATGGATAATTTTAATTCAATTCATCTTATGTAAAAGCCTAGTATAGGTCCCCAACTACAAAAGAAAAGTCCCACTATTGTCACCCTCTAAGTTCCTTTATTCCCAACTAGTACTTCAGCTAGTACTAGTTCTTCTTCATCCTTAGGAATGAAACTTCCCTCTTCATCCCCAAATTTTACATTTTTATTAGTCACATCCATAGTCACTTCCTAGACATATACCTTCTAGGGATTGACACTAGCCCAATAATTGTTCCATCTACCTAGCCTCAGGGGGACATTTTAGACAAATCCTAAATAAAATAAATGCAATTATCTACAATGGAGAACCATGATTTTTTTATAGTGGACCCTCCATATGTCACATTTGTAATTTGAAAAGAAGGCTAGATAAATGAAGATATTAACCAAGAATAAGGTCACTCATCTAGACCAAATAATTATGTATGAGTTAGAAGAGACATTGTTTGAGTTGACCAAGAAGAAGAGAGATAGGTGTAGCCAATAACAATAATATTAATAGGACCCCTTATTAAATCTAAAATCATATGGTGATGTAGTTTTCGAATTAGGGCATGACATTAATCACTTTATATTAATTCTCACTATAAATATCAACTTATTAATTCAAAATTTGGGCATTAATTGGTAAATTATAAATCAATTTTACATCATAACAACACAAAGAAATTTTAAATAGATTGTGTCACTACTGATTTCCTATTATCCCTATAATAGGGTATACTTGTAGACTAAATGGTGTTAGCTACATAATCATTCCAATAAAATTTAATTAAACCCTAAGGTCTTATATGACCCACACCACAAACTAATAAATTATTTATCTATTATTCACATTATATCCTTGATGCAAATATACATCAACAAGAGAAAAGTTGGCACTAAAAGGATGACCATTATTTATTTTGAGTAAAATTTTAGTGTATTTAGTTTCAAATATAGAATTATTAATTTAAATACAAAAATATTAGGATAAACACTATGATTTATTTTCATCTTTCGTAATATATTTTAAACCTTTGAAAGATCCCTATGAAAAGTGTTTATTCCAAAATATCCTTGAAATACTAAATTAAGTCTGAAGATATTTTAACATTGCCACTCTAATACATTTAAATTTTAACTATGGGAAGTAAGGATATTCATGTTAGAAAATTATTTGAGTAGATCAAGCTCTCTTTCATCTACATTTACAAAGTTATACATGATTTAAACTAAGAACTTTTGATCTATGACAAACAAGTGTAAAGATCAGTGTCTAAGTGGATTATTTTGTGAAATATCACTGAGCCAAGGATTTAGAGGTATAAATTGAGTATGTTCATGTAGAATTAAGATAATATTTGAAAATTTTCACTTTGAGGCACTTTCATAAGCTTAAAACACTAAAGGTTTCTTGAAATATCTTATCTAACATTGAAATTTATAGGTTAAACCAAGTTTCTGACAAAAGTATGTGTAGGATTGAAATATTTAAAGGATATAGATCAATGAAGGTATAATAATACCACTATGATTAATTGTGGACATTTTTGGGGGCTTAATTTATGATAATTTGGTTGATCTTTACCTTCTTTAACAATATTTAGAGAACCTTTTCAGTATTGTGAATTTCTAACATAAATCCTTTACATAGTATCTTGGAGTTGCCTAAGATCCAAACCACATCCTAATTTGAAACTAGAGTTCCCCTTGTATCTTTGTGAACCCATCTCAAAGCTATAGCTGATAAATGAATCCGTAGGAAGTCTAATTCCCACCCTACCTCACTAGTAAGCAAGCATCCACATCCTCTATTTTAAATTTAACTAGTCATGGCATGGTTAGGAGGATCTTCTATAAATGTGCTTGACCCTATGCATGATTTACCTAGGAACCTTGAAAATTACCTCCCTCTCTTTAATCCATTTGGGGGTATAACTATTGAAGATCATGTCAATTCATTCAAGGAATCTCTCAGGCTTTTGAATGTCATCTATGAAGAGGTATCCTGATGACTCTTCCCATTTACCTTTAGGGAAGCAACCTGTGATTGGTTCCTCAATTCACCAAAGGATTTCATCATAAGGTGGAACCAATTTAATGATACCTTCATTACACAATTTTTAAGGGTCATTATCTCTAGGATTATCTACCCATAGTTTACCATCTTGAAACAATACTAGAGTGATCCCATAAGAGCCTTTAATGCCAAATTAAAAAAGATGAATAGTCTCACCATAGCTCCCTATTAGCTTGTAGATGACCTAGCAATGTAAATTTATAAAAATGCCCTAGATATAATGATTATAGTATTTATACACATATATGAATGTTAATACACTACTATATGCCTATGCAAAGGCCATACATATTAATGAGCAAATGCACCCATAGAGGCATCCTGCCTTCACTATTCCCAATAATAACCCAACTTTACCTTCTCTAAATCTAGTTCCAAATTCAAATCAAAATGTGCCTATGTTAGATCAGATACCTATCCTCAATCAATTACCATTAAGAAACGTAAATCTTACTCAATAACTAGGATTCTTTAATTAGTCTAATCTTGGGGCTCATCCCCAAAACAATAGTCAAACTCTAGTCCTTATGAACAACTCTAACACCCAAAGCCCATTATAAAACACTAAACCTAAATCCTGAAAGGGAGATCTAGAAACAATTTAGATAATGGTCTCAAAATTAGGTAGTAACTTTCTAAATTTACAAAGGTAAATGAGAAACATAGGGTAAGGTTTTAATAGAAATTACATGTTTAAAAAGTAAATAGACCTTTCGACTAGTATAACAATAATAAAAATAATGATCCCCCATTAAATAAGATGCCTAGCATAAATATTTATGAATTGGCCTTACCCAATTGGTGTAGGGTCCATAACACGGGCTGACATGGAGAGTTAGACTACATATAATTTTGCAACACTTTTGAAATGTTTTGAGGTGAGTTGGAAAGTTGTGACAGTGTCTCAGACAATCAAGGTAATACTAGCAATTATATAAATAGAATATCACCTAATGGTGGGTCCAACACTATTGAAATGGCCCTCATGGTTAAAATTTATGATTTTCCTAACCAAGAAGAGATTGAGCTTGAAAGCAATATGAATGGAATCCACACTTTCCAAAAATACCAAAAGAGTAATTATGCCTTTAGGAATTAAACTCAAAAGGAACCCATAACAACTTCCACACCACCCAAGAAATTTTACACTCCATCAGATCATATAAACAATAATAACCCTCCTCCCCCTGATGGAAAGGATACTCAATCAACCATAGATTTGGCTACAACTAGATCTAAAGGTGGATATCACATTGTGGAAGATATGAATAAGATTAAAGCCAACAGTACCTTACATGAGCTTCCTCAAATCACTAAGCAATGTGATTTGATTTTGAAATCATTAACAAAGAAATTAGACAAAGGTAAATCCAAATATATGAATGTAAATATGTTAAGTATAAAAGTAATGTTGAAGTTCCTCTATTTTTGTTAACTATTAGAATTTTTAGGAAGAATGTGCATAATTTTTTACTCAATTTTAGAGATTTCGATAACATAATACTTGCAGGTATTCAAAAAAAGTTGGGGCTGACTCCAATCAAGTCTAATAGAGTCATCACCAATTTGGATAAGTCAAAATTCAAGGTGATAGGATAACTATTAAACATTCATATGAAGTTATCCCATGAACCCCATATTTAATAGTTCATCAACATTCAAGTCATTTAAATCCCATAATCATATGGGATGTTATTTAGTAGAAATTAGACAAAATCCTTGAATGGATATATGTCCATGAACTTATTTCATATGTGGCTACCTTGGAGGGGTGTACCCAATCAAATCTAAATTGAACAAGATCTAAGAATGAAGTTCATGATAATGGAATACAATTCACAGAATGAGAAGGTGAATTTCTAATCCACCAAATTAGGTGTATATGCTCTTGATATTGTAGATTCAAATGAAGACAACTCGATGACCAAGGATGAAGGATTCTAGGTGATGTAATTCAATGATACAAGAGCCAAGCAAGGCTCAAGGGTAGGTATCATATTGGTGAATCTAATTGGTAATCAATACTTGTCATCTTGAAAAATTCAATTTCTATGCACTAATAATCTTGAAAAATATGAGGCCTTAATCTTAGGACTTCAACTATATATTAAACATAAGGTAAGTAAATTTTTAGTTCATAGTGATTCAAAATTAGTCATCAATAGGTACGTAGTCAATACTAGAGCAAGCTTTTTTTTAAAGAAATATAAATTTAGAGCATGGAATTTAATTGAGAGTTTTATAGAATTTAATATTGCCTCTATATCTAGGGATTAAAATTAGTTGGTGGATGTGTTGGATTCAAAAAAAACAAATATAGTTCCACTTAAGGCTCTCAAATTGTAAAACTTTACAATCAAAATGATATTTTACCCTTTTATCTAAGAAAACATTAATCACTTCTAGGTGTTTGATGATGATAATAAAATCATTGAATTCATGACTAGTTCTAGAGTCTTTAAATTAGACATAATTGATGAATGTGAAGGATATTCTATAAAGGATTTTGAATTTTATGATGATGATGTAATCTAGCTAAAGAATAACAGAATTCCTAAGGGCATAGTCTCTCTAAAAAGGATATTTGATCAAGACAAGGCAAATAATGATACCAATATGCCCAAACTAAGTGGCAAAGATTACAAGAAAATTAATATTGGTTCATTGAGAAATCCCCAAGACATCATCATTACGCTTATCTATACCAGAGAGGAATTTATTGAAACCACTAAGATATTGTCTAAATTTAAGGATGTCCTTGTGTGGTCCTTGAAGATCTCAAAGTCTTTGAGACCCAGGTCATCACTCACACAATTCCTTTGAAGGAATCATGTAAATCATTTAGGAGAAGGTAGAGACCCATGAACCCCATTCTATATCCTCTCATTTACTAGACACAAGGATAGTCTTCCCAATCAGACACTCCATATGGGTGGCCAACTTGGTCCTAGTTAGGAAGAAAAATGGTGAAATTAAACTCTATGTAGACTTTAAAAATATCAATAGATCCTCAAAAAAGTATAATTGCATTTCCATCTTTGGATGAAGTAATTCAAATGGTTAGCATTTCTCAAATGATTTCATTTTTAGATGGCTTCTTTGGTTAAAACTAGGTGTTGGTAAATATAGGAGATAGATTAAAGACTACTTTCATAACCAAGTGGGGAATGTTTGCATAAAGAAGAATTAATCTTAGACTCATCAATACTAGTGATACATTCTAATGTAACATAGACCATGAATTCCAAAGACTGATTGGTAAGTGCAATGTTATCTACATGGATGACTTAACCATTTTCTCTAAAAATAGGAAAGATCACATGATGCACATGAAACAAGTTTTGGATAAATGTAGGACCTTTGGTATCTCTCTAAACCCTAAAAAGATTCTATTTTCCATAACTAAAGGTAAGGTCTTGAGACACAAAATCACAGAGGATAATATGACTATTAACCCTTATAATATTAATGTTATTTTAAAGCTTATTTTTGTAATAGCAAAAAAGAGTTAAAATCATTTTTGGATAAATTAACTTTGTACATAAATTAATTTCAAGTTTCACCAAAATTATTAGACTATTGAATTCCATGTTAAAAAATAATGTTAAAATTGATTGGATTTTTGAGGCTAGGAAACCTTTTCAAGACATCAAGGAAGCCATAGTACAGGCACCCATGCTAATTAGCCTAAATTTGATAAATATTTATACCTTTATTCTTTTACTTTTGACCACATAATTTATATCATATTAACGCAAATAGAAGATGAAAAATAACATCCAATCATCTTCATGATTATGAACTTAAAGGATGTTGAATTAAGATACCCACTCTTGGATAAGTAGGCATATGCCTTGGTAAAAGGCATAAAGAAGTTTAGACAGTACATCATATGGAACAAGATTCATGCTATTCTACTTGATCCTATCATTAAACTTATGATTAAATAAAATTATTTAATGAAAATATATGGGAAATGGATGACTAATCTCCAAGAATATGATATAAAAATCAAGTCGGACAAGATGGTATGCGACCAAGGTTTAATTTAGTTGATTACTAAGACTGATCCTCAAATTGATGTTTTACAAGTAGAAGTAGATCAGGTTTCAAGTGAGGAATGGTATAAGGACATCATATATTACATATTAAATTGTACTTTCCCCCTATAATTGAAAAAAGAGTAGAGGAGAGCACTCAGGCTAAAAAATTTGTATTTCATGATCAAAAAAGGAGTGATCCATATAAAAATCTATGAAATAATCTATTTGAGATGCATCTCCAAGAAATAATTTTTAGAAATACTAAATAATTTCCATGAGAAATTAGGAAGAGAACATCCTTCAAGTATAACCATTCCCCAAAAAATTTTAGAGAAGGCTATTATTGGCCTATAATATTTAAGGATATAGATGATCACATTCAAGCATGTCATCAATGTTAAGTGTTTAATAGTAGATAAGTAAGAGCATCTATGTCCTTAAAAATAATGATTAAGACTAGGACATTTACATAATGGGGATTGGACTTTATTAGAGTCATCAATCTAAAATCTTGTGTAAGCCACAAATGCATGCTGATAGCTAATGACTATTACACCAGGTACACTAAAGTGATTGACACTAAAAATTGTAATGTAGTTGATGTCACCAAATTTCTAAAGGAGAACATCACAAAAAAATTGGTACTTCTTTATCTCTGGTATGTGATAATGGTCTAGATTTCTAATCCATAAAATTTGTAGAGTGGGTTTATGACACTAAGATTATTGTCAAGTTTTCAAAGAATCATTATCCATAAGGGAATGGTGTTATAAAATCAAAAAACAAGAACCTAATGAATATAGTAAATAAATCAGTAGATAAAAGGCTAAAGGAGTGGTAGTCATTATTGAAATATGTTCTTTGGGTGGATTAAACTAGATATAAGAAATCTTTGAAGTCATCTCCATTTCTACTAGTGTATTGGCAACAACCAATATTTCCCATCACATTATAGTTGCCCACTTATGAGTTTATGGTTGAATACATGGATGATGATGAAAGAACTCAATCAAGTATATTAAATATCATCCAAATGGAATATACTAGAGATGAATCCCTTAATAATTTTATAAAACACCAAGACATAGTCAGAAGGTGGTTTGACAAAAGGGCTAAAAGTAAAACATTTTGAATTATAGACTTTGTCTTACTATGGGATAAATCCCATGAGAAAAAATTTTAGCATGATAAATTTATACCCTTTTGGATTGGTCCATATCAAATTGTAAATATATTGGGTGATAATGTATTTAGACTAAAATATGTACAAGGAAATAACTTAACTCTATTGATGAATGGATAGTACTTGAACCACTACTTCTCAGCTACCCCTTGCACCCACACCAAAGGACTGTGAGTTATTTTAGTAAAATGGTAGGTAGGGGTATATTATTTTCCTATCTAATTTTCTTATTGTGTGTTTGATTTTTATTTTTTTCTTTCTTTAGAGTAGTCATTACATGTTGTATCTTAGAAATAAGCCCTCTACGAAAGGTCCCAAATTTCTCTTCCATTCATCCCAAGTTATGAAATATGAAGAGTTGAGGGGTAAAACCCATGTAAATACCAATAGATGGTTGTCAAAATTGACAAAATAAATAATTTTTTGGTTTAGAATATTATAAGGATTTAATTTTATGGTTTCCATTTCAAGGAGTCTATGATTTTATTATGATTATAATCTTGTTCTAATAAGAATACGTTTGATTGAATAAAGGTCTTAAAATTTTGAAAGTGCATACATACTGGCACTTAATCTCACATCATAAGATTGCCTAGGTAGAATCCCATCATTATGAGTGAATGTTTCTTGAGTGAAAATTATGAAATCCCTAAAAAAACTTGGCCAATAAACTAGTTCCCAACCTCCATGAGTTTGAAAAAAAGGAAAAAAAATGTGTATTAAGTTGAAACAAAATTGACATTATAAGATGCATTATCTTGAAGGTGATTTAGGTAAACTCCATCAAGGCTATGAATTCCTAGGTGTCAGTGGAAAAAGGCATATAGTGGAGCCAAAGGTATCTCTATCAGTGTTATGGATGTCTGGCTAGTAGCAGAGCAATGCCCAGGCCATCAACTTAGCAAGTTGAGTATAAATAAATAAATAAATATATATATATATATATATATATATAAATGATTACCTAGAACCTATGTTCAAATCCATAAAGTTTTAAGCCACTAATTATGAAACCCAAAGGCATGTTGGTAAATTAATTCAAAGCACACACATAGTATGAATGGTTTCCAGGTTTTCAATCATTGATATTTCAAGAGAAAAGTTTTTAGTCTTAGAGAAATAATTATAATATTTGTTACATCTACCAAGGGATGATTACTTAATGATTATGTTTTAAACTAGGATATCTAAATTCTAACATATTTATATGTTTCCCACAGAGGTCACCATTTGTTGAGATCAACATCCCCCATTTTCCTAAAAATGGGAACACTATGAAAATTTGGGTCTAGTCATTCACCTTAAGATATACCTTATCTTTGGTATCACCTAACTATAACCCCTTTGTGTGACTTAAAATGTTTAAAAGTCATGTTGATCTATGAAAAATATTAATGGGTACCTTTTAAATTGTTTCATTGATGTCTAGTTCATTGAGTTCTCTAATGATCTAACTCGTTTAAAAAGTGCTCTTACAAGGGCTTACAATTAAAAGATCTAAAATACAATCCCTAAAACTCAATCAAGATTACTTAAGGTTTCCAAATCATGGTATTACTTTGGCTATGTTGAAATTCATATTTGATACTATGACATACCTTGATTTTAAGTTTTGGATTAGGGTCCAAGTCAAATTCCATACTCAAGTTTTATGAGTTTAGACTTGCCTCTTTTCTTTTATCATGCATTTTTATAAATTTTGAATTTTTATTTTAGATAAGAACTCGATGTCAACTAAGCCTTTGTTGACATGTGATAGTGTTGTATGTACTAGCTACTCAACCACGTAAAGTCCCAAGAAAATCTTTTTAGCCTTGAAAAATCTTGTGACACAATGACCTAATGGAAGTCTACCACTTAGCACTCAGTCATATCATTTCAAGTTCAAGGAGAAGTTACAAAATGCCTATGACCTAATGATCCAATTATAGCATCCCACTTGGTACTCAATCACATCCTTCCAAGGATTCTACTATTTTATCAAGTCTTGTGACCCTATGACCTAATATGAATGTGTTGTCATTCAATCATATCAATTCAACTTATAAAGGAGTTATAAACCAATTAGAGCATGCCATGTGCCACCATTGCCTCTTGAGACCTTGATTACTTTCTAAAGTCTTGTGACAAAGTGACCCAATCACATTATGCCACTTGGCACTCGATTATGCCATTTTAACCCTCCCCCATAGCATAGTTACAATGTTAAATATCTCAATACTATGATTGCATAAAAAGATGACACCTAGAAACTAGTCACTTAAATCTTAGATAGTTGGATGCTATATGGAAGTCACTTAGTTGCTATAACTAATAGACTAGGGACACATGGACCCCTTATCTCATAGTAATAATTAAATCAAAGGAAACTAAGAATCCTAGTGAAGAGCAATCTAATTAGAAGGAAACACTTGGAAAAATGTTATGGTAGTTAGGTCCCATAAAATTTTCATATAATAAATCCATGTGATAGTGTGAGCCAATGAGAGCTTGCCATGTGGTAGGCTAGTAGAAGTCCCAAGACCATGTTAGAATAAAGATGAGAGGGGTAAATCCATGTAATAATTAGCAAAGAGTGATCCAATTAAGAGATGCTATTTGGTAGAGTGTCATGTAATCCACCCAAATAGTTTAATATTTGAAATATAAGGCTAAAGTGCACAAAAAGGTGGCAAGTGTTAAGTATGTTTTAATTACAACACCTAAATGTCACACAATTGTCTAAAATTCACCAATTTTAGGTGAAAATTAAATGTTGATAGTGCTTGTTTAAACAATTATAAATCCAAGTTACTTCATGGGAAAAGTCAAGCCTATGATGATGGGCCACATGGACAAAGCAAAGGCAGTGAGTGGTTTATTCCTCAAAGTGGATTTTCAAAGCCATTAAAACAAAATTGAAGAGCCACTTAGGATTTAAATAAAATTGAGTTAAATATAATTACCATTTATGACTCATGTCTTTCAATTCAAATTCTATAATTCAAAGTTTAAAGCTTTCTATCTCAAAGCATTGCATTCACTTTTAGTTGTTATCTACTAAGAACTCTGAAGTATTATGTGATTTTTGTTAAGGAATTCTATGCATTCATTTTCCATTAAATTAATCCATAATTTCATAAATCACAAAATATAAATAATGGCTAAGGCTAGAACATTTAGAGCCACCAAGCTAGAACAAGTTCCATTCCTCTACTCCTATGGAATGAGCATCATCTTTTGTGACACCAATGTCAACCCAATTACATTAGCAACCAAATAAAAACATTATAACTATTTATTATACCATGTACAAAATACTGTACATAAAGAAAATGATTATGAGGAAGGCTCTAATGATGCAAAAGATAAGTTGGACATTCTAGCACTCAAATTTGTAGGGTTACACAAGGCTACATCCAACCCAGAGGTACTCCCTTATGTAGAATTAGTCTACCAATTATTTCTTCAATCTAGGTGTGTTAACAATATGATAAACTATTTTAATTTATATTAAAATTTTAATTTTATAATTGGGCTATCCATTTAGGCTTATTATAATCTACCCAAGCTAGATATTATTTGCAATCAAGAAACTATGACCTAATAGCTCTAATCCCATAGTGTCAAAGAAATTTTGAGAGGATAGATAGAAAATGAGGGGAAGTTTGTATGAAAATACCAAATTATTCAAATCCCCATCAGCCATTTTAAGAAAGGAGTAAGATTGGGGATGGCTATGATAAATTGGCTGCATGGAGATGAGGACATAGGCCATGTAGATGAGAAGTGAGTTCCACTTCTATCAATGATAATAGATGATGACAAGACCCCCACTTTAGGGGAAATCATATCCTATAACTTGGAATCATAGATTAAGAAATTCATGGCCAACCAATGGGATCATTTTTATATGAAGTCCTACATGGTGGATTCCATCTATGCTAACTAGAAGCTCCCCCAATTCACCAATTAGGATCCAAAATTGAAGCTGACTAAGCCTCAAACATTTTTGAAGGTAAGTGTCTAAAATACAAATAAGAAATAAGGGCCATAGCCTAGCTTTTACACCCAATTATTTACAAGTCCATCCATGAGAGGCCTATGCCCAAGTTATTAGATGAAATTATAATAACCTTAAGCATCTTGAGAACCTAATCGTACTATCTAAAATGTGTAGTGATAAAGATAGTCAAAATTAAGACAACCCATTTTATGTTGCACACCATAATGCAAGACAAGCTAACTGAACAAGAAGTTTCCTTTTAGCTACTCACAGGGGTGGAAAGATTGTGAAAAAATAAGAAAAGAGGATTAATTTATCCTCAACTATCCAAAATTGGCTGATTTAGAGTTGATAAATGGAACTTTGTCATTTCTACCACCAAGAAAAGGCCTAACTTTGATTTGGAAGGAGATACTAATAGGGAATGGAACCCTAAACATTTAAATTTCAAACATTGTATCAAGCACAAGATAACTCTAAGAATCACCTACCATCATGAACCTAAATATGAAGACAAGTTCTACGTAAATGCAACTAATGAGATAGAGGTGAAGTATAGATTAAAGGTTTTGAATATTCCATAGGTTAAGAGAAGGTTGGAATATGTAGATTTTTATGAGGTTTTCAAACATGAGGATACTCAAGTAAGAGCATCTACATCCATATTCCATGCTACTAGTACTATGGAAGAAAGGCTGACTAACCCTTAACTTAGATGGAGGATATTGAAGGTATTATTCCCTAATTTAGAGAAAGAAGGATAAGATATTAAAAAGCATACTAATCAAGCTTTTATTTCATGAGCAACATCTAGCATCCCATTCTAGGAATAAAGTGTATACACATAACATTTTCAAACATTTATCAATTATTGATGCTCTTTATCTTGCAAGAACTCATTGAGTCATAATCTCTCTAAGTGAACACCTTAAGGGGTAGACTGGGAAAGGGGTGGGTAGACCATTGGTGCTTCATAGGATTTTTGTCCCTTTTACCACTTGTTATCTACACACTTGTCTCCTAAAAACCATTCCCATAAGCTTGTTCTTCTCTTTTACACATTCCTATCGTACTTTACCACCTTTAGTACCCCTTTTCCTATATTGAAGCCTCTTTTGATAGTTTACATGACTAGGTAGATTGGGTTGACCTTGTAATATTATTGGCAAAATTTATTTAGGGTCTAGGTTGGCTCTTGGATGACCTATCATGTGACCTAGTGAGTTTTTGTCAATAAAGATACTAGGTCAAGTTGGTCGACCCTATTATTCAAAATCTTTAGAAGGGGAAAGGGTTAAGTCCACCTATATATACATAATCATTTGACCATTATTTAGAGAAGAGAAGAAGTAAGAGCTATTGTGTATCTACATATCCACCAATCTACTTGAGGAGTAAACTTAGGGTTTCATAATTTATTTGGAGATAAGGATCTTATCTTGTGGAGAAATATTTTATATGTATTGATATTTTGTGTATCCCAAAGTTGATTTTTCCTTGTATTCCTTACATACCACAACAACCTCTTATGAATCACCTTGGCCGAGGGAGAGATTGAGGATCGATGGGTTTATATTCAAAGGTAAGTATTCCTAACTTTATTCCTCCTTTGTAAGAGTAGATAGTTATGAATTTTTAATTCTCTTCCATGCATTAAGATTCTATATACATTGGCATGAGTATATGTCTTATACACATGTTTAATTTTAGTGTTTATTATCGCCACTTTGTACCACAAGCTTTGGTGAGCACTAGATTAGATATCTTTGCTTTACTTATTATTCGTATAATGAATATGAAAACATAAGACTTAGGGTTATTGCATCATTTTCTTTGATTAGATTCTTTGTAACCCTCCCTAGTGATATTATTATGATAAGAGATCCCCTAATTGGGATTAGAAGATCTGTATTGGCCATGTTTCTAATTATCTAATGGATCCCAAATAATAAATGTACATAGAATATACCTTCTTTGAGATAGGATTGATTTGTGGATCTAATTCATTTTTTATTGCATACATTCTAGTGAGCTCAACATGAGTCTAACCTTTACAGGTTTTATTTCATGCTTTTCATTTATATCATTTTATTATTTTTCTATATTTGTGATAGTAGGTCAACAAGGTTGGTATATTTTCTAACTTTTGTGCATAGGTTTAACATATAGTCACATCAAAATGACTATGTTATTTTTATGTAGGTATTCATTAGATAAAGGTTAATAGATTGAGCAGGTCAGCACAATACTTTTATTCACTTCTAGATAATAAACTACATTGAATAGGTTGACTTAGTCTCCTATTCAACTCTAGAATAAAAAACTAAGTCATTCAAGTTGACCTATTATTTTAGATAGCTTCCAAATAACAAACTAGGTCCACCATACTAGTATAGTCATCTTAACAATTTTTAGCAAATAGAGAATTATAGAACTTGGTCAACCTAGTTGACATAGTTGGTAGAACTTGAAAGTAATATTCAAGTCACTTCAATAGAAATTTCAAAGTTTTTAGTATCTTAAAAAACACAAAGGTTCATTTATTTCTCTCTTTTTCAATTTAGTTCTTCCTTATAGTTCTATTTTGAAAAGTTTACAGTCTTCAAAATTGTAATCATATAAAAACTAGGTCAACCTAGTTGACCTAGTTCTATATTATGTTTTCTATCTAAAAGACAAGGTCAACTTGGTCGACTTAGTTGTTAAGAACTCTTACTTAAATAATATATTAGTGATTCTATTGACTCTATTATGTAGTATTTTCATACACTATAATCTAAATTGACTCTATATTGTGCTTAGATTGGGAATTAACAACTCTATGCTTATAATTAATTCACACTTTCACTTTAAATTATTTGCTTGATTAGAGTAGCTCACATACTCTAATTAGGTGGGTTTCTAATATACCAATTAGTATCACTTTTTTTCTCTTTCTTACACATAATACCAAACCACATAATTTCAAAATGCATTGAAACATTAGTCTACCCAAGGCCTACCTACTTGGATTTCATCACCAAGGGAGAAGCCAATTTGGTTTTTTAGCCATGTATAAACATGTGGTTAATGTTATATATTGGTAAATCACCTGACACCCTTATCACTATAGGATTGTGAAGTGAGGGGATAGGCCCCAATTCCAAGCTATTACCATTACCAACATATATCCCTTTCAACCTAAACATCTTGAAGCCATCCATAGATTTCTCTCTAGTTTCCTACTTTTATCCAACTTCATTATCACACTTAAAATAAATATTTATAATAATATAATAAAATTGAGGATGACCTCTTGGTTAGCATTTAATTTTTTATTTGATTGATTTCTCATGTTCATTATATATTTTATTACAAAAACGTGTATTAGCTAGCATTGGTACAAGGTTTTGTGATGTGTGCCTCGATTGGATCATTATAATTAAACCAATTAATTGTGTGTTTGCTTTTATTTCTTGATTTAAATTATATTTAAAAATAATTTTCATGTTTTAATACACTATCATTATGTTTGACATAGTCTCTTACAAACTATCTATTTCCCCTGCCTACAGTAGTGAGTTGACCTGGTCGACCTAATACTCCTTTCTACCTCTCATGTTATAGTACTAAGCCAAGTTGGTCAACTATATATCCTTATCAAGCTACTCTTTGTCTCAAGTTATATCACTAATTCAAGCATGTTGACTCTTTATCCTTATTAGGCTACCTTTCATACCCTATTTTTAGTACTAGGTCAAACCAATTAACTCTGTACTATTATCTACATTTTGTCTCTCCTTACTTTTCATCACATTTACCTTCCCTAAACTCTCTCCTTCATCATAAAATTATTATTTAAAGACAAAATTTATTTGAATTCAATATATATGATGAGGCTTACCAACCCTAATAGGTTGTTGATCCCCTTTCATGCTAAGTAATGAATCCATGCCAACTTGATAACACCTAGGCATGAAGCAACCTTAGTGGGTGGTTGTTGCTTTCTTTTCTTGCAATGCCAACTAGCTAGAAACTAAAAAATCTAAGTATCATCAAGAAGTGGGTGCATGGGACAATAACCACCCATTAAATATAAGAAATTTCCTTTGAATCATGTAGCATTGGGAAGTGAGAACATGAGATAATGATTTCACATTAAAGATAAAGCATATTGGGGATGGTGGGATGTGTAACTCTAGTGTCAGCTCATCATTTAGTGTGTTGCATTCCTCATGAACCTAGGATGATCTAAAGCTTATAAAAGGAAGTTGAGTTTAGCTAAAGGGGGAGGAGAACTAGAGTAGTGAAGTTCCAATGAATTAATACTAGATAAATTTCATTAGAAGATAGAAGTAGTTTGCGATGCTTGTAAAGCTCCCCTTTGTAGTTTCCAAGCTCTTTTATGAGCTTATAAGCTTTTAATAGTTTATGTCAAGCTTATGCTTATTTTATATGGACTATAAATGTATTATTTAAATGTATTAATAAAGAATGATTTGCACAAATAGCTAATGCACTAAATGGTTAAGAATGCTTTGCACAAATAGCTAATGCACTAAATGGTTAAGTCTTAGAATTTTTTTTATTACATACTTTTTTTCTATCGAATTTGTGTATATAGTTATTGTGAGCTTCCAAATTGACTCATTCATAGTAGACCTGCAACTAGAAATGAACCTAATGCCTATGATATGAAATGCACTAAGTATGGTTAAGACCTTGTGCCCTGAATGAAACCCACACCTAATCATATGACCATGCCCAAGTTCCTTGACCCAATACCTAGTTAGTCCTTAAGCAACTAAATATCATTAGACCCATAAAACCCAAAGCTTATAACCATGAATTTAAAATCATAATTATACCAACCCAATCTTCTAAAGAATATAATTGCACTATGGCACAACTAGCCCAATACAGACCCTGATCCACTCTCTACTCCACTTTGGGTAAGAACATAAGGCTTGTACCTTATGTATATTGATGTTTATGTAGTCGAGTGATAAATATTGAGAATCATAGGAATCATAAAGGTGTAATCCCCCTAATAAAATTACTACATCTAACCTAGATAGCTAGGTAAGTGCATGAATAGGCCCATGATTGAAAAGACCTACTTTTCTATAACATTTTGGTTATATTACTAGGACTATTGACTTTTGTTGTTGCAATGGTGAATTAAGATATTTCTCTAACTCTCCGTCAAGAACATCAAGTTTTGGCTAGAATGAGTGGAAGATATATTTGTTCTAAGGAATCTAACTTGTAGAGGGTAAAACCCAAATAAATGGGTCCAAAACCACTTATATGATGCCTTATACAAGGTTTTCTTCTATGAACTATTGGAGCAAGTGTATCATTGGCTGGATTATTATGAAAACCATAGAAACCAAAGTTATAGATAGTACATCAAGTAGACTAAAGAGAACCTAGAGAGGCTCAAAAACTTAGATTCCACCTAGACTAGATTTCTAGCCAAATGGTGGCAAGGGGCACTAAATAGCTATATGATTGAGTTCATTGTATCAACATACTCCTACCTAAAGAAGTAGATTACCAATTCTTATGTGATCCTCAAGGTGCATTTGTTAAATAACTTAGAACTAAACTCAATAATTTGATGGTAGATTATGGATTCACAATATGAGGATGGAAGGCTAAATTCCTCACATATGAGAAACACAATAGGGTAGAAGGGGATGTTTAGGTGTGGCACAATGGAAGGAGATAAACATATTTATAATAAATATCTTAGGAAACATGCTTATAATAAGAGGATTCATGGAATAATAAAATATCTAGAACCTAGAAGTGTTGAGAGGATCTATAGTAAGTGAGAAGGGCACAGGGAAGGATATCTTGAATGACAATCATGCCTAGAGGAAGGAACCCTCAAAGCCTTAGAATAATCTCCATAATTGATGGGTGAATGCTTAGGGTCCTTTCAAAACTTGACCATTGGAGATGTGTAAAATGAAAATACCCCCTTTAAACCTATGACATGATCTCATGTGCTAGATTCCCCTAAGGAAAATAGAAGACTGGCAATTGACCTTGTTGTCAATGTAGACTTTGATTGCTTTGTAAATTTAGCCCAGAACTTCATGATTTGATAGTCATCTCATATGAAGAGGTAATTGAAGATAAATATAAACCATAAATAATTATCCTAACTAAATAGAACCTAAATTCAATTACCCTAGTTTAACTAATATAAGTGGTGCAACCTAGGTAGTAGCCTATAAGAAGTGGCCCACTAATCGATAGTATGGTGCCATCATATTTTGTGGCACTAATAGTAAACACCATACCAAAGCCCAACCTACTAATTGGAGGCCTTGGATGACCAATGATAGGATAAGAACCAGGAGGATAATTGCCTTAGGTATCATCTACTCCCTAGCCCTAGATCTATTATGAGATGGCAATGTATCTTCTAGAGTATCATGGCATGGAAAATGTCAAAGAGTATGTTCTAAAGTATGATTTATAATGGTGCACTTGAGTAATAACTCAATATAAGTACAATACAACTCAATTTTTGAAAACCTTTCTTGATTATTCCCATACTTGATATATGAAGTTTGATCTTAACTATGCTATGGTTGATTATGACACATTGAAGGGAGCCCTCCTAAAGGAGTTTGATATAATTGAGATTGAGTAATAGATCATTTCCATTCTCAAATAGATCAACTAGAGAATATCAAAGAGCATGCACTTGTATAATTCTAGATTCAAGGCACTCCTTTCCAAGCTCCCTTATGACATTTAACCCTCTCAACATACATAACATTTCATGGGAGGACTATTAGTGCCTTTCTGAAGGGAATTATTTATGAAAACATTCATATACCTTTAGGAAGTTCTTGAATCTATGCTTAGGGATGAGGTTTTTAGGATCATTAATACAAGCATTATCCCATTTATGGAGGTGCATATTTTATCTATAGGCTTCCAACTATAGAAGTTTACTACTAGTTCATCATAAGATGCTTGAAGTAGGTTATGTTGTGTTAACTATGAGATAGAGGGTTATAATAGAAATAACTACCCTTGAAATAATATATGCACACTACTCCTCAGTTGTGAGGTCTAATATGAGGTAGATGATGTTTGAAACTACCCCTTGTTATAATGTACTAGTTAGGTTAACACAACCATTTACTACAAATTATGAGACATCTACACTCACAATATAGATGAATATTTAGTAATTAATGAAATGTACTAGAACATAGAGAGAGTTACATGGTAGGAAACTAGAACAACTAGAAGGAAGGTGAGCCAAAGAAGTGAGGGTTATAACTAATATAATGTTAGATATGATAACTAAAGAGGCACTAGAGGGTGAGGTGGAGGATGTGGTGGATGAAGATTTCCACCATGATCATGTTACAAGTATGGGTTGATTGAGCATTATAAGTGTAATTTATCTATGCATCTAATTTTAAGGTACTATTGAGGATTGAATGTAGTTAAAGAGTGCCTCAACTTGTACAAAAGGATGACTAAGGCAAAATGGGTACTGATAAGGGTGCAAGGATGATAAAGCATGAGCCTAAAGATATAAAGTGGGCTCTAAAGGTGTAATTAACATGTACATAGCCAATCAAGGTATAGACAACCACATGGAGTGGGTTCACCACTTAGTTTCCAACTACACCAACATAAGAGCTATGCCTAGAATATGGTAAGCCAAGCCAAACTGAGTGCATAGTATAGCCTGAGATAATATATATGCCTTGCCTTAACCCAATACATCAAAAGGATATCCTATAATAAGCTATGAGTTTAATAAAATATTTTTAGTGAGAAATATAGTTGTCTAGATACATAGAAGTGTAAGATACCACCTTGAACATAAAGAAAAATAGCTAGGAGGCTGAGTTATGAGAACTAATAAAAATCCTCTACCTCATACAAATGGATGGGATTTTTCCCCTACTAAAAATTTTGTCTTAGAAAATGCATAGAAGAAGCCGAGTGAGGTTGTTGAACCCTAAGAAATTGAAGTTGTTACATCACATATGGAGTGGGTGTGTGAAGTATAGCATACTCAAAACATAGATTATGACCAAGAGCTATTATTAAATGACACTATCAATGGATGGTCCATCTGTGAGGTGTTGATTGACACTAGCATAGAGGTAAATATATTAACCAAGAATTCATGGGAGAAGATGGGAAAGATATCCTTAATTCATTCTTCCCATTTAATTTTCATCACCAAAAAAACCTAATCATAGTCTATCAAAATTATATAAGGTATCATTGTCTATATTATGGGTGCTAAATTTCATGCTGAATTTGAGGTTATTAAGTTGGCTAAATATGATAACTACCCAAAACTTCTAGGAATACCTTGGTGTTATGAAAATAATGTAGATATGTATTTTAATAAGAGATACATGACCTTAAAAATGTTAAGGAAAGGGTAGTGATCCCCCTTTCAAGTGACCAAGGACCCCCTATGTGGAGATCATTGATCTAGAGGATGAAATCAACCATATTTATAACGTCATGGTGTAAGTCATCAAGAATATCCATCCTTATGATTAGGAGTGTTTTCCTAGGAGGATGGTTAGTCATCCTCAAACACCACTAATGTCACTTGAAATTTATGGGTTCAAGAGGCATATGAGACCACTAGTTGTATATGTTAATTGGTGTGTATGAAGGTGCCAAATCCCATCAGGACTAGCTAGGTATATATTGATTGCACTTTAAAATGATATATCCCTCACTAGGAGAAGAAATAAAAGAGGGTAATCTAGTTGAAAAAAGGAAATCTTTTATCACTCATGAAATTTGAAGGGATCAACCCAATGGAAAGGTATGTCAATGACCTCAAAGCATGCATCCCTAAGTAGATAGATAGAATGGCCACATTAGTTTACACTTTGAGGAGCACTATATTGTGTTGGTAGGTAGTGAAAAGGTCTAACATACCACCTAGACAAAGGTAAAGGTATCCATTTACACTATATTCAAAATGATTAATGAGAACTTGGATATCTCAACATACTTTGGTGATTTTGACCCTATGGCACATGTACACCTATGCAAAGAGATATGGATTGAATGTGACGCAACTACCCCAAAAAACTTATGGGTGTATGCCTTTTATATAACTCTAAAGACATGGGAATGAGCATGGTACATGGTCAATAATACATTCAAAGAGATAACCACTTGTGAGGCCCTTAAGGAAAATTTTATGCATACCTTCTCCTTTTCCTCACATAACTTAGAACTGGTCAAGCCTTTACAAAACATTCAAAGGGAAGTGCTTGAGGAAACCACAATCCTCAAGGAGTGATTGAAATATATTTTCAAAGAAAAAAGGTTGGCATTCCTAACCTTCTTTAGGGAACAAATTCTCAATGATTTTAATGAGAAATATGATGAAACTTGGAAGGAATATTACTATAAAACACTAACCACTAAAATAAATATCATGCACCAAGTAAATGATATCACTCTTGGCAAATAATACCCCACTCATATTCACATTAAGACAATAGAGGGAACTTTATAGCTTGAGTATTCTCACCAAGAGAAGAATAATCCATATGATTCCCTACTTAAGACCATTAAAGTGGATATCAACACAAAAAGAGAGCCAAAGATGGATACTCTAAATGCCTATTAGTCTGATGTAGAGATAACACAAATCATAGACCTTCTAAAGGAATTCCAAGATTTTTTCCCTTGGACTTATCAATATATGAAGGTAATCTACCAATGCCTAGGAAAGATGAGAATAAATCTAATTGATAGTATAAGACTGATCAAAAAGTGCCCTTATTGGATGAATCTTATCCTTTGTGTCAAGGTAAAAACAAAGATCGATGCTATGATGGTCGTAGGGGTCATTTATTCTATGCAAGAGTTTGAGTGGGTGAGCCTAATGGTAATAAGAATTAATAAGGATGAGCATATTGACATTTACATCGATTATAGAATGTTGAATAATACCTACATCAATGATCCTTTCTTGATTCTATTTGCTGATGAAGTCCTAAAAGACATTGTAAGCTTTGAAATATACACCTGAATTGATGGGTTTTATAGCTACCATCAAGTCTAAATTGAGGATGACAAGCCTAAAACAACATTTACAATTGAATGACCTTATTTTTCTTACAACATGATGCCATTTAGACTCAAGAATGTGCCATTAATGTTCTTCAGAGTGGTGATCATCATGTCCAAATATTTCATCCATAGGCTCCTCTAAGTCTATATTTATGATTAGATGGTATATGGCCTCATAAAGGACCATTATGAAAACTTGTACCTAATGTTTTAGAGATGTAGATATCTTTAGATATCATTAAACCTATAAAAGTGCATCTTCACAAAACTATTTAGAACATTGCTTAGGCACATCATCTATAGAGATGGTTTACTCATCAATCTATTGAATATTGCTATCATAATTCAATTAAAAACTCCTTATACATAGTAAGACATTCACACCTTTCTTGGCCATTATGGATATTACAAAAAATTCATAATGAGTTATGCAAAGATTTTGGTACCACTAGAAGAGCTTCTACATAAGGATGGACCATTATATTAGGGCAAAGTGGAAGAAGATGCCTTTAAGACCCTAAAGCTTAGATTAGATAGCATGCCTATCTTATAGTTCTTTGATTGGATAATAACGTTTCATGTCATTATTGATGATTATGGATCTATGATTGGCACAATCTTAACACAGCCTAGTAAAGGCAAAATGGATCATCCCATCTCCTTCACTAGTAGGAAGCTAACCTTAGTAGAGAATAATTAAACTAATATAGAGTGTGAGGCACTTGCCATGGTATATGCCTTGTAAAAAATAAGAAAATATTTTTTGAAAACCCCATTCATGTTTTTCTTTGATCATGGGGCACTCAAGTACCTTTTGAGAAAGCCTATTTTACATGGGTACATATGTAGGTAGATAGTAATAGATAGAAAAAACATACCATAAGCTCTAGCATGATAAGCACATAAATAATAAGATGATAGTAGAAGGAGCATTCATTTTTATTTATGACTCCAAGTATTCCAAGCACCTAGGTAAATAGTAGATAAGGTAGATGGGTCCCTATATCATCCACCACATATTGGAGATAGGTGCAAGCAAGTTTCACATGTTGGCTAGTGAAATGCTCCCAAGGCATTTCAATGGAAATAGGTTAAAGCCATATCAATAATAGGGTGACACCTGTGTGATAAGAACATTGACTTATTTTTCACTAGTTGATTTGAGTTGAGATGGATAAAATAACATTTAGTGTAAGCCAAAGAGTCAAGCACTTATACTTTCTAAGCACCTAAGGCTAGACACCTAATTATGGGCAAGTGAATATTGCCAGCATCAAACAAAGAAAGTACACTATACCACTTTGTGTCAAATTCTAGATATAGGGTAATTTCAAGCCCCCAAGTAGACATTAATCTAACCTTTCACACATAATTCTAATTAGGTAATTTTATCACTTTCACTCTCTAAGCACCTAAGGCTAGACATATAAGAGGTGGGAATGTGAAACTCACCAGACTCAAGAAGATGATGCATAAAATCTAAGTGTACAAGATAAATATTACATGTACTTGAAGGTCTAAAGAAGAACTATTCTTGTGTTTTCACACATAATGTCAGCCAAGTGAGTCAAACCCATGTGTTTTCTAAGCACCAAGGACTAGAAACCTAAGTTTATAGGTGCAAGGAGGTTTACATACTTATAAGTAATAAGAACCAATTAAATATGCACAACATGATTGTCCAAAATAGAAAAAATGAAGATGCAAAATATGATTATACATAAGAAAACTAAAAAAGTAGAATCAAGCACTGAAAGGCCAACACAAAGAATTTATATGGGGTAGGATAGGCCAAGGCAAGACAAAACACAAGAAACTAACCAAGATAGATGAGTGTACTTGAAATAAAAGTGTATCAAGAGGAGAATATAGAACTAAGGAGGATAAATCATGCACATGTGAAGTGTTTCACCTAGGTTACCATATTGAAGGTGAAGGTCAATCCAAGATAACAAAGCATAGAAGGAGAATCATCATAGATAGTTGGCATCTAATTAAATTTTAGTGGGTGATTGTTTAAACCACAGTCACTTCACCAAAATACCATTATGAGCATTGAATATGGTGATGGTGGAGGCATATATATATATATATATATATATATATATATATATATATATATATATAATAAATGAATTGGTGGTAGAGGATTTTCATGGATTTTATGGAAATTCATGGGGTTTAATAAATCTAAATGTTGTCTTGCCATTAATAAACCTACATTAAAGATGGTAGATGGAACTAGGGTATAAAATTTCACACAAATGACTAGTTTCTATTAAAAACTTCATGTAAACTTGATATTTCAAGAAAACTAGAGTGAACTAGAGAATGAAAGAGCCAAAGCTCAAAAACCCAACTAGAATGAGAATTTGAGACCCTCATGCACCTAAAGTGAATAGTTATGATGCTAGATAAATTATTCTCATGAAGAGATTGGTGTAGAGATGTGTAAGAAGAGTATTCAATAGGAAATAATAGGTGAAAAAGTGAGTTGTCACTAAGGATGCCATTAATGGTCTAAAAATTTTAGAGCCAAAGGTATATTCATAGGTCTCATCACTATGAAACACCAAGAACCATTTGAGGCTTCAATAGACCTAACCATCATGATTCAACACTAGTAGGTTTAGGATGGGTGAAAAATAAAATGGAATGATTCCCTAACAATAAATTACAAATCAAGTGTGCATAGTGGTAGAGGTGGCCCCTACAAGAATAGTAGTACCATTGGTAGAAGTAATCATCATCATGCAAATCTACACTGAGGAACTAACAAATATGTAATATCAAGTCATGTAGTTTCCCCTAGAATTCATTGTAGGGTGAAATTAGAACTTTTTTGTGCACACCTAAAAACTAAAGGAGTATAACCATCACACTTCTATCCATGTGAAATACCTAGCATCAAATTGGATGGTGGATACATGGAGTAATAAAAAGCAAGGCACAATGCTTTTTGATGTCTCTATTTTAGATAGATTGACAACCTTTGGTGTAACTCAACTATATGAGTTTCCTTGTTTTGTGAATCTAGATGAAATCATTTAATTCCTTCTCTCACACATCCATGGAAACTTCATGTACTTTGTATAAAAGAGCATGAGGATATCAATGCACCTCATTTGAAGGATAACCAATATCCCAAACACTAGAAATAACATCCATGAGATGATGGGTAATGGTGAATAAGTGAAGTGCATACTAAATCTCTTAAGTTAATAAAAAGAAGATTCATATTCCTTATCAAATATTTTAAGTACACTAGCATGAAGGTAGCCTCACACCTCATGCACTCAAAACTTTGCCCTGGTGGTTAATGTACTGATTTTACCAAAAATTACCTCTATGTCACATACCATATGGTTTATGGCATGAAGTTTAACATTGAAAAAATTGAGGTAGAAGAGATTATGAATAATGTAATAGAATGACACATAATAGTGGTCACCTTCAGGTAGGGTTCCTTTTTCATCCTGATAGTCATGGATGAAATTGGCATACTAGATAGGGATGAGGATAATCTCTAGGTTTTTCTAGAGAATAATGACCCCCCAATGTATAAATACAATGACTTCACTTGCACCAATTACTTAATTGAAAAATATAAATCACACATGATGAGATGGTATGATAAATATATAGAGGCATTTGGGATGGAGTGGCACATCCCCCAAGAGCTCCCTAATATCATGTTTGGGTTGACAACCTTTACCATTATGCAACATTTTTATGTAGTCTACCTAGTGCTAGTCAATAGTAGTAAGTCCAATTGGTTAAATCTCCCATATTTATTTTTATCCAAGTATTTCAAGGATGCACTCAAGAGAATCCCTAATACACAAAAATTAGATATTCTAGTAAGGAAACTAGATATGGGAAATAAATAGGTTGCAATTCTAGTTAATGTAGCCAGATGGAAGAGTCATAGGGATGTAGATGATGAGTCAGATCACACTAACATCCACCTTATTTAAGAATTAAATATACTTAGGTACATCTATAGGATTTACTATGAGATTAAACCATAGAGAAATGGCCTCAATGATGAGTAGATTGATGACCCTTTCATCATAATTAGTGATGAAGGAATGTTAGTGCCTAATAAAATTATGAAGTCCCTCAAGAAGAAGAAAGGGGAGACACTAGAAGAAATAGAGGAGCACATAAATTTTAAGATCACCTTAGGTGATGAAGCTTCTCCATTAGCCTTGATAAATAAGCACATAAAGTTCATGCTAAAGACCTCTCATATCTTAAAGGAGAAGCAAAAAAGCCAAAGTTCTCATCTGTGATGCCCACTATCAACTTGGTAGACATAGAGTTGTAGGAAGGAACTAGAGAAGGAGGTATAAGTGGGAAAGTGCATGTAAATTATACATTAAGAAGACTTCTCATCTAGTGAGGAAATTTCCTTGCCACCCTAAAGTGAATGAGTGAGGTTGGAAAAACTTGGAGGAAGCTTAGCCTTAGAAAAATAGACATTTAGAAGGCACAAGAATTAAAAAAGAGGAAAGAAGAAGTGAGAAAGGCCAAAATGATAGAGGAAGGAAGTAAGAGATCTGAGGTTAAATTAAATTGCATGGTAAGAGGATAATTAAAGGAAGATCCTATCATGATAGAAATGCATGAGGCTCTCCAAGGTGGCATTGATTCTATGGTTGGAAAAGTGAGACCATCAAACACACCAACCAAGGAGCCCATAACATAGATTCAACAAGATTAAGAAGAGTCAAGGTGAAAATGGGAGAAGATGGGCCTTGATCAATATCATATTGAAGTGGTGCTATAATTGCATCATAAGAGAGAGGCCATGAGGGCCAAGGGCATGACCTAAGTAAAAATTGATAAAGTGGAGGTCGAAGAGATAAGGGTTGAAGAGGATAAAACTAATATAATTATTGAGAAAAGGAACGTGTAAATAAAAAAGGACTAGAAGGAGAAGCTCAGGAAGGAGGAAGAAGAGAAGAGGGTTTCCATAAGCATACAACACATTAAAACCAAAATTATAAAGACTCCTAGTGCCCATACCAGCCTAGTAGAGGAAGCTATAGAACAGGCATGCCTTATTGATAAAGGGGTACCTAGAGATAAATAAGGTGATGATAGCACCTCAAAGGAACAAATAGAGAAAAAATGAAAATAATAGGTTGGCATTGAGAAGGTAGTTATGGAGGTTCATGCTAAGGAGCCATAAGAAGAAGTGAATGAAGGGGAAAAGTTTGAATAAGAAACCCTATAGAAAGGAGAAGAAGAGGAAATCACTGAAGAAGGTAGTAGTGAAAGTGAATAGGCACAAGAACATATGAAGATAACAATTGAGAAATAATAATTTGAGCCAAACTATCGAGAAAATGTGCAAAAGGGGTATACCATAGATGCAGACTTTTACATGTTGGATACATGCCCTCTAGAGCTATAAAAAATTAATGCACCATCAAGTGTCTTTTACACATGAATAATACATGGATGAGCCTCATTTTTAGGTGCTAGCAAAAGTAATATGGAGCATCAAGAAACTAAAAGAGGGGAACAACTATTAACTAGTCAACCCTTAGGAAATGAACCTAGTTAAAGTCAACTAACACCCTCTTTAAGATGGCCTCTAAGGTAGAGCATAATAATATTGTCAATGATGTACATGCCAAAAAGTGGAAAGATATAATTCTTAAGGAAGAGGAAGAAATCAATGCCATGAATCTCAAAGTTAGGTAATTGGCCAAGCATATTGAATAAGTAGAGTCATCCCTTTTGGATGGTATTGATACTTCTAATCTTTCAAAATTGGATAAGGTGTGTGTAATGGTCTAATAAATGCTACCTCAAATGAATTCAATGTAGGAAGAATAAGAAGACCCTTTTTAATCCCTAAAGAAAGATCTCAACAAAAATCTTGATGAGGTTGAGGACCTGTTTTCAAGGATGGAAGAACATGTGGATGATGTTGATGTCATATTTTGTAACTTTTCTACCCAGGAATCAATCATCAATGTGTGCCTCCAAAAATTTAAGGTTGAGAAGGATGTATTGATGAAGTGAGTACTCACTATCAGTAGGATTGAGTGCACATGGATAATGGTGAAGGTTAACACATTAAAAACCTAATTAAAGACCTAATAGCAAGACCTTGAATAGATTTTCCATGCCTTCTAGACAAAGGTGAGTGACCAGGGAGACATCCTAGATGGCAAGGTCTAAAAAGATAAGGAAAGACTAGAGATCTTTGACAAGGAACTAGAAAACACTAATGTGCTCACACTCAAGGATGATTTTATAGATATTTATAGTGCCATCAAAGAAATCAAGCTCATAATCAAATGATTCAAAGACTTTAAGGTATAATTGTAGCAAATTATGTTTGAATTTTTCACAACTAAGGAATTATAAAGATAGTATGAGGGTAGACTAACATATTTTTATGGGGTAATTTTGGGCCCCTTTCACTCTAAGTAATGGATCTATTCCAACTTGACAACACCTAAGTATGAGGTGACCTTAACACATGGTTGTTATTTTATCTTCTAGTAGTGCTACCTAGTTGATGGCTAACAACTCTAATCATCATCAGGAAGTGGGTACACAAGATAGAAACCAACCATTAAATACAAGTGGCTCCTTTTTTATGACATATAATTGTGAAGCATGAATACAAGATAACAACTACACACTAAATATAAAGTGTATTTAGGGTGGTAGGATGTGTACCTCTAGCACCAGCTCAGTAGGTAGTGTGCCTTGTTCCCCATAAGCCTAGGACACTCTAAAGCTTATAATGAATTCAAATTCAAATAAAGGGGAGATGATAACTAGAGTATCAAATCTCTAGTGAATTAATTCTATAAATCTTCCATTACAATATATAAGTAGTTTAAGATTCTTGTAAAGCTCCCCTTTGTATCACCCAAGCTTGATTGTGAGCTTTTAGGCTTGTAATAGCTTAAGTCAAGCTTATAATCAGTTTATATAGACTATACATGTACTATTTAAACATATTAATGAATAATTCTTTATTCAAATAACTAATGAATTAAATGGTTAACTCTTAGAATGTTGTTTGATTGCATACATTATTCTATCAAATATGTGTATAGAGTTCTTGAAAGATTACAACCTAACTAATTCATGCTTGAATTAAAACTATAAATGAACCTTTTACCCATGATATTAAACTCACTAAGTATGGTTAAGACCCTAAACCCTAAATGAAACCCAAACCTAAGCACAAGACCATGCCTAGGTCCCTTGACCTGACACCCAATTGTCCCTCAAGTGCCTAAATGTTGTTAGACCCATGAAACCCCTGGATTTCACCCATGAAATCATAACCATAATTTCACAAACCTAATCCCATGAATAATATAGTTGCATCATAGAATAACTAGACCAATATAGACACTGGTCCCTTCTTTACTATGCTTTGGGTGAGAACATAAGGCTTACACCTTATGTATATTGATGCCAGTGCAGTCAAGTGTTAAATCTTGAGCATCAAAGGAATCATCAAGACCTACACCCCCTTAGAACAATCCTACATCCAACATGGATAGCTAGGTAGGTGTGTGAATAGGCCTATGACTATGAAGACCTACTTGTATACAACATAGGTAAATGATCCTTATATTATCTAGCATATCATGATAGTGGTCAAGTTGAGGAACCCCATTAACCTTGTCCCACATTCTTACATGAATTTAGGGATACTAATTTGTTTTATTATTATCCTCTTCCCTCTATTTTCACCCTTTCTCATACCATGACTTATTTTTCTTAGATTTCTTCTACCTCCATGCCTAGCATCGCTACTAAAAAGGTAGGTTCTTACATCTAGTGGGCATATTTTAGGACCTAATCTTCGCAATTCCTCCACTACTTCATCATTTTATACCCATGTTAATCATTCCTCTAGTGTTGCTTCTTCTCATCCCTCTACAATTCTATCTTGTAGCACACAAGAAATTTATTCCACTAGTCCCTTACTAATAGTTCTTTTCAAGCTCCTACTAACACTCATAGTGGTACCCAAGCCACTAATACCACTTATAATACTTTAAAAAATAATAATAATTCAACTCAAACCCATCAACTCATATTACAAAGTCTTAATCAAATGAATGATTTTCAATCTAACAATGCAAATCAAATGATGTAAATGCAAAATCACCTCATCCATCTTCAAACTCATCCTCAATTATTTCCATGTTCAATATTCCCATGGTAATCTTATCCCTCAACCTCATATTATCAATAAAACAATTAAGCATCTTCAAAAAGTGTCTCTTACATCTCAAATTGTTAATATTAATATAAGAGCTATCACCCATACCATTGTTTACAATGGGTTAACTAATCCTACTCTCCACTTGAAAACATTTGTATATATATATATATATATATATATATATATATATATATATATATTGGGTCAAATTAAATAACCTCTGCCACTATTGAGATATTAACAAAAAATATCATGGTTGATGCTTTAGATTGGCAAAACTAACTGAAATATCATTCTATTACTAGTTTGGAAGATTTAGTAAATGCTCTAGTCCAAAAGTTTTAAACTAGTGATCTCCCTAAGAATACCTTGGTCCATTTTATCAATTATAAGTAGCTTGAGACCAAAAACACATAGTATTTAATCAAATTATGGAATAACTTGTCTAATAAATGCAAACATAATATGGTAGATGACAATTTCTTTCATATATTTACGAATGCTCTCTATCACAAGTTGTAATATTAGATCCAGATTCTTTCTCCATAAAATTTAGAGGAGAATATTAACCAATATAAGCATCAAGGTTTCCTTATGAATAAATTTGAGCCATCCCAACCTTCCATGGGTACTCACATGTTAATCAATAATAATAATCATCATGCTATGAATGATGGTGTCACTAACTCTTATGATACCATTCATACTATTCAAGTTGTTATTCCTAACAAAACTTTGGAACAAACTTCCCTCCTAACCACATCACCAACCATCATTTATCTTCAACCAATATAATCAATATTCATAAACCTTTATCCTTAGTGTAATTACAAAATCATCTCCTAAGGCCTCTCCCATGATTCAAATCATCCCATGAAATCTTGGTATGATCCTAATAAATTTTGTTGGTTTCACACTAATTGGGGTCATTCTCATGAGACATGTAGGCAACTTTGTAATTTGGATATGGATTTCCTTTTTGGTCCCAATTTTGACCATAATTCTATCATTCATCAATGCCAATAAGCTTATGACATTGATTTCAAATCCCATAAAACACAAATTAAATCTCAAGATTTGAAATAGGCTAATTATCATTTGACCATCTATAAAGATCCTCTTCCAAATAACCAATATACCCAAAAAAATACCAACCATTATACCAATAATGTTGATAGTCTTCTTGAACCAAATCTTGAAGATAATGTGGTTAATATAACTAACATGCAAAGGTTAGTTTCCTTCATTTATCCTCAACCTATCCACACACCTCAATTATCTTACAAATTTCATATTATCCAAGATTTTTCTCCCCCTCACTTAACCTAGTTGGGTTAATAATACCTTATATATTTTGATGAACCATTTCCCACACCTCCCTTAGATAACACTTCTCATACCATTTCTACCATCCCTCTAGCTTCTTTACCTATCACCAATGATACTCAAACTTCTATCACCATTTTTTCTCAAACCATGCCTACATCAACTACCCCATCCTCTAAATCTAATCAAAAAACTTTTCATCCAATTAAATCTTCTACCTCTTACCAACATAAATTCACATGTACTTTAGTTCCTCCTTTTGAGGACCTCCTTCAACACTATGCACCTCTTTCCAATAGTCCTCTAATGGGTTATTATGAGTGGGATCATATCATGGAACTCACTAATATCCCATATCAAATCCCATTTATTAAACTTATGTGGACCTATTCACATCACCATAACCATCTTATGTAGCTTTTGTTTGAAATGAACATCCCTCATCCTCCCCTAGATTGATATGAATCTACCTTATCTAGATCAGAAGATATCATATTGAGATAATGTGAAGAGATGTACATGCGTGTTGATGAGACAATATACACTTACCTTTCCCTCAAAATCCCCATCGATTCTATGATTGCCAATGAGATTATACTTCATGCAGATGCTCCTCCTCTTTTTATTAGTATCCAAATTGGTGATAACCATGTCAAGCATGCCTTAATTGGTAAGGGTTTTGTCACTTTTGTTGCCTCTCTCAATTTTATCAAAACCCTTGGATATTCCAAATACAATTTTCAATGATATGATCAAAGTAAAATACCTCTTTTCTATTATGTGTGGCTCCTCATTATTATCCCACCTATCACTATTCACACAAAGGTGATGATCTTCAACTTACTTCTGTCTTATATAATTTTTCTTGGTAGGCCATGGATTCATCACATGAGATCAATTACCTCTTATGCTTGCCAATGCATCAAATTTCCTCATAATGGAGCCATTTATTGGATTCAAGGTGACACTAATACTTAGAATTTCAAATAATTCCAAGACTATAGTGTATTCAATATGTATACCCTTGAACCCTTTCCAAGCATTATATTTTATGAATATCAATGGTTCAACTTTCTTATCAATTCTACCCAATGCTACAATGGTCACCCTAAACTCATCAGGAATATTCAACCTAATCTCCTAGATTATGATGATGATGAGCCTGATGAGATCAATATCAAGATTAAAACTTCTAATCTCTTAATCTCATCTCTCAACTTATTTCTTCTTTGTAACCTCATTCTCATCAACCACCTTGTGATGATATACATGTCTTAACTAAGACTCAACATTCCATTCATCACACCACATTGGATGACAAGGTCATCCCTACCTACGTCATTAATCTTCATAGACCTAATTATGATGATGGTTATACATTAGAGGATCCATTCTTAGGAGGTATTTTTTAGGATCAAGACATTGAGATTATTTATTATCATTCCTCTTTACTTCAATCTTTTAGTAAATCTTCTAGTATTCTATCCTCTATTTTTCCTAATTTTAGTCTTTTTCCTCTTTATCACATGGTATAAATGATGCCACACCTCCAATTTATGAATAACCTCATAATATTATGATTATAGATCATGTTATGACTAGTCCTTATCACTTTGATAGATACCACAATCCCTATATCCTACTTATCCATGAGATGCTTATGACTATCATTTAGCCTTCTATGAATGCTAACCCTACCTTAGTAGAGCCTAATTTGAATTACATTCCAAATCCCACTATAGCTAAGTCTCTTCCTATTTTTGATCCTATTATTCCTTCAATTGAGCCTTGTCTAATCTCTCCACCAAGCCCACCTTCTCTTTATGATGGTTTTATACTTTTATCATAACTAGATCCTTCATCCACAAAATAGGCCAATCAACCTTATTGTGACATTAATAACATTTTTTGTCATTAAACTAGAGACTATTCCCTATACCAAAATTACTCAAATTATGTTTCCACTCCTCTTGTGAGTACACCTACTACATCTAGTCACAGGTGTATTTGTTGCTTCGAAGGCACATATATCTATTCATCCATGCATTATCATAAGCTATGACAATATATCAACACCTTATGTCTAGCTAATATTTATCCCTTATACAATGCTATACCTCCCTTGAAATTATTACCTGAGTATCTTCTTAAATATAGAGAGGTATATTTTCTTTGTGACTAATGTGGCACACATCGCACTAATTTTTACCACATCCTTTAACAACATCTTAAGGATCACCTCCTAACTATTCCTGCACCTTCTACCCTTCCTCCCATAGGTCATTCTTGCAAGAAGGATCCCCATGGTTTTACCTCCTATGTTCCCTTCTCTACATCATGTTCCTCCACTTGTGAATCCTTTACTTGTGGACCTTCCCTCACACGTAGATCCTCCTACACCCATGAATCCCTCACCAATTGCACCTTTCCCATTAGTGACCCCTTCATTTTCTATAGAAACCACTCCCATGCATTATACTAATCATCCCATATATAATAGCCTTTATCAACATGATCATTCAATCATTCCTACATCTTTCATTAGGGAGATTTGACCTGAAGTATTTTCTCAACGTTAACTAAAAATAGATGAGACATTAGTTGCATGCCACATTCAACATCATATAGACTTATCATATGTTATGGATAATGTTTGTGGATAAATATATCAGTACTTATGAAGACATAAATGGAGTTCTCACATTTTTAATTGGATTGGCCATGTGCTCCAACTTTACATTTATCTATTTTGTATCATTTTACATTGTGTCGAATTCTTATCTATCTTACATAGTGACTTTGGTTTCACACTTTATATTTATTATGATTTCATTATATTATCTTATGTATTCTTTTTCATAATTGCATTATTTTTCTTTTCAAGTTTATTTCTTATGACTCCCTTCTTATTTTTCATGATTGTTTGCTATCTTATCTCTATAAACATGAATAATTGTTATTGTGACTTAGTTTTACAAACCTTGATCCTTTTAGTCATTCCTTCTTTACCATGTGATTAGTTAGAAAATAATACATCTCATTACAATATCCTTTTACTATTCCACTTTGGATCTCCCTTTATTTCCATTTATTCCTTTTTGTAAACTAAGAAAGCACATGGTTGAGACCTGAGATAATATGTTAGTTCATCATTAAGCCTAAATGTTATAGACCATCTTGTCTTTATGTACTTAGATTAATTTATCCTAAGCCTAAATCTCATTCATGTATATCACTCTGTCTCTTATGATTGGTCATTCCAAGTCTAATTCGCCATAAAAAAAATTCAAATGCAAAATCATTTAACAAAAGGGAATGATCTAAAAGGCAATATTCAAAATTCTCAAAAGTCAAATCACACTAAAAGATGTGTTTCTAAACACATATCATTTTTTTGGTCAAATCTCAAACTCCAAAATCGGCCTCATGATAGATCTGAGGTACATTGGGGTGCAATAAGCTAGTAGATTAAAAAAATCTTTTAGTGCTACCTAATTTCTCATGTAAGTACCCAATATTCATAGTAAATCAATGGCTCTACAAGGGATCCTAAAGAATGGGGAACACATCATGAGAAGGTAGGTCCATTTTAATTTTCTTGTACAAAATTGCCTATATGAGTTGATCTTAGTATCACACTTATTTTCTTACATAGATTTATATCTATAGAAAACATGTATTATCTATATATTGATGATCACTCGTCATTTAGTGTCTTATCATGTCCTTATTGTGCCTCATGGATCCTAAGGTATTCTCATAATATGTCTAAGTTATGCTTCTTAAATTCCCTTTTTCACTCCCTAAAACCCTAATACTTCCCCTTGAGAAATATTGCTTTGTTCACTGATCACTCCCTTAAGGATTCTTTTTGAGATTTGCATTATGATACTATGGATAGGACTTGGCCTTCCTCACAAATAATCATTCCAAGCATCCCATTTTACTATATTTTCACATTCATTCGACCTCACTAGTGTTACTTTTGTGAGTTGTAGTGTAAGACCATGGATAGGACTTGGCTTTCCTCACAAAATTTTCCAATATCCAAGTCACAACAAAATTACACATGTCAAATATGAGATACGATATGATTGAATATGAGTTACACGTCATTGACAGGGTTCCCATCTTAATTTAGTATGTTTTATGATTATCTTCATTATTTTATTTCCTTATTTTTTTATTACATGTAAGAATCCAACCATTACTCTTAAGTTTCTCATACTTCCCAAATTAAATTAGTGTGATTAATTTTAGACCATTTTTTCCATTTTTCTTTCTCTTTTATACTTCCCAATATGATTTAGAATGATTGATTGACTTAATTGATTTATTTTTCTACCATTGGTCTTTCACGTTTTTGCCATGTTATTACATTATTTTCATACTTCCCAACATGATTTTTAATTGTTTTAGTTTGGTGCCAAATCTTTTTCATGGTTTAAAAACAAAATTTTCCCTCTTGTTTACCAATCTTTGGTTTCTTATACTTAATCATATTTTTGTTATTACACATTTCCCAATGTGAAATAGTGTGTAATATATTTATTTGTATTAATTATACTTTTCCAAGTCCTTTTCACCTATTTATTTTCAACCATTCATGTGTCCTACAAAATGATAGAAAAAAATGACACATATATCTCATATAGAATATATAAAAAAATAAAAAATACATATGCTAGAAAGAAATATATTCATGCATCCAAAACCACAACCATAATACAAACACATAATATGAACATCCAACTATAAAAATAAGATATCTATATATCATATGTTTTTTTAATAAAAAGTACCAAAAATACATCACTCCAACTCTATGGCTAAGCTCTATCATATTTATCCCATGGCCTAGACATGTGTCCCATAGATGCCTCAGACAATACCCTATGAATATTACACTACAATGAAGATGCCCAAGATCTCAAGCCTATTATTTATCCTTGTAGGTTGGCCACTTAGGCATGTACCTATCCTAGCTAAATACTGGTATCCAAATGCATGGATATCTCTTGATCCAATGCTTGGCATGATTGTACATATCCCACTCCCACCCCTATCAATGGCTATATCCTATATCTGCATGCCTATAACTACCTCATGGCCTCCCTTGCTAGTCTAAACTAACTCTCTTGAGATAGGATAGATGGTACCATAGGATCATCTAATGTGGTAAGGTTGTATGAAACCAACATCTCATCTAGAGTATCATAGTGTGACCCCATCATTAGGGATTCCCATCTGAAATCCTCCTCATCTCATCTATCATCTCCTCACCATCTTGGCTTTCTAGGCTCTCACTAGGTCTCTCAAAGCTCTATTTTTCCCTCAAAATAGTCAAACAATAGTAAATGAATTATTTTTCACTCTATTTAAAAGTTACTATTCAAATTTATTTACCATTCAAATATTTACCATCAAATTCTTTGTTTTGATCATATATTTATTTTTATGAACTCATTTTTTGAACCACAAAAAGTTCCAGAATCTTAATGTCATAGAAAATATTTTCCAATATTATATGCCTATATTAAAAAAAATAGTTTCTCACTCTTTTTGCACTAATATCTATAGGTTCACCTAATGTTCCTCAAATTAAATTCCCTCACATCTCTTGTATCTCTTTATTTATCTACAAAACTAAGGTAAGTAAAAATATATGTTTTAAATTTTTGTCCTTTCATTTATATTATTTACTTCTTACTGTACTTTATTTAGCATCAGTGTTATGTGTTGTATTCTTCTATTCCTAAAGTGCCATAACATGTTACACTTACATGACACATGATGAGATTGAATTGGGGCATATGTATAAACATAATATTTTCAAATTTTATCAATTAATGACTCTTTTTATCTTGTAGGAACCCATAAAGTCTCAATCTCTCTGAGTGCATGCCTTAAGGGGTGCACTAGGAAAGGGGTGGGTAGAACATTGGTGTTTCACATGATTGTTTTCCATTTTACCACTTTTTATCTACACACTTTTATCCTAAAAACTATTTCCATAAGATTTTTATTCTCTTTTACATAATCCTCTAGTCTTTTACCACCTTTAGTACCCCTTTTCCTAGCCTAAAAACTCTTTTGATAGTTTACATGACTAAGTCAACTAGGTTGATCTTGTACTCTTATTGAAATAAATTATTTAGGTTCTAGGTAAGCTCTTGGCCAACCTATCCCATGACCTAATGAATTTTTTAAAATAATGATACTAGGTCGATTAGGTCGACCATGTTGACCAAAACTTTTTGAACGGATTAGGGTTAAATCTACCTATATATACACAATCATTTCACCATTATTTAGAGAAGAGAAGAAGTAAGATCTATTGTACATATACTTATCAACCATTCTACTTTAAGATCAAGCTTAGGGTTTCATACTTTATTTGGAAATATGGATCTTATCTTGTGGAGAAGTCTTTTGGATGCATTGATAGGTTATATTGCCTAGACTTGATTTATCATTGCCATCCTTACATACCGTAATAACCTCTTGTAAATCACCTTGGCCAAGGGAGATATTGAGCCTTGATAGGTTCATCTTCAAAGGTAAGTATTCATAACTTTGTTCCTCCTTTATAAGAGTAGATAAATATGAATTTGAACTTTTCAACCATGTATTAGGATTACATATATATTGACATGAGTATATGTCTTCTATGCATGTTTAATTTTAGTGTTTAATACCCCCACTCTATGCCACAACATTTTGTGAGCACTAGATTAAATTTCTTTATTTACTTGTTATTAGTATAGTGAATGTCAAAACATAAGATTTATTTAGGTTTATTATGTAGTTTTACTTGATTGGAGGCTTTGTAACCCTCCCTAGTGATCTTATTATGGTAATAGATCCCCTAATTAGGTTTACCAGATCTATAATGGTCATGTTCTTGATTATCTAATGTATCCCTAATCGTAAGTGTAAGTAGGATATATTTTATCCAAGCTAAGATTAATTTATGGATCTTATGAATTTCTAATTTCATACACAAAGTGTTTCCTTAGTATAAGTAAGACCTTTTACAGAAGCAATAGTTACACCTACTCCAACACCATTAGCTTTAGCATCAGGATTGCCTTCCCTAATTCTTATCAAAGAGGAACCAAATAGAATAGGTCATGAGTGTGTTTATTTATCTCTTTAATTTTTATATAACCAACCCTTGATCATATTTGGTGAGCCCCAAATACTAGACCACATGAACCTCTTTCCTTATAGGCCCCTCACTAAACCTATAATTAGGCTCGTGACTATGTCATTTCCCACTATCAACACTTTCATCATATTTTCCACTTATAAAGTCTCTATGATGCCCAATTTTCCTAAAATTATACCTAGGCTTATGCCTATATTAGGTCCCCAACTACAAAAGAAAATGTCCATTATTATAATCCCGTAAGTTCCTTTATTCCCAACTAGTACTTTAACAAGTAGTAGTTCTTATTTATCCTCAGGAATGACACTTCCCTCTTCATCTCCTAGTTTTAATTTTGTCTTCGTCACCTCCATTGTCACTTCCTAGACATATAAATTTTAGGGATATAGATCGACCCAATAATTTCCTTCACCCACCCAGCCTCAAGGGAACATTTTGGGTAAATCCTATATAAAACAAATGCAATTTAATACATTGGAGAACTAGGATTTGGTCATAGTGGACCCTCCATATGTTCCATTGGAATTTGATAAGAAGGATGGACTAATGAAGAGATTAACAAAGAGGAAGTTCACACATCTAGACCAAACAATTATATATGAGTCAGAATAGACCATGTTTGAGTTGACTAAGAAGAAGAGAGCTAGGCCTAGCTATAAGAAATAGTATGAAGAGGACCCCCTCTAAGATTTAAAATGATATGGTGATGTAACTTCTAAATTGGTAAAAGGAATACAATAGAGAGCAACTAATCTAGAATACCAACACAAAGTGGCATTACTAGAGGACACCATAACCAAGGTAGAATGGGATATGGAAGTAATGTTTGATACATTGAAAACCTTGGCCTAAATTAAGGTAAAAAGGGGATGAATTCTATAATACGATTCTTAAGGAAAAAGGTGAATATGGGACACATGATAGAAAGATAGTCAACTTGGTTAAGTTGACTAGGATGAAAACGTTTGAAGACTTGAACTTCATCCCCTTGGATTATTTAAGCATTGCTAAATCCTATATAATTTGAAGGAAATATTTGAACCATTGGATTGATGAAATGAGATCATTGGGCTAGTCTCTCACTCAATAGGATGATACAGTCATAAATTTGCTTAAAGATAATGAGATCATGTATCTTTCTTTAAAATATGGTTCCATTATCAGAAAAGATGCTTTCTAAGCCTAGTTTCAAAATTTAATTATCAATTTTAAGAAACAAACCATGGTCAGGGGAGTGAAATTTGGGTAGGAGATGGTAGATTTGGCAGAATCTACTAATCAAATAATTGAAAAGGTTGTGGTAATCAATGAGGTTGTACGACCTCTCTTGAGTAAGCATGATGTAATGGCATGTATTACAATCAAACTGATGAAGGAACCTATTATAGATATAAATTTATCAACAATGATTATAAGAGATGCTGGAGAAGGAATATAGAAGCTAAGAAATAATTAGGCAATAGGACACAGATGGTCACTGCAAGAACATCTTCCTTCTTATCCCCTCTTAGAATTTATTTTTCTTTGGCCACACTAGGAATCACTCCTTCCTTAGCTCATATGGATTCACACTCATCTTCTTACAGACTAGGAGCTTCATCATCAACCACACTAGTAGAATACTAGCCTATCTCCTTAGGAGTGAGATATCCATTTATTGGGATTTCTCTTGATGAATGTCATATCCTAATTACCCTCAATGTATTGTAAAATATTCCATTATTTATGAATAGGAAATATTATTTAGTTTTAGGACATACTAAAATATGTCATATATATGGTTCTCTTGTAACCCTCTTAGGCATGAAATAACCTATATTTAGGGATTTCCCCAATTAATTGTACTTTAGAACTTTTTTTGTGAAATTAATGCAAAGAGAGAGAAGAATACCTATGATTTGTTCATTGTTTCATTATTTTCATATTTTTATATTTTTCAAGGTTTGGTAATGATAAATATATTCATTTTTCTAATTTTTAAGCCTTAAATTAGTGTTTTCAATGCGTACTGTGAGTTTTTTTCTTTATGCTTTGCTAATAAATTTTATCTATGTATTCTCTACTTCTTTGTACTCTACAAATAAATATGCTTAAATCAATTTATTGTAGATAGTTATTTTAAATCATATTTTTCATATATATGCATTATATTTACCCTTTAATCCTTATTACATTTATGATATTTTGAGTCTAGTACTAGGATCTCATGAATGTTATTTCTGATTGAACTATTGTTAAGAACTAAAGGAAATCTATTGGTCTTTGTTATTGAAATGAAAACCTTTTTTATACTCTACCCTTCTTCCTATTTTAGATTTTTTTAACATTAATCACTTTAAATTAATTCTCAATATAAATATCCACTTATTCACTTTAAGTTTGGGCATAAATTAGAAAAGTATAAAGCGATTTTACATCATAATAACACAAAAATTTTAGGTAGATTATTTCACTACTGAGTTCCTACTATCCCCATAGTAGGTTTTGTATAAAGACTTAAAGGTGGTAGTTGCATAATAATTTTAGAAAAATTAAATTAAGCCCTAGAGTCTTTTAGGACCTACACCACAAATTAAGAAATTGTTACTCTATTATTCACATTATATCATTGACATAGATATACATTAACAACTATGTCATAATAAGATAATATGATTCATGGATAAAGCAACTAGATTCTAATTTTGTTACTTGGTATCTTGATGATCATGTGGCATTGAATCAAGTTGGTGATTTTCGTGCTTAAAGTAGTGTGGTTACAGTCCTGACTAGAGTGAAGAAGAGAGATATTGAAGAGACCAATAAGGTTGGTCATGATTCAAGTACACATACAAATGTTTCTATGAATGTAAACAATTAGTTTTCTACTTGTACACCATATAAATATTTAAATATAGAGTTTAGTCATTCTCAACAAGCATCACAAGTTCAAGATAATCTAGCCATTCAAAAAGTCTAGCCAAGGGTAAGTATAGTTCCTTATAGTATTTTTAACCATATGAAGAATTCAAATGTTAGTATGATATTTTAGTAATCCTTATCAATATTGGGACAAAGGACATGCTCATAAAATAAATTTTAGCTCTCAAATTATCATCAAAACTATTTAAGAAGGAGAGCATAGTGTTGGTAAATTTGGATTAGCCAACAAGACAACAGGTCCAGTAATTACAAAAATAGTTAAATGTGGATAAGGATGAGGTAAATAAAAAAAACACCTCCATTTTATCTATCTTTGATATTTGTTGATACCTTAGTTCATAACTGTATGGTAGATAGTGGAGATAGAACCATTATCATGCTACTATCTTTGATAGTGGAGATAGTAATAACAAAAATAGTTAAAAGTGGGTAAGGATGAGGTAAATAAAATAAAAACACCTCCATTTTATCTATATTTGATATTTTTTGATACCTTAGTTCATATATGTATGGTGGATAGTGGAGATAGTAGCATTATCATGCCCAAACAAATTATGGATAAGCTTGGTTTAGTGTATGAACCAAACACAAAAGTTGTATTAAAGTTGGATGGGTTATAAAAAAATAGTATAGGAATGATTAAAAAAATTAAGTTTATATTACATTCTTATCTAAATTTCATTATTCAGTAGGATTTAGTGGTGGTGGACTTACCTCCTTACTTTACCATGTGTTTGTCAAGAGACTTCACCTCAAATATACATATATATTTAATTTTCAAAACCCTATATGTAATGGCTACCTATTATATAATTGGACATATTTAATTTTTATAACTAGGTATGGTACAGATATAACTATTCATTCTTATCTCACTTCATTTTTCCACTTGGATCCTTACATTCCAAGTGTTATAAACATAACTATATCATCTCAGATGATGTGATAAAAACTAGTGAAGTGGAAACTAATTCACCTCTTAAGGGATTTATAGATTTATTAATTTATTAATGGGCCTAATATTTACATTATAATTAACCACACAAACTAATTTATGAGGAGGAACTTGGTTTTTATTGCCTCCATGATAATGATTCACTAATTCTAGCCATGGTGAAGGATGATGAATCTAATGATGGTCTATGGAAAGTATAATTCAATGATTCAAGGAAAAACCATGGTAATAGATATATAATGATGTTGATATCTATAAAAAAATTATTTTTATTAAATTAAGATTCAATTTGGTTGCTCAAAGGCACTAGTCCATAGTTTACAGTGGGCTAGGAAGATGGGAATCAAGATCTTGCAAGTTTTTGGTGATAGTGAACTTATATTTCACCAAGTAAGAGGTATTAAATTATGTAAATAAACATTTTTTATATCTTATAAACATAGATTTTGTGACTTAATTTAGGATTTTCATGTTTTTGAAATTCAAGTAGTGCCAAGAGAAAAAAATAAACATGTGGATAGGTTGGTTTTCATAAGGGCTCAATTCAGCATTCTATTTGATATAAAAAGTGAGAAACATCAGTCACACATTAAGGTTATTTTGAGGCATTCCATTATAGATAACCATGAATATTGGAAGGTATTTGAGGATGATAATTAAACTATCAAGTTATTTCAAGAGGAGGTTGAATTCTCTTCCAGGAATCAATCAAATGTATTACAGTAGTATGAATATTAGATTGTATAATTGAAAACTATTAAGCTTCCCAAAAGATTGGCCACACTTGAAAACATCTTTAGTGGAGATGGTGAGATGATGAGAGAGAAGTACTCTTTGTTAACCAAATAATATCACTATCCTAATGTGGATATTATAGCTAGAAAAAAGTTGAAACTGGGTAAAATATGCACTCATTAACAAAAACAGTCCTTTATTGAGATATGTAGTAGTTTTTTTATGTATTTGTGGCAATAGAGTGAGCTAAAATTATTTGACGTAAGTCTAGATCAACACAACATTGAGTTATAAGATAAAAAAAAAATAATTAGACAAAGGCAAAGACCCATACATCTAAAACTTAAACCTCTGATGAGGATTGAGACTCATAAGCTCATAGAATCAACCATGATATTTCTAATGAAGCACTCAAATTGGGTGGCAAATATTTTTCCATGATGGAAGAAGAATGGTGACCTTAGACTTTGTGTGGACTTTAAATATTTAAACAAGGCTCATCTTAAGGATCACTGTCCATTATCATCTATGGAACAAATTTTTTGGCTAGTTTTAATTTTATAGAGGTTAACTTTGTTGGATGGAATAGTGGCTATAATTATATTTTGATTAAGGAAGAATACCAATTTAAGATAGCCTTCACTACCAAGTTGAGGACCTTTACATATAGAAAGATGCCATTTGGTTTGTTCAATACTGGAGAAACCTTTTAGAGGGACATGGTCATGAAATTCCAAGGTCTTATTAATAGGATTTTACTTGTCTATTTGGATGACATAAAAATGTTTTTAATGAGTGAAAGTGAACACATGACCCATATTTTAGAAGTGTTTGAAAGCTGTAGGCAATTTAGGGTGTCTCTTAACCCCAAAAAGTGTGTCTTATCGGTACATGAAGGTAAGATATTGGACATATGGTTTTATAACATGGGTTAAGTATATAACCTCAGAATATTCACTCAATTTTTTATCTCTCCTTTCTTAAACATAATAAGTCATTACAAAGCTTCCTAGGAAAAATCAATTTCATAGAGTCATATATTTTAGATTTTACCACTTTAGCAAATCCACTTACATACATGCTTTAGAAAAATCAAATTTTCATCTAGTCTAAGGAGGGGATAAAGATTTTTGATTAGATAAATCAAGCCATATGTAGTGTTCTTACACTCATAAATTTAGATTTCTCAAAATATTTCATCTTGTACAGTTATGCTAATATGGACACCATTTCAAGTATTCTTATGTAATAAAATTATGAATCTTTGGATCATCCAATATCATTATTCATTCAAGGTTTGGAGGAGTATGATACAAGGTAATATTTTGTTTAAAATTATGTTATTTTACTAATCATGTCTCTCAATAAGTTTAGATACTTGTTATCTAACAATAGGATACATCTAATGGTTTCCCATCCATGTATCAAGGAGTTCCTTTTGAACAAGGATATAAATGAGAAGAAATAAGGTTGGCTAAAAAGATTAATGGAGTATTATTTTTATATCTAAGTCACAAGGATGATAAGAGGTAAGGTATTATTTGAACATCAAGTGTAAGACTTGCAAGAGGCTAAGGAGGTAGTTTTAATAGTGAATGATGAAGAAGTTGCAGCTGATCATATGTCATATTCTAAATGGTTTACTAACTTGGTAATATATATTAAATATGGTTACTATCCTCATAATTAAATTTATCAAGAATAATATATTTTATATTTCAATCTATTCAATTTATTCTTGTTGATGGCATGTTTTTCAAGAAATCCATCAATAGTATGTTGTTAAGGTGTATAGAACCAAACCAAATAGAAATATTGCTTAAAGAGTTATATGATGAACATGGTGGAGGAAATTTATTATCAAGGACTATGGAATTTAATATCATGATAGGTGGATATTATTGTCCAAGTAATTTAGTGATTTTCATGTATGGGTTAGGAAATACAAGCAATGTGTATATTTTTAAGAAAATTGAGAATTACAACCTTACGTCTCCAACCAATTTTGATGGATTAGCCTTTTTTCTAATAGGGATTGGATTTAATTATCCACATTAATATTCCTTAAATATTGTCATAATTAGATCCTTAATTCCATGGATTATTTCACAAGATGGGTAGAGGCAGTAATATTGAAAGAAAAAAATGAATCTAGTGTACTAGATTTTTATGAAGGTTTTCTTACAAGATTTGGGGTTCCTTCCACCATAATTTCAAAAAATGACATGGATTTTGTGTGAGTTAATATAATCCAAAGGGATGTATAACATGGTGTTTACCTAAGCACTCTATCAAACTACTGTATATAAGGCAATGGCCTTCTTGAGTCCACAGATAAGAACTTGTTGATAATAAGAACTATGAAGATAATCAGAGATCATCAAATTTGAAGTTAAAATTATCTATATGGGTTGATAGGATCACATAAAAAATATCAATAACTATCTCTCTATATAAGGAAATTTATGGTAAGGAAGCAATGTTACCCATTTCTCTTGAGTTTCTTGCTTTATAACTAATGTACCAACTTGAGTTGTTAAAGACTTTTGAATAATTTGGACTTATACCTACTAAAGTGGAGTGGAGAAAATTTTATACAAAAATAATTTTCTTATATTCCAAATAAACTAGACTATTTCAAACCATTTGGGTATAGATCATTTCAAATGAATTGGACTATCTTGAATAATTTGGACCTATACCCACTAAAGTGGAGAGGAGAAAATTTTCTCTCAAAATAAATTTTCTATATTCCAAATAAATTGGACTATTCTAAATCATTTGGGCATAGATCATTTTGAATAAATTGAGATATTTCAAATAATATGGACTTGTACCCACTAAGGTGAAGTGAAGATAATTTTCTTCGAAAATAAATTTTTTATATTCAAAGTAAATTGGACTATTTTAAAGCATTTGGGAATAAATAATTTTGAATATATTGGGCTATTTTGAATAATTTTGACTCCTACCTATAAGATAGAGTGAAGAAGAATTTCTCCGAATATAAATTTTTTATATTCCAAATAAATTGGACTATTTCAAACCATTTGAACATAGATAATTTTTATTAAACTGGTCCATTTTAAATAATTTAAACTTATACCCACTAAATTGGAGTCAATAATATTTTCTCCATAAATATGTTTTATATATTCTAAATAAATTGAAGTATTTCAAACCATTTAGGAGTAGATCATTTTGAATATATTAGACTATTTTGAACTTATGGCATCATTCTATGCCTTAAGACTGATAATTGATCCTTTGAAGTATATTCACTTGTTAAGACATGTGTAACCATTTGACTAGACAAATTATGGATGAAAATATAATAAGTAATTAGTTCATATAGTTATTAAAATATCTTGAGAATTGTTTATTGTTCATTAGGAATATATTCATGAGCTGGTGTCAATATACTAATGGATCAACTTGGGTGAATTCAAGATAAAGAGATGGAGTAATCACTTAAAAGGAGATTAGATTTGAAACCTAGACATAATTCAATACTTTCAAAGAATCCCTAACTATAAATGAAATTGTACTTAACCAGATCAAAGTAATTCTAAATTACAATCGATTAATTTAAAATAAATTTAACTACATTTAATGTAATTTAGAATTGATTTGTATGAAATTGATGATAATGCTTATTACTATAATTATAGTTTATAATCAATAAATACACTTTAAATAATCATAATATGGCAAATTTGCATCTTTCTAAACACTGGTTCATAACTGTTGGCATGGATTTTTTTCTTTTTCCCAAGAATGTGATGATAGATGTCATTTTGATTCTCCAATACTTTTCATCTTTCTAAATTCCATTTACAATATATCTACTTGACATAACATAACTAATTTTGAATTTTTGATTTGTAACACAATTATAATAATTACAATCAATGAACAACGTGTTGATAATTGAAAAATCATCTCGAAAGGTCCCTTTAAAAATAACTCCATCCAATTTATTTATGTTTATATTGAAGGGCTTATAATATCTCTTCCCCAAAACAAACATGAAGTTTGAACTTGTGTAACCCTTGGCTTAAATAAATAGCCTCAAATGATTGTCGTCTATCATTAACCAAATGCCAACATGATAAAAAGACTGTGGAGCCACCTTCAAAATTTCTTTAGAATGATCTCGAAGGTAGTATGACATATTTTATATTTTATAATCTTCTATTTTTCCATACAATTCATTTGCATATATTTTTTGTGCACAACAAATAATAAGTCATCCACCACCAAAATCATTAGTTTTTTAGAAGTTAATTTTAGCTCCTCCTTTGAAATGACTACAATTTTTTAAAAAATAAATGAGTCATTTATTAACAGTATTATATTATAATAAATATAACATGGAAATTTTCAAAGAATTTTTTTTTACATGTTACTAGATTGGTCATTGATGTGCTTTTGATTTTCATTTCATATTGTACCATATGAACATAATGCATTTCATTTGATTCCTTTTAATTTGCATTTCCTGAAATCTTATAAAGATTCATATAAACATATATAAAAATAAATATATGCTTAGGCACATGTAACTATACTCATTATACATGGATGTACCATTTTTATTGCCAGTTTTTTAACATACATATTCATATAAATGTTCATATTTGATCCTTATAACTTGACCATAACTTTATGATATTCTCAAACAATCTCATTTTTCCATAACTCATTTCTCATAGATGTTGATAGGAATTTAAGATTGATCAACCAACATCTATATTCTTATTGTAATGAAAGTATTAGTTATTCCTATGCATACCAGTACATATTTATATGTTTATAAAACCCATCACAAAAAAAAAAAAAAGGATTTAATCTTCTAAGCTAAAGTTCACTATCACTAATTTTAAATGAATATACACCTTACTAGTTGAACCCCCTTCATATACTTTAAATAAGACACATCAAATTAAAATTGTTTAAATCAATAGAAATATAATTGTTTCTAGCATAATATACTTTATTATTTTTATTGATAAAGATCACATGGATACTCTACATCAAAATTTATTTTATTAAAGAGATAGAATAACACATATTGTGATATTTTAAACATGTAAACAACATTGTAATGGGTAAATTAAACATGTAAACAACATTTTAATAGGTAAATACAACCACATTCAAGAATACAAAGAAATAAAATGAACCCAGACTTACAAATCCCAAGTTGATGCAAATATATTTTTTATTATATTCTACAATCTCCTATCCATGAAGAAAAATATAATTTTAATGTGTTTAAATAAATAAAGATAATTTATATATTATAGAGTTGTATGAGATTGTATAATTAAACATTTATTGAAAGAGTTTTTATAACTTTTTTACATTTTAATAGTTTGTAAGAGTGCACTCTTTCATTTAACCTTTGTTTATTTATTCCCTGCAAGGTATTATATAATGTAGTAACTAAAAATTATCATCATCAATTGATTTGAAATTTGTATTTTAAAAGTGTGTGTTCTTGTAGTGTTTTACCTTATGTGATTTTCATGGAGGAAACAACTTGTAGAGCTATGTCATGGGTTGTGTTCTTCCCAAAATATGTCACTCATTTTTGGGGACAACATATCAACTATTTTGGTCCTACAGGCCAAAATTCTCTCTTCCATTCTCAGAAAATGTTTTGAGCATCAAGTTATTCAATTATTAAAGATTTTTTAGCTAAGGGACTCATAGGTTCAATAGATTCAACAACTTCAATAGGCGAGCACTCATAAAGAAACAAGCTCCCAACACTTACGCATTTCACGATTAGTTCAACACTGAAGTTCAATCAAAAGGTCCATTAATAGGCTCTAAAAAAAATATTGAACCATTGAACCATTGAACCCCACCTCCAATGGTTCAAAGTTTCAACAGGTTCAAATGTTTAATGACATTGGTAGACTTAAAGAGTTAAGTGCTTCGGCAAGTTCAAAGTTTTATGGCTTCAAAAGACATAGAGAAAAGAAGACTTCGAAGAAGAAAGATTGAACCATTGAACCGTTGAACCTTAAACCAAAAGAGTTCAAATTTTAAAGGTTCAACGAGTTTAATAAAGTTCAAGAGACTTTGAAGTACCAAAGGATTCTGAGAAAGAGAATAAACCGTTGAACCTTAAACCAAAAAAGTTCAAAGTTCAAAGTTTCAAAGGTTCAAGGAATTTTAAGGTTCAAGGAAGCTTTGAGAAAAGGAAGGAAGTAGAATATTCCAGAGACAAATTCGAAGAGATGGTTAAATTGAAGAGGAAGAAAGTGATTGAACCAAGAAAGCGATTGAACCAAGGAAGTGATTTAACCAAGGAAGTGATTGAACCAAGGAGCTGATAGGATAACCTAAACCATTGAACCATTAAACCAATGAACTCTCAAGGTTCAAAGGTTCAAGGTTCAATGTGGTTCAAATTACTAGTAACCAGTGATGTCCCTGCAGACATCAAATTTAAGGTAATGAAATGCCTGTTTATTTTCAAATATGGTGTGGAACATAAAAACAAACTCAGTGACCAATTTAAGAGATAGCTTGAGAGCTCAGATCATGAGGAAGAGATACAATGAGTTAAGAGAAGAGGGAAAAAAAAGAAAAAGACTAGAAATATATATGTAGGAGTTATTTCTAGTTGGTGAAATAGTCCACCAGGTGGACATTAGAGAGCACGAGTACTGAAGGACCCAACCTATTATTCTCCATCAAGTAAAGGCAAAATGGAAAGTTGCATAAATATCAGGAAGAGGACCAGGTGACCTATACTTTGGAGGAGAAATTTGAGATGAACTGACATGTCATAGCTAAGACCAACGCCCTATTCTGGCATAACCCCTTGACATAACTAGAAATGCATTCAAGGCATTGAATGCAGCATGGACCATTCCATGAAACAAAGCACCATGTCTTTCTTAGCTGCTATATATTGTAAGCTCTTATTTTATGCAAAAGAGATCTCTCTGTTATAAAAGCAAAACTCTACCCAAATTGAAAGGCATTTTTCCTGAGACTTTGAGCTCAGATTGTTAATCATATTTCTTTATTTAAAAGAGAAAACAAGTAACATTTTAGACTTTGTGCTAGAATAGCTTGTGCTATTGAGGAAATTGTTCTTATGTCTATTTCTTGAATGCATTCTTGTCCATTTAATAAAATAATTAGAACTAGTCGAAGTAACCAGGAAGGTGTCCTAAAGTCAATTATGGAGAGACTTTGTGCTGCCACAATTGTCTTTAGTGTGTTTATTTTCTATTTCTATTTAAAGGATCTTAGGATGACTTTGTGCCCCCATTATCCTTCATATATTTCACTCTTTGGTAGCTGAGGTGGAGACTTTGTGCTACACCTCATTTTACTAGTTATTGCACCCTATTACAGTTACTATTACTACCAGAAAGAATTCATGTTATTTTTGGTAGACCACTTTTGAAAGAAGAGAAGTGCCTTCTATCATTTCACCAAGACATCTCCTTTGTCTATAAACATCATCTCTAAAAAAAGAGAGATGGATGGTGTTATCCTACCCCTGAGTGTTATTTTTTGCTTATATATATAGTATATAACATATATTAGTACCTTATAGTTATAGGGAACCTCCCTTTGATGAGAGGAGAGATTTGTCCCCTTTTGATATGGTAAACCTACACATTTGGTTGATCAATCTCCTTATGCTATGGTTGAAACAAACTATTTTTCCCATCAGTTAAGTGGTGACAAAACATTCACCTAATAGTTTTTGGTGGCTCTGTAAGGGAAGAACACACAATTTGAAGCCTCAAGCTTCAAATTGAAGTGGTCCTTATCCTTATCCATTTTAATTTTACAATCTGACAGATCCATAGTATATAAGAAGCCAGGTATCTAAAGCTATTGTTAACCCTGTATTCGAGTTGGTACAACAGAGTGATTTTGATCCTTTCCCTTCACCATCTCATCTTTAGCTAACTAGGAGTTTTCCTCCTATAAAAGTTAGGTCTCCATTACTAGGCAAAGCATCAGTTTTTGCTATTGGTAGAGCTTTGTCAATACATACCCATCAAACATTTTTTATCCCTCCCTTTAGTAGTCAAGTCATGGCATTTCAAGATCCTTAGGGTAACTCTTTTGGCCCACTCAATTTAACTCCACCTCTACATGAGCTACCACATAGTTCAAGGAAGAATTTTCTCAAATTATTTAGTGATGGAAGAGTTCATCTTGATGAACATATTGCAGCCTTCAGCATATCTTGTGGTATGATAGGTGTGGATTATGAAGACATAGTAGTCAAGCTATTCATAGAGACATTACAAGGCACTATTGCAGACTAGTTCTATCATTTGTAGGCCTAGACTATGACTGATTGGAACACCCTCAAAGCCAAATTAGAAGCCAATTTTAAGCGTATAGAAGATGTGCATGACCTACTAACCCAGCTCACACAAATGAAGAAAGAGCCTTATGAACCCATGAGGGACTTCATTACCAAATTTGACAAGTTGTGGAATAGGATTCCTATGATTGTTTAACTAACAACTAAGAATCTCAAATGCTTTTTCATCAACTCTCAGCTACCTGAAGTGAGTTTTTTACTGAGACGTACTAGCTACATAGACCTTGCTACAACATAGGATTTGGCTACTGAGGTGGAAGATGTTCTCATCTTGGCAGGGAAGATAAGGAGAGATCCTAATAGAGGTAAATCTTCTTCATCCTCTGAATATCCATCTATAGGCACCACTAATCCAATGGTGTAGAAGCTAGAAAATGATTTGATAGCTCTTAGAAAGAAAATGGTGTAAGGAATGTTTGTTCCTCCTTCATATCAAGATACACTAAGGAGGACTTTTCTAAATCAGTCCTACCAAGGTAATGCTACCAAGAATCAAGGGCAACCCAATCATCTTCCTCTCTCATAAGGAAAACTTGCCATTGAAGCAACACCAACCAACTCAATAGTTGGATATCTTGAAATAGAATCTGATTTCTCCTTCCAGCTTGTTGGTTGAATATTTTGTTGATCAGTGTACTAATAAATAAAATAGGTCTAGTCATCCAAAGTAGGAAGATTGGTCATCTAAATGTGTAGGTTTACCACATCAAAAGGGGACTAATCTCTCCTCTCATCAAGGGAAGGTTCCCTATATATATATATATATATATATATATATACAGAAAAAATAATACTTGAGGGTAGGATAAACCATCCATCTCTCCTTTTTTTGAGATGATGCATTTAAATCAAAGGAGAAATCTCAAGGGAAATGATAGAAAGCACTCCTCTTCTTTCAAAAGTACTATTCAACAAACCACAAGAATCTTCCTAGTAGTAATTGCAAAATGTAACCAAAGACGTAGTAACCATCAGATTGAGATGTAGCACAGAGTCTCCACCTGAATTGCATAAGAGTGAGATATGAAGGACAATGATGGTACAAAGTCATCCCAAGGTCCTTCACATAGAAATAAAAAGAAAACGCACTAAAGGCAATTGTGGGGGCACAAGTTCTCTCCACAATTGGCTTTAGGACACCTTCATGACTACTTTCACTAATTCTGCTTATTAAATTAAAGGAACAAAAAATATATTAAGGAAAAAGACATAAGAATAGTTTCCCCAACAATAAAGATATCACAACACAAAGTCTTAAAATTCACTTTCTTTCTTATTCCAATAAAAAAATATGATAAAAAATCTGAGCTCAAAGTCTCAGTAATGCCTTTCAATTTGGGAAAAGTTTTATTTTTGATAATTAGAGAGAGAGAGAGAGCCCCTAAAATAATAAAAGAGAGTCCCTTATATAGCCTGTTCAAGAAGGACTTGGGAATAGTAACACATCATGTTGCATTGAATTTTGTTAAGAAGACATGTTGGAATTTAGGGGCATTTACCCATTTGCTTTTCTCAATGCAGAGAAATGAGTCACGCTATTAAAACTTTGCATCTTTTAATGTCCATCTGATGATCTAATTCTAGAAACATATCTAATGCATAAATGTTTTTGGTCTTTCCTCATCTTTCCTCCTTTTTTGGTTATTTGAATCAGGTCCTTGATTTAATTTGATGCTTTATTCCTTAGTTACTTATTACTAGTCTTTTGAAAACTCTGTGGAAGATGACACTTGGTAGCTTCCACTGCATTTGATGAGAGACACGCGGCATGTTCCACTACTTTGAAACTACATCTCAATAGATGACACGTGGTGGCTTTCGTTGTGACCTTCTAAGTGACACATGGCAGCATTGTAGATTTTTTGTTTCTTCAGACTTTTCCTTAAGAGAAAAAGTTTGAAGAAATTCTTTTGGACAATTTGTCTGAAGGAATTGTCTCTTTGTCACTTTTTCTAGGGGAAATTTTCTAAAGGAAATCCCTTTGCCCTTTTGGTGTTTGAATTGATCTATTTGCTTCCTTCCTGCCCTCTGCAAGGGTTATTTGAGCTCCAAATTAGCCTTTCAAGTTTTTACAATGATTCACTTTAGCTTTTGAGTGTCCTCTAAAAGGGCTATTTATCCCTTCAAAATTTGCCTTAGTTGATTTTATGTGAATCTCAACATGTGACACATGGCAACGTCTACTATGAAACATGTGAGGACACGTGGCATCATCTGTTGAACTTGTAGAAGCTTTAGATGCCTTTTGAGTGCCTTACGAAAGATGACATGTGGCAGCTTCCATCGGATTCTATAAATACTATAGAAACATGTGGGACTCATTTGAATTCATGTGGATGATGACACATGGCGTGTTTCACTTATAAAGGACACGTGGTGGCTTCTACTGCTCTTAGAAACAAAGTGAAATGAGGCTTGAAAGATGACACGTGGCAACATCTACTACATTCTATCATGCTTTCATTTTGGTTCATTTGTTTCCTTCCTTAGTCATTTTTGCCTTAGAAATTCCCTTCGCAAGGGCACTTATGTCTTTGACGCTTGGGGCACTCCTTTGAACTTGTCGCTTGAACCGACTGATTGAACCAACTTTGGTTGAACAGTTCAATGGTTTATTCCCTTGTTTTTATTGACCGCTTGAACCAAGATTCTTTGAAATAAGCCTCATTGAACCTGTTGAACTTTTTGAACCCGTTTGAGCACATTGAACCTTTTGAACCTTGAACTAGTCTTGAAAATGACTAAGTGTCAAAAACATGTTCTTTTGATTGAACCTGCCTGTAGTAGCCTTTGAACCTATTGAACCATTAGTCCTTTGACTGAAAAAGCTTGAATAATTCCCAATTTTGAAAGTTTAGAACAATTTTTTGAAATTAGAAGAGATATTTTGGCCTTACAAGACCAAAATAGCTTATATGTTGTCCTAAAAATGTGATATTTTTTGGGTACAACAACTGGTTCTAGTTGGGGAACTTCTACCAATTGTAAAAAAGAATTGAAGGGAGTAGAATCTAGAATCTCTAGTTTCTCCATGTGTACCATTAGGCTATGGAGTCATGTTACCTAGAAATGAAAGACATAAAAAATGGAAACAAACAAAACAAAATAGAATTAAAAACTATACAAATATACATGTGTACAGATGAAATGATCTCATACTTCAAGAGTTGAAGTGTTTTAGATGTTATCCACTGTGAGGTAGAGAAAAGAGCGTGCCATCCATTATGTTGATGAATTATAAATGGGCCTCTCCAAAGGGAGTCTAACTTTCCATGCATCCCTTTTGGTTCTCTCCTCTTGTCCCATAGCAGGACTTGATCCCGAATATGGAAATCATGATTTCTGGCCTTTCAGTCAAAAAGTTTCTTTACTAGACTTTGATGAGTAGCAATTCAGTCCACCACCATGGTTATCTATTCGTTCATCTCAGTCAAACACATGATTCTCTTATCAAGAGAGCTTTCATATGTTTGATCTTTAATTGCCTTTGCCAATTTCAAGGCTGGCAATTCTAAAGTGATTGGTATCTCATCATTGATACCATAAAGAAGTTGAAAAAGAGACATACTAATTGCCATCTTTGTTGTGATTATGTCTACCCATAGAGCATCAATCAATGCTTTATGCCATGTCCTTTGATTGTCATCTACTAGCTTCTTGATGATAGTTACCAGGTTCTTATTTCTTTATTCAGCTTGTCCATTTCCTTGTGGAAAATAATCAGAAGAATGAGAGAGTGTAATTCCATAATGGAAATAGGATTGTGTAATCTCTTGGGAGGTGAAACAAGTTGCATTGTCAGTAACAATCTTGGTTGTAACTCTAAACTTAGAAATGATATTCTCCTTGAGGAAATTGTATACAACTTCTGAAGTAGCATGCTTAGTTAGGATTGTTTCTACCCACTTGGTGAAATAGTTAGTTGCTATAATGACATAATCATGTCCAATACTTGAAGATGGGTTTATAGTCCTAATAAAATCAATCCCCCATTTTTGTAAAAGTTATTCTATAATCATTGGCTTGAGAGGCAAGGAAACTAACTTAGGTCTTCCAACAAATTGCTGGTAGAGTTCACATTTTCTAACCCACTTATATGCATCTTGGAAAAGAGTTGGCTAGTAATACCTAGCTCACAAAATCTTTTGAGCAGTCACAGGAGCAAAGAAATGTCCTCCACAGGCTAGATTGTGGAAATATTTCAAAAGTTGTCTTTGCTTCTCTTTGTCTACACAGTGAAGGAATACTCCATCTATGCTTCTCTTATACAGGCCATTGTCACAAAGAACAAAATTGGTAGCTTTAAACTTGGTAGTCCTCTTTTATTTATAAGACAAATGAGCAGGACATTCACCATAAGTAAGGAAATGAGAAATACCTAAATACCACTCATTGGTAGTGGAGACAAAAAGGACTATTGGTGTGTCTTCCACTTCAGCTTCTTCATGCTATGTATTTTTTGGCTTGTTTTCAGCAATTAATTGCCATAGGCCTTTTACCCTTACCAAATTTTTTAGCTTGATGTCTAGATCAATCTCTTGGATCTTTGTAATCTAATTACCTCTTTTTTTGCCAAACTCTTGCTAAGTTAATATGGACTTGACTATAGTGTCAGGAACTAAGGTAGTAGTGTGTGAATTTAGGATATAGAAGCAAAAATATTTGACTACTTTCACCACTACATAAGCATGCCTATCTACATTTGAATACTTCATCTCATGGGTTTTAAGAGGGAAACTCATGAAAGAAATGGGAGATTCCATACCTTCTTTGTCCTATTAAACAATAATTGCTGAAAGTATATGATCAAAAGCATAGCTATATATGATGAAATCTTTGTTGTAATCTAGACAAACTAAGGTAGGGGCGTGGGGAATGGCAGTCTTGATATCCTAAAATGCTGACTTGCCTTCTTTAGTCTAGCTAAAGGTGGTCTTCCCTTTCATCATATTCACAATGTGTCTAGTCTTCTTATCAAATTTGGGGATGAACCTCCGTAATAAATTCACCTTTCTAAAGAAACAGTGAATAGCATTTTTACTTTTAGGCAAATTAAGCTCTTAAATAGACTTGAATCTGTCTGAGTCAATATTTATGCCTTCTTTAGACACAATGTGTCTAAGGAGTTTCCCCTTTGTTCCTCCAAAAACATACTTCTTGGGGTTTAAGGAAATACCATTCTAGCGGTAGTGCTCCAACACTTGTTGCAAGTGGTGTACATGATCAGAATAGTGTTTTGAAAAGATGGTTAAGTCATCAAGGTATACCACTATGAATTTATCCATCTCATCTTTGAAAGCCAGGTCCATTGCTCTCTAAAAGGTGACACTAGCATTTATCAAGCCAAAAGGCATTCTTCTATATGCAAATGTACCCCAAGGTGTGGTGAATGCAGTCTTGTATTGGTCTACTTCACCAACTTCAACTTGATTATATCTTGAGAAGCCATCTAACATTGATAACATCTCTGAACCTTTCACTATTTGAAGCACTTGATCCATAATTGGCAAAGGGTAATTATCTTTCAAAGATGACTGATTTAGATTCTTGAAATCTACATAAATGCAAATTTCACCACTCTTCTTCCTTACAGGCACTATGTTTGCAATCCATGTGGAATGATGGATTGGGAAGATGATTCTAGAATTTAACATTTTTTGTATCTTAGATAGAATAGTACCTAATATTTTTGGATTGTAATATCTAGATTTTTGCTTATAGGGCATTGACTCAGCCTTGAGAGGAATGTCATGGTAGATTTCATCGGGTCTGAGAGACTTCAGGTCGTCATAAGAATATTCTAAGACATCCATGTATTGATAGAGTAAAGTGGTGAACTTGAATCTTTCTTCAGGGGTGCAACACTTACCAATGTTAACCATCTTGGGATTTTCTTTAGTAGTCAGATTTACTTGATCAAATCCCTGAGAGAAACTTGAATCTATTTGTTGTTGTTTGATGAATCTATCATGCTTATCAAATAGTTTCTCAAGAGAAACTAGGCCTTTGGGAATTTTATTTCCTTTTAGCTATAAGAATTCTTCATTTGTATCTAAACTAGATTCAGAGGCTAATTCATACTTTTGAGGTTCACTGCCTTCAAAATGTAGTTATTTAAAATTGTCTTTTCATTTCAGGAAGGCAATGATTTGATGATCATTATTGAATGCTTGCTAATGATCAGCATTATCAAAAACACTTGGTCTATATACTAGCTCAATAGTATACCTATATTCTTTTAAATTTGAGTGAAGAACTAAGAGAGTTCCTAAAATAGCAAGTGCATTAGCTCTGTCATTAGATTCCCTGGGTATGGTAGAAATGTTGAAAACATCAAAGCTTTTAATTTGGTCCCAAACCAAGTTGTGATAGTGACGTAATCTTTCATTATTGGTTTTGTATAAGTTTCTCACTTGATAAACCACTAATTCAGCATCCCCTTTGGCATGAAGAAACTTGATGCCTTTGTCTTGAGTAGCCTTCAATCCAAGCAATAGAGATTCATATTCAGCTGTATTATTAGTGTTGTTAAATTGTAATTTGTAAGATGAAGAAAACATGTCTCTTTGAGGAGATATCTACACAATTCTAACTCCAAAACTAGTAGAGGAGTAGTTTCCATTGAATTCCAGAGTCCATACCTCATCAGATACTAATTTTTCTTTAGACTTTCCTTTATTAGAGAGGGAGGGTCCTTCTTCATTTGTATTGCAACCTACTAGTTCTTGTCTATTCTAGTTGAACTAATTTCTGGGTTGACACTTTCAAGAATTTTATTAGATGCTTCATGAACTTCATCTATAAATAGAAATTAGTTACCCATACCTAAGGATTCAAAAAGAATTTGAGCTTCAGGGGCTGATGTTTGGGTGACCACATATTTTGCCTCCTTTTTTAGGGAGCAATCTCTTCATTATGCCTTTGACAGGGATCCTTACCTTAGACAGGTCCATGCTTAGTTCTCCTCTCACATCCTTATAGAAATTTCATCCAAGCAAAATGCCATAGGATGCTGGAATGTCAGCCACCAAGACAGTCATCTTGATTCTTTTGTCTAGAAAGGTTGCAAATGCAAATTAGGCATCTTTGATTTGCCCCAGCAATGGTGCTTGCTTATTCTCCATGGAGAAACATCTCCCAAATGTCCTAGTTAGTTTGAGGCCAAGAGATTTATCTACTTTAGAAGACCTGACATTGTCAGATGCACTTGAGTCTATAATACAATTAATTTGCTTGTGACCATTTATTAATAGGGAAACATAAAAAGGTTCTATTTTCCCAGGGGCAGCTGGAGGATTAATGACAAGATTATTTGGAATGGGCATGATCTTTAGGGAATCAGGATTTACCTTTTTAGCTTCTTGTCTTGTAGGGATAGTTTGGTTCTTGACACTTTGGACCAACTTATCCAATGGATCAGGATTGGACTACAAATATTGAAATTTAGACATTTGTATTTTGGTCTTTTTGACATGATCAATTTTGTCAAACAACTGAATTAGACTAGGAATACATGAAGGCATTTTAGCCTTCTATATTTTAGGAGGGATGGGAGGAGGGATGGTTTGTGAAATTGAAGTAGAAGGTGAAGATGAAATTGATGTATTTACCTTTTGCATGATTACTATATCCTTTGACTGGAAAGGCAGAGTGGTTCCATGCTTAGCAATTGTAATTGCTAGTTGAGGTTGTTCCTCTATCTTTCCTTTATTAGCTTGCTGGACTGATTGGTTCTGAGAACAAGTAAATATTGCATATGATCTATCAAAATCTTCTCCTTTACTTTTGGGTTCATCCTGGTAGTTCAAGAAATCAATGTGGGAGTTGCGAGCTGAATCTTCTTGATTTTATATAAGGAGATCAATGTCATTTTCTTGATTCAATGCAGGCTGGAAAGAAAAATCCAATTTTACTTCAAGATATCCCATTGCTGAATTGGTGGGAGGAGCTTTAAGGGCATGTTTTCCTTATGGGGGAGGAAGACAATTTTGTTGCCCTTGATTTCTGGTAGCATTGCCTTGATATGACTAATTTGGAAATGTCCTTCTTGGCATATCTCTATATAAAGGAGTGGAAGACATTCCTTGCGCCATTTGCTTTTTATGAGCAAGCAACTCATTTGCCAACTTCTGCACCATTGGATTAGTGGTGCCTATAGATGAATATTCAAAAGATGATGAGGGTTTATTTTTATTTGGATCTCTTCTTATCTTCTCTGCTAAGATGAGATCATCTTCTACCTTAGTGGCCAAATGTTGAGCTATAGCAAGATCTATTTGACCAGCACGTCTCAAAAGAAAACTTACTTTAGGTAACTGAGAATTAATGAAGAAGCATTTGAGATTCTTAGCTGTAGGTCGGGCAATTACAAGTATTCTATTCCTCAGTTTGTCAAAATTGGCTATGAAGTCCCTCATTGGTTCATGAGGCTCTTTTTTCATCTATGTGACTTGAGCCAAAAAGGGTAGATGCATCTTCTATAGGTTTGAATCTGGCTTCAAACTTAGCTTTGAAGGTATTCCAATCAGTTACTTATCGAGCCTGTAGATGATAAAACTAATCTACAGTAGCACCTTGTAATATTTCTCCAAATAGGTTAACTGCTACATCTTCAAATTCTATTCTAATTATGCCAGAGGCTATGCTAAAGGCTATAATGTGTTCATCAAGATGAACTTTCCCATCACCATAAAATTTGGGGAAATTCTTCCTTGAATTGCGTGGGAGCTCATGTACAGGTGGAGTAAGATTGAGAGGACCAAAAGAATTACCATAAGGGCCTTGAGCTACCATTATATGACTATTAAAGGGAGGAATAACAAATCTCAGAGGGGTAATTATTGGCAAAGCTTTATCAACAATAGAAGTGGATACTTTGTTTGGCAAAGGAGGCCTGACATTAGTAGGAGGAAAGCTCTTGGTTCGTTGGAGGTGAGATGGTGAAGGAAAAAGATAAAAATCACTTTGTTGTACCAACTCAAATATAGGGTCAACAATACCTTTAGCCCTCTGGCTTTGTGTATACCTTGGATATGCTGATTGTGAAATAAAAATGAAAAAGAATTGACCTTGCTTTAGTTTGAAGCTTGAGGCTTTAAACTGCGCATTCTTTCCTAGTTGGTGTGGAGGTGAATGGTAAGGTTATAATAATAATGGGTAAGACACAAAAATGGAATGAAGTATATAATGGATAATGGTAGAGACTGATTCCATTTAAAACTTGAGGTTTTAGAATGCACATAAGTATAACCCTACTGGAGTCACCAAAAACTATTGGTTGAATATTTTGTTGATCAGCATACTAATAAACAAAATAGGTCAGATCATCCAAAGTAGGAAGATTGGTCATCTAAATGTGTAGGTTTACCACATTAAAAGGGGACTAATCTCTCCTCAAGGCTAGAATAAACCATCCATCTCTCTTTTTTCAGACATGATGGATGCAAATCAAAGGAGAAATCTCAATGGAAATGATAGAAATCACTCCTCTTCTTTGAGAAGTACTATTTATCAAATCACAAGAATCTTCCTGGTAGTAATTGTAAAATGTAACCAAAGACATAGTAACTAGCAGATTGAGATGTAGCACAAAGTCTCCACCTCAATTGTACAAGAGTGAGATACAAAGGACAATGAGGGCACAAAGTCATCTCAAGGTCCTTTACATAAAAACAAAAAGAAAACACACTAAAGGCAATTGTGGGGGCACAAAGTCTCTCCATAGTTGGCTTCAGGACACCTTCCTGACTACTTTCACTAATTCTACATATTGAATTAAAGGAATAGAAAATATATTAAGGAAAAAGACATAAGAACAGTTTCCCCAACAACAAATATATCATAGCACAAAGTCTAAAATGTCACTTGCTTTCTTATTCCAATAACAAAATATGATAAACAATCTGAGCTTAAAGTCTCAGTAATGCCTTTTAATTTGGGTAGTGTTTTATTTTTAATAATCAGAGAGAGAGAGAGAGCCCCTAAAATAATAAAAGGGAGTCCCTTGTATAGCCTCTTCAAGAAGGACTTGGTAACAATAACACATCATGTTGCATCAAATTTTGTTAAGACATGCTAGAATTTAGGGGCATTTACCCATTTTCTTTTCTCAATGTAGAGAAATGGGTCACACTATTAAAAGTTTGCATCTTTCAATGTCCATTTGACAATCTGCTTCTAGAAACATATCTGATGCGTAAATGTTTCTAGTCCTTCCTCATCATTCCTCCTTTTTTGGTTAGTTGAATCGGGTCATTGATTTAATTCGATGCTTTGTTCCTTAGTTGCTTTCTGCTAGTCTTTTGAAAACTCTACAAAAGATGACACTTGGCAACTTCTACTACATTTGATGAGAGACACGTGGCATGTTCCACTACTTTAAAAATGCATCTCAGTAGATGACATGTGGTGGCTTCTTCTGTGACCTTCTGAGTGACATGTGGTAGCATTGCAAATTTTTTGTTTCTTCAGACTTTTCCTTCAGAGAAAAAGTTTGAAGAAATTCTTTTAGACAATTTGTTCGAAGGAATTGTCTCTTTGTCACTTTTGCTGGGGAAACTTTTTTGAAGGAAATCCCTTTGCTCTTTTGGCCTTTGAATTGGTCCATTTGCTTCCTTCCTACCCTCTGTAAGGGTTGTTTGAGCTCCAAATTAGCCTTTCAAGTTTTTTCAATGGTTCATTTCAGCTTCTAAGTGTCCTCTGAAAGGGGAAATTTTCCTTAGTTGATTTTATGTGAATCTCAAACTGTGACACATGGCAACATCCACTATGAAATAGGTGAGGACATGTGGCAACATCTATTGAACTTGTATAAGATTTGGATGCCTTTTGAGTATCTTGAGGAAGAGGACAGGTGGCAACTTCTGCTAGATTCTATAAATACTATAGAAACATGTGAGACTCATTTAGATTCATGCAGATGATGACATGTGGTGTGTTCCACTTAACTTACAAAGGACATGTGGCAGCTTCCACTACTCTTAGAAACAAAGTGAAATGAGGCTTGGAAGATGACATGTGGCAGCATAATCTGGGTTCTATTAGGCTTTCATTTTGGTTCATTTATTTCCTTCCTTAGTCATTTTTGCCTCAAAATTTCACTTTGCAAGGGCACTTGTGTCTTTGACACTTGGGGCACTCCTTTGACCTTATCGCTTGAACCGACCGATTGAACCAACTTCAGTTCAATGGTTCAATGGTTCATTCCCTTATTTCTATTGACCACTTGAACCAAGATTCTTTGAAACAAGCCTCATTGAACCTGTTAAACCTTGAACCTGTTGAACCTTTTGAACCCAATTGAGCACATTGAACCTTTTGAACCGTGAACTAGTCTTGAAAATGACTAAGTGTCAAAAACTTGTTCTTTTAACTGAACCTACCTATAGAAGCCTTTGAACTTGTTGAACCATTAGTCCTTTGACTGAAAAAGCTTGAAGAATTCCCAATTTTGAAAGTTTAGAACAATTTTTTGAAATGGGAAGAGATGTTTTGGTCTTACAAGACCAAAATAGCTTATATGTTGTCTTAAAAATGAGTGACATTTTTTGGGTACAACACAGCCTGAGTTGAATCTAGAAGATGATGCTAATCTCTTCACAAAAAACTAAGAAGAATCAATTCGTGACTCCAACATTGGTTTCCTAAATTGTCAAGATGAACCCAGAAGTAAGGGTGAAGCATTTGATGGATCATACACCATATTCACCCAATCCCAAAACCAATTAGCCTAGCACACTGATAAAAAAAAACAAAGGAGTGACCTCATCCAGTAGTTTCAATTGTTAAGTGGGGAACCACTCTGCCTTTTCAATCAAAAGACCCGGTGATCACTAATAAAGTAAGTACCTCAAGTACTCCACCTTCAACTTCAATTTCATAGATCAGTACCCCCCTTCCTAAAAACCAAAAGGATGAACTACCTTCCCCTATTCCTAATTCATTTTAGACATTTGATATAATCGACCATGTTAAGAAAACCAAAATTCAAATGTCTGAATTTGAATTCTTGCAATTCAACCCTAAGCATTTGGATAAGTTGGTTCAATTTGTAAAGAATAAAACCATCCCTATAAGACCAGTTGTTCGAAAGGTCACTCCCACATCCACCTAGTATAACCTTGTCATTACTCCTCCTCCTGCTCTTGGGAGGATAGAACTATTTTATGTCTCCCTACTAATAAATGGACACTAGTTAAACAATTGTATCATAGACTCAGGTGTGTCAGACAATGGCATGCTTATCAAAGTGGTAGAATCTATTGGACTCACACTAACTAAGACCTTTAGGAGATGTTTCTCCATGGAGAACAAAAAAGTGCCACTACTGGGAAAAATCAAGGATGCCCCATTTGCATTTGTAGCATTCTCAGACAAGAGAATTAATATGACAGTCCTAGTGGCTGACATCCCTACCTCATACGACATCCTTCTTGGGATTTTTTTGTAAGGATGTTGGTGGTGAATTAAGCATAGACCTATCTAATGTGAGAATCCCTATCAAAGGCATCATGTAGAGATTGCTCCTTAAGAAGGAGGCAAAATACGTTGTCACACAAACATCAATGCCTAAACCTCAAATTTTGTTTAAGTCTTCAGGCATGGGTAATTACTTCTTCTCCATGGAGGAGGTTCATGTGGCATCTAATGAAATTTATGAATGTGATAGTCTAGAAATCAATTTAAATAAAATAGTAGAAGAATTAATAGAATGAGTGTAAGCCCAAAGGAATCCTCCCCTCCAAACAAAGAAAAAGCTAAGGAAAAATTAGTTTCTAATAATGTGTGGATTCTCAAATTTGATGATAGCTATTCTTTTACCAACTCAAGAGCTGGGATTGTGTTGATATCTCCTCAAGGAGATATTTTCCCTTATTCTTATAAATTGTAATTCAATAACACCAATAATACTACAAAATATGAATCACTGCTACTTGGATTAAAGGCCGCTCAAGATAGGGGTGTCAAAATCCTTCATGCCAAAGGAGACGCTGAGCTAGTGGTTTGCCAGGTCAGGAACCTATACCAAACCAAAAATGAAAGATTGTGCCATTACTAAAATCTAATTTGTGATCAAATTGAAAGCTTTGATGCTTTTAGTATCTCTACAATACTCATGGAATTCAATGACTGAGCTGATTCATTGGCTATTTCTACAACTCTTTTAGTTCCTCATCCAAATTTTAAGGGAGATAGGTACATTATTGAATTAGTATTTTAACCATGTGTTTTGACAATGCCAATCATTAGCAAGTGTTTAATGGTGACAACCAAATCATCACCTTTTTAGAACAAAAATATAGATTTGAATAGATTCACTTCGAAGGCAGTGAGCCTCAAAAACTTGAATCATCCCCTAAAACAAGTTCAGACATAGGTGAAGAATTCCTATAGCTAAAAGGGGAATAAAATTTCCAAAGGATTTGTTTCCCTTGAGAAACTGTTTGACAAGCATGACATGTTCATCAAGCAGCAATAAATGGATTCAAGCTCCTCCCAAGAGTTTGATAAGTTTGGGTACCAAAGAAAATCCCAAGATGCTAAACATTGGGAAGTGTTGCACTCTAAATGAGAAAATCAAATTTACTAACCTACTTTACCATTACATGGATGTTTTAGTGTAATCTTATGATGATATAAAGTCACTCAGGGTTGAAGAAAATTTCCATGAAATTTCTCTCAACAGTGATTCGATGTCTTACAAGTAGAAATCCTAGAACTATAATCCAAAGATATTAGGTACTATTCTATCTAAAATATAAAAAATGCTAATTGCTAGAATAATTTTCCCAATCCATCATTCCACATGGATTACAAACATAGTTCTTGTTAGAAAAAAGAATGGAAAAATTTGCCTTTGCATGGACTTAAAAAATTTGAATCAATCCTCTTTAAAGGATAACTACCCTCTACCCATCATGGATCAAGTCCTTTAGACAGTGATTGGTTCAGAGATGTTATCAATCTTAGACAACTTCTTAGGATACAATCAAGTTCAATTTGATGAAGTAGACCAACATAATATTGCCTTCTTCACGCCTTGGGGCACCTTTGCATATCAAAGAATGCCATTTGGCCTGATAAATATTGGCACCACTTTTTAGAGAACAATGGACCTTGATTTCAAAGATGAAATGGGTAAGTTCATTGTGGTGTACCTTGATGATTTAATAGTCTTTTCCAAGCATCATCCTGACCATGTGCACCATTTTCAATAGGTGTTGGAACGATGTCGCTAGAATGGCATTTTTCTAAATCCTAAGAAGTCTATTTTTGGGGTAACAAAGGGGAAAATTTTTGGACACATTGTATCTAGAGAAGGCATAAGGATTGACTTAGAAAGAGTCAAATCCATCTAGGAGCTTAAATTGCCTACAAGTAAGATTGCAGTTCATTCTTTCTTCAGAAAGGTGAATTTTTTATGAAGGTTCATTCCTGAGTTCATCGAGAAGACTTGCCACATTGTGAACATGATGAAGGGAAAAGCCCCTTTTAGCTAGACTAAAGAAGGCTAACTAGAATTTGGATACATCAAGGTAGCTATTTCCCATGCCCTAATTTTGGTTTGTCCAAATTATACCAAAGGCTTCATAATGTACAGTTATGATTTTGAACACACACTTTTAGAAATTTTGGTTTAGTAGAACCAAGAAGGTGTGGAATCTCCCATATCCTTCATGAGTTGTCCTCTCAAAACTCATGAGCTAAAGTATTCAAACATGGAAAAGCATGCTTATGTAGTCATAAAGGTGGTAAAGCACTTCTATTTTTACATCTTTAACTCACACACTATTGCCATGGTTCTTGATACAATATTCAAGTCCATATTAACTCAACAAGAGTTTGGAACCAAAAAGGGCAATTGGATTACTAAAATCTAGGAGTTTGATTTGGTTATCAAAATAATAAAGCTTGTACAGGGAAGGGGCCTCTACTAATTGATTGTTGATAATAGACTGGAAGAAACAAGGCATGAAGAAGTAAAAATTGATGACACACCAACAGTCCTCTTTGTCTCTACCATGAATGAGTGGTATTCGAATATTTCTCATTTCCTTATCTATGGTGAGTGTCCTGCTCACCTATCTCATAAAGAAAAGAGGAATGTGAAGTTAAAAGCTTCCAATTTTATCTTATGAAAAAATGGGCTGTATAAAAAGAACCTTGATGGAGTATTCTTTCACTGCATGGACAAAGTGCAATAAAACAAAATTTTGGAGTCCTTCCATAATCTGGCTTATGGAGGACATTTTTTTGCGCTTGTAACTACCCATAAGATTCTATGAGCTAGGTATTACTAGCTTAATCTATGTCAACATGTACACAAATGGGTATGAAGATGTGAACTATGCCAATAGTTTGTTGGAAGACCCAAGTTAGTTGCTTTGCCTCTTAAGCTAGTGGTAATAAAAGAGCCATTTCAACAATGGGGAATCAATTTTATTGGTGATGTAAACCCATCTTCGAGTGCTAGACATGATTGTGTCCTCATAGCAATAGATTAATTCACCAAATGGGTGGAAGCTATTCCAGCTAAGCATGCTACTTCAGAAGTAGTATGTAATTTCCTCAAAGAAAACATCATTTCTAGGTTTGGGGTCCCAACCAAGATTATGATAGATAATGCAGCATGTTTCTCTTCTCATGAGATCACTCAATTCTATTTTTATTATGGGATTACCCTCTCCCACTCCTTTGATTATTTTCCATAAAGGAATGGCCAAGTAGAATCAAAAAACAAGAACCTGGTGACCATCATCAGAAAGCTGGTGGATGATAACTAATGAACATGGCATAAAACATTTGTTGATGCTTTATGGGTAGACATAATTACACCCAAGATGGTGATAGGTATATCAACATTCCATCTTTTGTATGGTCTCAATGCAGAGATACTAATCTCCCTAGAATTGATAGCACTAAAATTGACAAAGGTCATCGAAGATTAGACATATGAAAACTCCATCAACAAAAGGATCATGTGCTTAACTAAGCTAAATGAGCAGTGAAATATGGTGGTAGATCGAATCACTACGCATCAAAGTCTAGTGACGAAGCTCTTTGACTAGAAAGCAAAAACCCATGATTTCCAAATTGGAGATCAAGTTTTGTTATGGGACAAGATAAGAGAACCAAAGGAATGCATGGGAAATTTGATTCCTTATGGAGAGGCCCATTTCCTATTCATCAGCTCAATGGTGAAAATAGTTTCTTGTTGAAGTATCAAGATGGCAGACCATTTTCATTGTCTCATAGTGGGGAGCATCTAAAGCACTTCAATTCTTGAAGCATCAGATTAGATCATCATACATATGTATAATATTGGTATAGTCTTTAGTTCTATTTTGTGTTGTTCATTTTCATTTCTTTTTGGCACCTTTATTTTTGGGTAGCATGACTCTATAGCCCAATGGCATACTTGAAGGCATTAGAGATTCTAGTTTCTACTCCCTTTGATTGTATTTACAATTGATGGAAGTTCTCCAATTGGAGACATATGTTGTTCCCAAAATTTGTCACTCATTTTTGGGGACAACATATCAACTATTTTGGTCCTACAGGCCAAAATTCTCTCTTCCCTTCTCAAAAAATGTTTTGAGCATCAATTTATTCAATTATTCAGTCTTTTTTAGGTAAAGGACTCATAAGTTCAATAGGTTCAACAACTTCAACAGGAGAGCACTCATAAAGAAACAAGTTCACAACACTTAGGCATTTCACGGTTGGTTCAACACTGAAGTTCAATCAAAAGGTCCATTGGCAGGCTTCAAATAAAAGACTGAAGCATTGAACCATTAAACCCCACCTCTAAAGGTTGAAACATTTAATGAGTTTAAAAGTTCAACAACATCGGTAGACTTAAAGAGTTAAGCACTTCAGCAAGTTCAAATTTCAACAGCTTCAAAAGACTAAGAGAAAAGAAGACTTTGAAGAAGAAATATTGAACCATTGAACTGTTGGACCTTGAACTAAAAGAGTTCAAAGTTCAAAGGTTTAATGAGTTCAATAAAGTTTGAGAGACTTCAAAGGACCAAAGGATTCTGAGAAAGAGAATGAACCATTGAACCTTGAACCAAAATGGTTCAAATTTCAAAGTTTTAAAGTTTCAAGGAATTTCAAGGTTCAAGGAAGCTTTGAGAAAAGGAAGGAAGTGGAAGATTCCAGAGAGAAGTTCGAAGAGATAGTTCAACTGAAGAAGAAAGAAAGTGATTGAACCAAGAAAGTGATTAAACAAGGGAAGCGATTGAATCAAGGAAGTGATTGAACTAAGGAGCTTATAGGACTACCTAAAACATTGAACCATTGAACCAATGAACTCTCAAGGTTCAAAGGTTTAAGGTTCAATATGGTTCAAGCGACCAGTAACTAGTGACATCCCTGTAGATGTCAAATTCAAGGTAATGAAATGCCCATTTATTTTCAAATATGGCATAGAACCTAAAAAAAACTCATCAACTAGCTAAAGAGATAGCCTTAGAGCTTAGATCATGAGGGAAAGATAAAATGTGTGAAGAGAAGAGGAAACAAGAAGGAAAGACCAAAAATATCTATGCAGGAGTTATTTCTAGTTGGTGAAATAGTCCACCAGGTGGACATCAAAGAGTGTGAGCACTCAAAGACATGGCCTATTTTTCTCCATCAAGTAAAGGTGAAGTGTATAGCTATGCAAATATTAGGAAGAGGACCAAGTGACCTATACTTTGGAGGAGATATTTGAGATGAATTGGCATGCCACAGTTAAGGATAATGCCCTGTTCTAGCATGGCTCCTTGACAGAACTAGAAATGTATTAAAGGTATTGAATACAACATGGGCCATTCCATGAAACAAATTTCCAAGTCTTTCTTGGCTGCTATATATTGTAATCTCTTATTTTATGCAAAAAAGATCTCTGTTATAGAAGCAAAAGTCTGCCCAAATTGAAAGTCATTTTTCTTGAGACTTTGAGCTCAGATTGTTAATCATATTTCTTTATTTTAATTAGAAAACAAGAGACCTTTTAAACTTTGTGTTAGAATATTTTGTGTTGTTGAGGAGATTTTTCTTATGTCTATTTCTTGAATGCATTTTTATCCATTTAATTAAATAAGTAGAACTAGTGGAAGTAACTAGGAAGGTGTCCTGAAGTCCACTGTCGAGGGACTTTGTGCTACCATAATTATCTTTAGTGTGTTTATTTTCTATTTATATTTAAAGGATCTTGGGATGACTTTGTGCCCCCATTGTCCTTTATATATTTCACTCTTTGGTATCTGAGGTGGAGCCTTTGTGCTACACCTCATTTTGTTGGTTATTGCACCCTGTTATAGTTACTATTACTACCAAAAGGAATTCATGTTGTTTGCTGTAGACCACTTTTGAAAGAAGATAAGTGCCTTCTGTCATTTCAAAAGGACATCTTTGTCTGTAAACATCATGTCTAAAAAAAGAGATATGTATGGTTTTGTCCTACCCTTGAGAGTTATTTTTTGCTTATATATATATATATATATATAGTATGTAGCATATATTAGTACCTTATAGTTATAGGGAACCTCCCCTTGATGAGAGGAGAGATTTGTCCCCTTTTGATGTGGTAAACCTAAACATTTGGCTGATCAATCTCCTTATGCTGTGGTTGAAACAACCTATTTTACCCATCAGTTAGCTAGTGATAAAATATTCACCCAACAGGTTGTGTTGGAGACACAAATTTTTAGAGCTATGTTATGAACTATATTAATTGAGATATAAACAAATGAATAAATATTTTGTCAATATTATAAATATTTGCTATATATATATATATATAATTGGAAAAATATGCATGACTTTATCTTACCTTCTTCAACTTGCAATGTGTCAAGTTCATTGATATGATTTTATATTATTATTGTTTTTTCACTTACATGCAATGCCATTAGAGATACACAATAAAATATTTCTAAGATGTTAGGTTTGAAAAATAAAGCTTACAAATCAAAATATTATTTAGATGTTATATTTATAAAATGAATAATGATTATAAAATAAATTAAAAATGTTATGCACTTGGTACTGATCTAAGTGGTTTTTCTTATATTGGTTACTTTGAACTTTTCAAAAAAAAAAAATTGAAAATTAAAAATTATTTTTTCTTTAGTTTTTTTATTGCAAGATAAATTTATTTTCAATTTTGTACAATAATCCACCAATTAATCCCCTATATATACCCCTAGCACTTCACATGTATCCAAATTTTTGAAAGTAGAGATAAGTCTCTATCAAAATAAGTTATCTAGTTTTTTTTAAATGGCCTTCCTATTTTATGTGAACCAATCATTTGAAATGTTGGTGCATCTTTTTTGATATCAAAACCTTCCTCTAATATACTTTATTTTGAATGGAGGATGAAATTGTGAAGCTAAAAATTAGTGGTATCTTGATAAAAACTGATACATGTAATATGAGTCCAATTGAATCCATCACTATCTGTACCTCATAGTATGACACCCATTTCTTTCATGCAATGTAGATCACCAACACATAAATTCTTGAGAGAGGTCTGAATGCCAAAAAAATGTTATAATTCATGGATGATGAATACGTTTCAAGCCCCAACAATAACTTTATCAGTCAATTCCTAAAGAAATAGGTGAAAATATTCTTCCTTAAAAACTTCAATAAGATTTAAAAGATTAATAATTATCAAATTAGTGTCCACTCCAATAATTAACATTTCAACAAAATCTTTTAAAATAGATGGCCAAATACATGGGGACATATAATGGTAACTAAATATTTCTATATCTATCTTGGGAAGCTAACCTTCATCATTATGTAGATATTTTTTCAATATGCTTAATGAATATTAAGATAATGCTTCTAATCCTTTTCATTTTTTTAAATACCTTCATTTAGGACACATAAATAATCAAACCTTTTTCATAAAAATTGTATAATCTTCCATTACCTCTTTAGGTGTGATTGTTTTGTCTAGTGGTAGTGTTGAATCATGGTTACTAAAATAATCTACAATTTTTGATAATATGTTACTTTCCAAGTTCACCTTTTTTTACCAAGTATCCATGTTATTGTACCTAGGGGTTTTCAAGAAGGAAATAGACCCTTTCTCCATTAAATCTACTAGTTCTATTTTTTTTAATCCAAAATCCCTTGAATATTTATAAGTACTATTGTACCAATCATATTTAAATGTTGTTTATCTAAACTAGGTAAATTACTAATTTCAAAAAAATAAAATGCCTTATCAAAATAATTCTAAATAGGTTATTCCATGAAAAGAAGGAATTTTTCTCCTATAGTTGTGCTAAATATTTCATTTGTGTGAATAAGTGCCTATCTTGTTCATGTCTTTATTCCATCTTTTTTTTCCTTGTTTCAAGATTATTCCAACCTTTCAATTGGATAAGGTCACATGAAGATCAAAATATTTCTACAAGTGAAGCCTTATAAATTATGTTGTTGGATTCATTATATTGGTTACATATTTTATGCACAATATGAAATGGAGTAAAATTTTTCATAAATATTACCCTTCTAAAAGAACATTTATTTCTCAATGATAGTGAATTGTATTCTTCATCTGAAATAATTCTCTGTTGTGCTATAATTATGTGTTGGCCATTTGAAATTTTGAACCTTATGGTTTTTTTCTCCATCATATATTCTAAGACTTCTTTTGATTTGATAATACATTGAGGGTTCCTCGGATCAAAAGGAATTAATAAATCATACTTCATTGGAACCTCATTATGTTTTATAAATGAATGAATTATATCGTTCACCCCTCTTTCATTTAGATTTATTATTTTGATATTAGCATCCCCTAATTCAAATATCTCTAAAATATTGTTTAAGGCATAATTTATAGATGAAATATGTCATGTATAGAATTCATTGTGTGTCTAATCACAAGTTTGTGTCAACAAAAGTGTACCAGACTTTTGTTTGATACTATTTTTCTCTACTAGTGTGAGTACTTGTATAACCTGTTTCAAATTTACACACAAATATGTTGCCCTTTCTTGTCTTTATTTTTCTTTTCAAGTTTATTTTCTTATGACTACCTTCTTATTTTTCATAATTGTTTGCTATCTTATCTCTATAAACATGAATAATTGTTATTGTGACTTGGTTATACAAACCTTGCTCCTTTTAGTCATTCCTTATTTACCATGTGATTAGTTATAAAATAATTCATCTCATTACAATATACTTTTACTATTCCACTTTGGATCTCCCTTTATTTCCCTTTATTCCTTTTTGTAAACTAAGAAAACACATGGTTGAGACCTGAGATAATATGTTAGTTCATCATTAAGCCTAAATGTTATAGAACATCTTGTCTTTCGGTACTTAGATTAATTTAGCCTAAGCCTAAATCTCATTCATGTATATCACTCTATCTCTTATGATTGGTCATTCCAAGTCTATATGGAGGAGGAATAATAAAAGCCATAAAAAAATACAAATGCAAAATCATTTAACAAAAGGCAATGATCTAAAAGGCAATATTCAAAATTCTCAAAAGTCAAATCACACTAAAAGATGTGTTTCTAAACACATATCATTTTTTTGGTCAAATATCAAACTCCAAAATTGGCCTCATGATAGATCTGAGGTCCATTGGGGTGTAATAAGCTAGTAGATTAAAAAAAATCTTTTAGTGCTACCTAATTTCTCATGTAAGTACCCAATCTTCATAGTAAATCAATGGCTCTACAAGGGATTCTAAGGAATGGGGAACACATCATGAGAAGGTAGGTCTATTTTAATTTTCTTGTACAAAACTACCTATATGAGTTGATCTTAGTTTCACACTTATTTTATTATGTAGATTTATATCTATAGAAAACATGTATCCTCTATATATTGATGATCACTAGTCACTTAGTGTCTTATCATGTCCTTATTGTGCCTAATGGCTCCTAAGGTATTCTCATAATATGTCTAAGTTATGCTTCTTAAATTCCCTTTTTCACTCCCTAAAACCCTAATACTTCCCCTTGAGAAATATTTCTTTGTTCACTGATCACTCCCTTAAGGATTCTTTTTGAGATTTGCATTATGATACTATGGATAGGACTTGGCCTTCCTCACAAATAATCATTCCAAGCATCCCATTTTACTATATTTTCACATTAATTCCACCTCACTGGTGTTACTTTTTTGAGTTGTAGTGTAAGACCATGGATAGGACTTGGCTTTCCTCACAAAATTTTCCAATATCCAAGTCACAACAAAATTACACATGTCAAATATGAGATACGATATGATTGAATATGAGTTACACATCATTGACAAGGTTCCCATCTTAATTTAGTATGTTTTATGATTATCTTCATTATTTTATTTCCTTATTTTTTTATTACATGTAAGAATCCAACCATTACTCTTAAGTTTCTCATACTTCCCAAATTAAATTAGTGTGATTAATTTTAGACCATTTTTTCCATTTTTGTTTCTCTTTTATACTTCCCAATATGATTTAGAATGATTGATTGAATTAATTGATTTATTTTTCTACCATTGGTCTTTCACATTTTTGCCATGTTATTACATTATTTTCATACTTCCCAACATGATTTTTAATTGTTTTAATTTGGTGCCAAATCTTTTTCATGGTTTAAAAACAAAATTTTCCCTCTTGTTTACCAATCTTTGGTTTCTTATACTTAATCATATTTTTGTTATTACACATTTCCCAATGTGAAATAGTGTGTAATATATTTATTTGTATTAATTATACTTTTCCAAGTCCTTTTCACCTATTTATTTTTAACCATTCATGTGTCCTACAAAATGATAGAAAAAAATGACACATATATCTCGTATAGAATATATAAAAAAATAAAAAATACATATGCTAGAAAGAAATATATTCATGCATCCAAAAGCAAAACCATAATACAAACACATAAGATGAACATCCAACTATAAAAATAAGATATCTATATATCATATGTTTTTTTAATAAAAAGTACCAAAAATACATCACTCTAACTCTATGGCTAAGCTCTATCACATTTATCCAATGGCCTAGACATGTGTGCCATAGATGCCTCAGATAATACCCTATGAATAATACACTACAATGAATATTCCCATGATCTCAAGCCTACTATTTATCCTTGTAGGTTGGCCACTTAGGCATGTACCTATCCTAGCTAAATAGTGGTATCCAAATGCATGGTTATCTCTTGATCCAATTCTTGGAATGCTTGTACCTATCCCACTCCCACCCCTATCAATGTCTATATCCTATATTTGCATGCCTATAACTACCTCATGGCCTCCCTTGCTAGTCTAAGCTAACTCACTTGAGATAGGATAGATGGTACCGTAGGATCGTCTAATGTGGTAAGGTTGTATGAAATAAACATCTCATCTAGAATATCATAGTGTGATCCCATCATTAGGGATTCCCATCTGAACTCCTCCTCATCTCATCTATCATCTCCTCACCATCTTGGCTCTCTAGGCTCTCACTAGGTCTCTCAAAGCTCTATTTTTCCCTCAGAAGAATCAAACAATAGTAAATGAATAATTTTTCACTCTATTTAAAAGTTACTATTCAAATTTGTTTACCTTTCAAATATTTACCATCAAATTCCTTTTTTTGATCATATATTTATTTTTACGAACTCATTTTTTGAACCATAAAAAGTTCCAGAATCTTAATGTCATAGAAAATATTTTCCAATATTATATGCCTATATTAAAAAAAATAGTTTCTCACTCCTTTTGCACTAATATCTATAGGGTCACCTAATGTTCCTCACATTAAATTCCCTCACATCTCTTGTATCTCTTTATTTATCTACAAAACTAAGGTAAGTAAAAATATAAGTTTTAAATTTTTGTCCTTTCATTTATCTTATTTACTTCTTACTGTACTTTATTTAGCATCAGTGTTATGTGTTGTCTTCTTCTATTCATAAAGTGCCATAACATGTTACACTTACATGACACATGATGAGATTAAATTTGGGCATATGTATAAACATAATATTTTCAAATTTTATCAATTAATGACTCTTTTTATCTTGTAGGAACCCATAAAGTCTCAATGTCTCTGAGTGCATGCCTTAAGGGGTGCACTAGGAAAGGGGTGGGTAGAACATTGGTGTTTCACATGATTGTTTTCCATTTTACCACTTTTTATCTACACACTTTTATCCTAAAAACTATTTCCATAAGTTTTTTATTCTCTTTTACATAATCCTCCAGTCTTTTACCACCTTTAGTACCCCTTTTTGTAGCCTAAAAAATCTTTTGATAGTTTACATGACTAAGTCAACTAGGTTGATCTTATACTCTTATTGAAATAATTTATTTAGGTTCTAGGTAAGCTCTTGGCCAACCTAGCCCATGACCTAATGAGATTTTTTAAATAATGATACTAGGTCGATTAGGTTGACCATGTTGACCAAAACTTTTGGAAGGGATTAGGGTTAAATCTACCTATATATACACAATCATTTCGCCATTATTTAGAGAAGAGAAGAAGAAGTAAGATCTATTGTGCATCTACTTATCGACCATTCTACTTTAAGATCAAGCTTAGGGTTTCATATTTTATTTGGAAATATGGATCTTATCTTGTCGAGAAGTCTTTTGGATGCATTGATAGGTTATATTGCCTAGACTTGATTTATCATTTCCATCCTTACATACCATATTAACCTTTTGTAAATCACCTTGGCCAAGGGAGATATTGAGGCTCGATAGGTTCATCTTCAAAGGTAAGTATTCATAACTTTGTTCCTCCTTTATAAGAGTAAATAAATATGAATTTGAACTTTTATTCCATGTATTAGGATTACATATGCATTGACATGAGTATATGTCTTCTATACATGTTTAATTTTAGTGTTTAATACCCCCACTCTATGCCACAATATTTTGCGAGCAATAGATTAAATTTCTTTACTTACTTGTTATTAGTATAGTGAATGTGAAAACATAAGATTTATTTAGGTTTATTATGTAGTTTTTCTTGATTGGAGGCTTTGTAACCCTCGCTAGTGATCTTATTATGGTAATATATCCCCTAATTAGGTTTACCAGATCTGTATTGGTCATGTTCTTGATTATCTAATGTATCCCTAATCATAAGTGTAAGTAGGATATATTTTATCCAAGCTAAGATTAATTTATGGATATTATGAATTTCTAATTTCATACACAAAGTGTTTCCTTAGTGTAAGTAAGACCTTTTATAGAAGCAATAGTTACACCTACTCCAACACAATTACCTTCAGCATCAGGATTGCCTTCCCTGATTCCTATCAAAGAGCAACCAAATAAAATAGGTCATGAGTGTGTTTATTTATCTCTTTAATTTTTATATAACCAACCCTTGATCATATTTGGTGAGCCCCAAATACCAGACCACATGAACCTCTTTCCTTATAGGCCCCTCACTAAAACTATAATTAGGCTTGTGACTATGTCATTGCCCACTATCAACATTTTCATCATATATTACACTTATAAGGTCTCTATGATGTCCAATTTTCCTAAAATTATACCTAGGCTTATGCCTATGGTAGGTCCCCAACTACCAAAGAAAAGGTCCATTGTTATAATCCCCTAAGTTCCTTTATTCCCAACTAGTACTTTAGCAAGTAGTAGTTCTTATTTGTCCTCAGGAATGACACTTCCCTCTTCATCTCCTAGTTTTAATTTTGTCTTAGTCACCTCCATTGTCACTTCCTAGACATATAAATTTTAGGGATATAGATCGACCTAATAATTTCCTTCACCCACCCAACCTTAGGGGAACATTTTGGGCAAATCCTATATAAAAGAAATGGAATTTAATACAATGGAGAACTAGGATTTGGTCATATTGGACCCTCCATATGTTCCATAGGAATTTGATAAGAAGGATCGAGTAATGAAGAGATTAACAAAGAGGAAGTTCACACATCTAGACCAAACAATTATGTATGAGTCAGAATAGACCATGTTTGAGTTGACTAAGAAGAAGAGAGTGAGGCCTAGATAATATAAATAGTATGAAGAGGACCCCCTCTAAGATTTAAAATCATATGGTGATGTAACTTCTAAATTGGTAAAAGGAATACAATAGAGAGCATCTAATCTAGAATAACAACACAAAGCAGCATTACTAGAGGACACCATAACCAAGGTAGAATGTGATATGGAAGTAATGTTGATACATTAAACACCTTGGCCTAATTTAAGGTAAAAAGGGGATGGATTCTATAATAGGATTCTTAAGGTAGAAGGTGAATATGCGACACATGATAGAAAGATAGTCAACTTGGTTAAGTTGACTAGGATGAAAATGTTTGAAGACTTGAGCTTCATCCCCTTGGATTATTTAAGCATTGTTAAATCCTATATAGTTTGAAGGAAATATTTGAACCATTGGATTGATGAAATGAGATCATTGGGCTAGTCTCTCACTCAATAGGATGATACAGTCATAAATTTTCTTAAAGATAATGAGATCATGTATCTTTCTAAAAAATATGGTTCCATTATCAGCCAAGATGCTTTCTAAGCCCAGTTTCAAAATTTAATTATTCAATTTTAAGAAACAAACCATGGTTAGGGGAGTGAAATTTGGGTAGGAGATGGTAGATTTGGTAGAATCTACTAATCAAATAATTGAAAAGGTTGTGGTAATCAATGAGGTTGTACGACCTCTCTTGAGTAAGCATGATGTAATGGCATGTATTACAATCAAACTGATGAAGGAACCTATTGTAGATATAAAATTGATCAATAGTGATTATAAGAGATGCTGGAGAGGGAATATAAAAGCTATGAAATAAGTAGGTAATAGGACATAGATGGTCACTGCAAGAACATCTTCCTTCTTATCCCCTCTTAGAATTTATTTTTCTTTGGCCACACTAGGAATCACTCATGCCTTAGCTCATATGTATTCACACTCATCTTCTTATAAACTGGGAGCTTCATTATCAACCACACTAGTAGAATCCTAGCCTATCACCTTAGGAGTGAGATATCCATTTATTGGGATTTCTCTTGATGAATGTCATATCCTAATTCCCCTCAATGTATTGTAAAATATTCCATTATTTATGAATAGGAAATACTATTTAGTTTTAGGGCATACCCACTAAAATATGTCATATATATGGTTCTCTTGTAACCCTCTTAGGCATGAAATAACCTATATATAGGGATTTCCCCCCTTAATTGTACTTTAGAACTTTTTTTGTGAAATTAATGCAAAGAGAGAGAAGAATACCTATGATTTGTTCATTGTTTCATTATTTTCATATTTTTATATTTGTCAAGGTTTGGTAATGATAAATATTTCAGTTTTTAATGGTTAAGCCTTAAATTAGTGTTTTAAATGTATCCTATTAGTTTTTTATTTATGCTTTGCTAATAAATTTTATCTATGTATTCTCTACTTCTTTGTACTCTACAAATAAATATGCTTAAATCAATTTATTGTAGATAGTTATTTTAAATCATATTTTTCATATATATGCATTATATTTACCCTTGAATCCTTATTCCATTTATGATATTTTGAGTCTAGTACTAGGATCTCATGAATGTTATTTTTTATTGAACTATTGTTAGGAAGAACTAAAGGAAATCTATTGGTCTTTGTTATTGAAATGCAAACCTTTTTTATACTCTACCCTTCTTCCTATTTTGGATTTTTTTAACATTAATCACTTTAAATTAATTCTCACTATAAATGTCCACTTATTCACTTTAAGTTTGGGCATAAATTGGAAAAGTATAAAGCAATTTTACATCATAATAACACAGAAATTTTAGGTAGATTATTTCACTACTAAGTTCCTACTACCCCCATAGTAGGTTTTGTATGAATACTAAAAGGTGGTAGTTGCATAATAATTTTAGAAAAATTAAATTAAGCCCTAGAGACTTTTAGGACCTACACCACAAATTAAGAAATTGTTACTCTATTATTCACATTATATCATTGACATAGATATACATTAACAAGTATGTCATAATAAGATAATATTATTCATGGATAAGGCAACTAGATTCTAATTTTATTAATTGGTATCTTGATGATCATGTGGTGTTGAATCAAGTTGGTGATTTTCGTGTTTCAAGTAGTGTGGTTACAGTCCTGACTAGAGTGAAGAAGAGAGATATTGAAGAGACCAATAAGGTTGGTCATGATTCAAGTACACATCCACATGTTAATATGAATGTAAAAAATTGGTTTTCTACCTGTACACCATATAAATATTTAAATATAGTGTTTAGTCATTCTCAACAAGCATCACAAGTTTAAGATAATCTAGCCATTCAAAAAGTCTATCCAAGGGTAAGCATAGTTCTTTATAGTATTTTTAATTATATGAAGAATTCAAATGTTAGTATGATATTTTAGTAATCCTTATCAATATTGGGACAAAGGACATGCTCATACAATAAAATTTAGCTCTCAAATTATCATCAAAACTATTTAAGAAGGAGAGCATAGTGTTGGCAAATTTGGATTAGCCAACAAGAAAATAGGTCTAGTAATTACAAAAATAATTAAAATTGGTTAAGGATGAGGTAAATAAAATAAAAACACCTCCATTTTATCTATCTTTGATATTTTTTGATACCTTAGTTCATAACTATATGGTGGATAGTGGAGATAGTAGCATTATCTTGCTACTATCTTTGATAGTGGAGATAGTAATAACAAAAATAGTTAAAGGTGGGTAAGGATGAGGTAAATAAAATAAAAACACCTCCATTTTATCTATATTTGATATTTTTTGATACCTTAGTTCATAACTGTATGGTGGATAGTGGAGATAGTAGCATTATCATGCCCAAATAAATTATGGATAAGCTTGGTTTAGTGTATGAACCAAACACAAAAGTTGTATTAAAGTTGGATGGATTATAAAAAATAATATAGGAATGATTAAAAAAAATTAAGTTTATATTACATGCTTATCCAAATTTCATTATTCAATAGGATGTAGTGGTGGTGGACTTACCTCCTTACTTTACCATGTGTTTGTCAAGAGACTTCACCTCAAATATACATATATATTTAATGTTCAAAACCCTCTATGTAATTGATACCTATGATATTATTAGACATATTTAATTTTTATAACTAGGTATGGTACAAATATAACTATTCATTCTTATCTCACTTCATGTTTCCACTTGGATCCTTACATTCCAAGTGTTATAAACACTAACTATATCATCTCAGATGATGTGATAAAAACTAGTGAAGTGGAAACTAATTCACCTCTTAAGGGATTTAAGATTTATTAATTTATTAATGGGCCTAATATTTACATTATAATTATCCACACAAACTAATTTATGAGGAGGAACTTGGTTTTTATTGCCTCCATGAGAATGATTCATTAATTCTAGCAATGGTGAAGGATGATGAATCTAATGATGGTCTATGGAAACTATAATTCAATGATTCAAGGAAAAACCATGGTAATAGGGATATAATGATGTTGATATCTATAAAAAATAAAATTTATTTTTATTAAATTAAGATTCAATTTGGTTTCTCAAAGGCACTAGTCCATAGTTTACAGTGGGCTAGGAAGATGGGAATCAAGATCTTGCAAGTTTTTGGTGATAGTGAACTTATATTTCACCAAGTAAGAGGTATTAAATTATGTAAATAAACATTTTTTATATCTTATAAACATATACTTTGTGACTTACTTTAGGATTTTCATGTTTTTGAAATTCAAGCAGTGCCAAGAGAAAAAAATAAACATGCGGATAGGTTGGTTTTCATAAGGGCTCAATTCAGCATTCTATCTGATATAAAAAGTGAGAAACATCAGTCACACATTAATGTTATTGTGAGGCATTCCATTCTAGAAAACCATGAATATTGGAAGGTATTTGAGGATGATAATTAAACTATCAAGTTCTTTCAAGAGGAGGTTGAATTCTCTTCCAAGAATCAATCAAATGTATTACAGTATTATGAATATTAGATTGTATAATTGAAAACTATTAAGCTTCCCAAAGGATTGGTCACACTTGAAAACATCTTTAGTGGAGATGGTGAGATGATGAGAGAGAAGTAATCTTTGTTAACCAAAGAAGATCACTATCCTAATGTGGATATTATAGCTAGAAAAAAGTTGAAATTGGGTAAAATATGCACTCATTAACAAAAACAATCCTTTATTGAGATATGTAGTAGTTTTTTTATGTATTTGTGGCAATACAGTGAGCTGAAATTATTTGACGCAAGTCTAGATCAACACAACATTGAGTTATAAGATAAAAACAAAATAATTAGACAAAGGCAAAGACCCATACATCTAAAACTTAAACCTCTTATGAGGATTGAGACTCATAAGCTCATAGAATCAACCATGATATTTCCAATGAAACACTCAAATTGGGTGGCAAATATTTTTCCATGATGGAAGAAGAATGGTGACCTTAGACTTTGTGTGGACTTTCAATATTTAAACAAGGCTTATCTTAAGGATCACTATCCATTATCATCTATGGAACAAATTTTGTGGCTATTTTTAGTTTTATAGAGGTTATCTTTGTTGGATGGAATATTGGCTATAATTATATTTTGGTTAAGGAAGAATACCAATTTAAGATAGCCTTCACTACCAAGTTGAGGACCTTTACATATATAAAGATGTAATTTGGTTTGTTCAATACTGGAGAAACATTTTAGAGGGACATGGTTATGGAATTCCAAGGTCTTATTAATAGGATTTTACTTGTATATTTGGATGACATAAGCATGTTTTTAATGAGTGAAAGTGAACACATGACCCATATTTTAGAAGTGTTTGAAAGCTGTAGGCAATTTAGGGTGTCTCTTAACCCCAAAAAGTGTGTCTTATTGGTACATGAAGGTAAGATATTGGACATGTGGTTTAAAAACATGGGTTAAGTATATAACCTGAGAATATTGACTCAATTTTTTATCTCTCCTTTCTTAAACATAATAAGTCATTACAAAGCTTCCTAGGAAAAATCAATTTCATAAAGTCATATATTTTAGATTTTACCACTTTAGCAAATCCACTTACATACATGCTTTAGAAAAATCAAAGTTTCATCTAGTCTAAGGAGGGGATGAAGAGTTTTGATTAGATAAATCAAGCCATATCTAGTGTTCTTACACTCGTAAATTTAGATTTCTCAAAATATTTCATCTTGTACAGTTATGCTAATATGGACACCATTTCAAGTATTCTTATATAACAAAATTATGAATCTTTGGATCATCCAATATCATTATTCATTCAAGGTTTGGAGGAGTATGATACAAGGTAATATTTTGTTTAAAATTATGTTCTTTTACTAATCATGTCTCTCAATAAGTTTAGATACTTGTTATATAACAGTAGGATACATCTAATGGTTTCCCATCCATGTATCAAGGAGTTCCTTTTGAACAAGGATATAAATGAGAAGAAATAAGGTTGGCTAACAAGATTAATGGAGTATGATTTTTATATCTAAGTCACAAGGATGATAAGAGGTAAGGTATTATTTGAACATCAAGTGTAAGACTTGCAAGAGGCTAAGGAGGTAGTTTTAATAGTGAATGATGAAGAAGTTGCAGCTGATCATATGTCATATTGTAAATGGTTTACTGACTTGGTAATATATATTCAATATGGTTACTATCCTCATGATTTAATTTATCAAGAATAATATATTTTATATTTCAATCTATTCAATTTATTCTTGTTGATGGCATGTTTTTCAAGAAATCCATCAATGGTATGTTGCTAAGGTGTATAGAACCAAACCAAATAGAAATATTGATTAAAGAGTTATATGATGAACATGGTGGAGGAAATTTATTATCAATGACTATGGACTTTAATATCATGATAGGTGGATATTATTGGCCAAGTAATCTAGTGATTTTCATGTATGGGTTAGGAAATACAAGCAATGTGTATATTTTTAAGAAAATTGAGACTTACAACCTTATGTCTCCAACCAATTTTGATGGATTAGCCTTTTTTATAATAGGGATTGGATTTAATTAGCCTCATTAACATTCCTTATTTATTATGTCATAATTCGATCCTTAATTCCATTGATTATTTCACAAGATGGATAGAGGCAGTAATATTGAAAGAAAAAAATGAATCTAGTGTACTAGATTTTTATGAAGGTTTTCTTACAAGATTTGGGGTTCCTTCCACCATAATTTCAAAAAATGACATGGATTTTGTGTGAGTTAATATAAATCCAAAGGGATGTACAACATGGTGTTTACCTAAGCACTTTATCAAACTACTGTATATAAGGCAATGACCTTCTTGAGTCCACCAATAAAAACTTGTCGATAATAAGAACTATGAAATTAATCAGAGATCATCACATTTGAAGTTAAAATTATCTATATGGGTTGATAGGATCACATAAAAAATATCAATAACTATCTCTCTATATAAGAAATTTTATGGTAAGGAAGCAACGTTACCCATTTCTCTTGAGTTCTTGCTTTATAACTAATGTACCAACTTGAGTTGTTAAATACTTTTGAGTAATTTGGACTTATAACTACTAAAGTGGAGTGGAGAAAATTTTCTCCAAAAATAATTTTCTTATATTCCAAATAAACTAGACTATTTCAAACATTTTGGGTATAGATCATTTCAAATGAATTAGACTGTCTTGAACAATTTGGACCTATACCCACTAAAGTGGAGAGGAGAAAATTTTCTCTAAAAATAAATTTTCTATATTCCAAATAAATTGGACTATTCTAAATCATTTTGGCATAGATCATTTTGAATAAATTGAGATATTTCAAATAATATGGACTTGTACCCACTAAAGTGAAGTGAAGATAATTTTCTTCAAAAATAAATTTTTTATATTCAAAATAAATTGGACTATTTCAAAGCATTTGGGCATTGATAATTTTGAATATATTGGGCTATTTTGAATAATTTTGACTTCTACCTATAAGGTAGAGTGAAGAATAATTTCTCCAAATGTAAATTTTTTATATTCCAAATAAATTGGACTATTTCAAACCATTTGAACATAGATAATTTTTATTAAACTGCGCCATTTTAAATAATTTAAACTTATACCCACTAAATTGGAGTCAATAATATTTTCTCCATAAATATGTTTTATATATTCTTAATAAATTGAAGTATTTCAAACCATTTAGGAGTAGATCATTTTGAATATATTGGACTATTTTGAACTTGTGGCATCTTTCTACACCTTAAGACTAATCATTGATCCTTTGAAGTATATTCCCTTGTTAGGACATGTGTAACCATTTGACTAGACAAATTATGGATGAAAAGATAATAAGTAATTAGTTCATCTATTTAATAAAAATATCTTGAGAATTGTTTATTGTTCATTAGGAAGATATTCATGAGCTGGTGTCAATATACTAATGGATCAACTTGGGTGAATTCAAGATAAAGAGATGGAGTAACCACTTAAAAGGAGATTAGATTTGAAACATAGACATAATCCAATACTTTCAAAGAATCCCTAACTATAAATGAAATTGTACTTAACCAGATCAAAGTAATTCTAAATTACAATCGATTAATTTAAAATAAATTTAACTACATTTTACGTAATTTAGAATTGATTTGTATGAAATTGATGATAATGCTTATTACTATAATTATAGTTTATAATCAATAAATACACTTGAAATAATCATAATATGGCAAATTTGCATCTTTCTAAACACTGGTTCATAACTATTGGCATGGATTTTTTTCTTTTTCCCAAGAATGTGATGATAGATTTCATTTTGATTCTCCAATCTTTTTCATCTTTCTAAATTCCATTTACAATATATCTACTTGACGTAACATAACTCATTTTGAATTTTTGATTTGTAACACAATTCTAATAATTACAATCAATGAACAACGTGTTGGTAATTGAAAAATCATCTCGAAAGGTCCCTTTAAAAATAAATCCATCCAATTTATTTATGTTTATATTGAAGGGCTTATAATATCTCTTCCCCAAAACAAACATGAAGTTTGAACTTGTGTAACCCTTGGCTTAAATAAATAGCCTCAAACGATTGTCCTCTATCATTAACCAAATGCCAACATGATAAAAAGACTGTGGAGCCACCTTCAAAATTTCTTTAGAATGATCTCAAATGTAGTATGACATATTTTATATTTTATAATCTTCTATTTTTCCATATAATTCATTTGCATATATTTTTTGTGCATAACAAATAATAAGTCATCCAATCCCAAAATCATTAGTTTTTTAGAAGTTAATTTTAGCTCCTCCTTTGAAATGTCTACAATTTGTTAAAAAATAAATGAGTCATTTATTAACAATATTATATTATAACAAATATAACATGGAAATTTTCTAAGAATTTTTTTTACATGTTACTAGATTAGTCATTGATGTGCTTTTGATTTTGATTTCATATTGTACCATATGAACATAATGCATTTCATTTGATTTCTTTTAATTTGCATTTCCTTAAATCTTATAAAGATTCATATAAACATATATAAAAATAAATATATGCTTAGGCACATGTAACTATACTCATTATACATGGATGTACCATTTCTATTTCCAAATTTTAACATACATATGCATATAAATGTTCATATTTGATCCTTATAACTTGACCATAACTTTATCATATTCTCAAACAATCTCATTTTTCCATAACTCATTTCTCATAGATGTTGATAGGAATTTAAGATTGATCAACCAACATCTATATTCTTATTGTAATGAACGCATTAGTTATTCTTATGCATACCAGTACATATTTATATGTTTATACAACCCATCACAACAAAAAAAATAGGATTTAATCTTCTAAGCTAAAGTTCACTATCACTAATTTTAACACCTTAATAGTTGAACCCCCTTCATATACTTTAAATAAGACACATCAAATTAAAATTGTTTAAATCAATAGAAATATAATTGTTTCTAGCATAATATAATTTATTATTTTTATTGATAAAGATCACATGGATACTCTACATCAAAATTTATTTTATTAAAGAGATAGAATAGCACATATTGTGATATTTTAAACATGTAAACAACATTGTAATGGGTAAATTAAACAAGTAAACAACATTTTAATAGGTAAATACAACCACTTTCAAGAATACAAATAAATAAAATGAACCCACACTTACAAATCCCAAGTTGATGCAAATATATTTTTTATTATATTCTACAATCTCCTGTCCATGAAGAAAAATCTAACTTTAATGTGTTTAAATAAATAAAGATAATTTATATATTATAGACTTGTATGAGATTGTATAATTAAACATTTATTGAAAGAGTTTTTATACCTTTTTTACATTTTAATAGTTTGTAAGAGTGAACTCTTTCATTTAACCTTTGGTTATTTATTCCTTACAAGGTATTATATAATGTAGTAACTAAAAATTATCGGCATCAATTGATTTGAAATTTGTATTTTAAAAGTGTGTGTTGTTGTATTGTTTTGCCTTATGTGGTTTTCATGGAGGCAACAACTTGTAGAGATGTGTCATGGGTTGTGTTCTTCCCAAAATATGTCACTCATTTTTGGGGACAACATATCAACTATTTTGGTCCTGCAGGCCAAAATTCTCTCTTCCATTCTCAAAAAATATTTTGAGCATCAAGTTATTCAATTATTAAAGCTTTTTTAGCTAAGGGACTCATAGGTTCAATAGGTTCAACAACTTTAATAGGCGAGCACTCATAAAGAAACAAGCTGCCAACACTTAGGCATTTCATGGTTAGTTCAACACCAAAGTTCAATCAAAAGGTCCATCAATAGGCTCCAAAAAAAAGAATGAACCATTGAACCATTAAACCATTGAACCCCACCTCCAAATGTTCAAAGGTTCAATAGGTTCAAATGTTCAATGACATTGGTAGACTTAAAGATTTAAGTGCTTTGGCAAGTTTAAAGTTTAACGGCTTCAAAAGACTTAGAGAAAAGAGGACTTCAAAGAAGAAAGATTGAACCATTGAACCTTAAACCAAAAGAGTTCAAAGTTTAAAGGTTCAATGAGTTCAATAAAGTTCAAGAGACTTCGAAGGACCAAAGGATTCTAAGAAAGAGAATAAACCATTGAACCTTGAACCAATAAAGTTCAAAGTTCAAAGTTTCAAAGGTTCAAGGAGTTTTAAGGTTCAAGGAAGCTTTGAGTAAAAGAAGGAAAAAGAATATTCCAGAGACAAATTTGAAGAGATGGTTCAATCGAAGAGGAAGAAAGTGATTGAACCAAGAAAGTGATTGAACCAAGGAAGAGATTGAACCAAGGAAGCAATTAAACAAAGGAGCTGATAGGATCACCTAAACCATTGAACCATTAAACCAATGAACTCTCAAGGTTCAAAGGTTCAAGGTTCAATGTGGTTCAAATGACCAATAACCAGTGATGTCCCTACATACATCAAATTCAAGGTAATGAAATGCCTATTTATTTTCAAATATGGTGTGGAACCTAAAAAAACTCAGTGACCAATTGAAGAGATAGCCTGAGAGCTCAGATCATGAGGGAGAGATACAATGAGTTAAGAGAAGAGGGAACAAGAAGAAAAGACTAGAAATATTTACGTAGGAGTTATTTCTACTTAGTGAAATAGTCCACCAGGTGGACTTCAGAGAGCATGAGTACTCAAGGACTAGGCCTATTTTTATCCATCGAGTAAAGGCAATGTGGAAAGCTGCACAAATATCAGGAAGAAGACCAGGTGACCTATACTTTGGAGGAGAAATTTGAGATGAATTGACATGCCATAGTTAAGGCCAATGCCCTATTTCGGCATGACCACTTGACAGAACTAGAAATGCATTCAAGGCATTGAATGCGGCATGGACCATTTCATGAAACAAAGCACCATGTCTTTCTTGGCTACTATATATTGTAATCTCTTATTTTATGCAAAAGAGATCTCTCTATTATAGAAGCAAAACTCTGCCTAATTTGAAAGGCATTTTTTCTGAGACTTTGAGCTCATATTGTTAATCATATTTCTTTATTTAAATGAGAAAACAAGTAACCTTTTACACTTTGTGATAGAATAGCATGTGTCATTGAGGAAATTGTTCTTATGTCTATTTCTTTAATTTATTCTTGTCCATTTAATTAAATAAGTAGAACTAGTGGAAGTAACCAGGAAGGTGTCTTGAAGTCGACTGTGGAGAGACTTTGTGCTACCACAATTGTCTTTAGTGTGTTTATTTTATATTTATATTTAAAGGATCTTGGGATGAATTTGTGCCCCCATTGTCCTTCACATATTTCACTCTTTGGTAGCTGAGGTGGAGACTTTGTGCTGCACCTCATTCTACTAGTTATTACACCCTATTACAGTTACTATTACTACTAGAAAGAATTCTTATTATTTTTGGTAGACCACTTTTGAAAGAAGAGAAGTGCCTTCTATCATTTCACCAAGACATCTCCTCTGTCTATAAACATCATCTCTAAAAAAAGAGAGATGTATGGTGCTATCCTACCCCTAAGTGTTATTTTTTGCTTATATATATAGTATATAGCATATATTAGTACCTTATAGTTATAGGGAACCTCCCTTTGATGAGAGGAGAGATTTGTCCCCTTTTTATATGGTAAACCTACACATTTGATTGATCAATCTCCTTATGCTATGGTTGAAACAAACTATTTTTCTCATTAGTTAATTGGTGACAAAATATTCACCTAATAGTTTTTGGTGACTCTGCTAGGGAAGAATGCACAGTTTGAAGCCTCAAGCTTCAAATTGAAGTGGTCCTTATCCTTATCCATTTCAATTTTACACTTTGATAGATCCATAGTATATAAGAAGCCAGATATCTAAAGGTATTGTTGACCCTATATTCAAGTTGGTACAACAAAGTGATTTTGATCCTTTCCTTTCACCATCTCATTTTCAGCTAACCAGGAGTTTTCCTCCTATAAAATTTAGGTCTCCATTACTAGGAAAAGCATCTTTTTTGATATTAGTAGAGGTTTGTCAATACATACCCATCAAAAAATTTTTATCCCTCCCTTTAATAGTCAAATCATGGCATTTCAAGGCCCTTAGGGTAACTCTTTTGGCCCACTCAATTTAAATCCACCTCTACATGAGCTACCACATAGTTCAAGGAAGAATTTCCTCAAATTCTTTAATGATGGAAGAGTTCATCTTGATGAACATATTAAAACCTTCAACATATCCTGTGGTATGATAGGTGTGGAGTATAAAGATGTAGTAGTCAGGTAATTCATAGAGACATTACAAGGCACTATTGTAGACTAGGTCTATCATTTGTAGGCCTAGACTGTGACTGACTGGAACACCCTCAAAGCCAAATTCAAAGCCAAGTTCAAGCCTATAGTAGATGCACATGCCTTACTAACCTAGCTCACACAAATGAAGAAAGAGCCTTATGAACCCATGAGGGACTTCATTACCAAATTTGACAAGTTGAAGAATAGGATTCCTATGATTACTCAGCTAACAACTGAGAATCTCAAATGCTTTTTCAACTCTTAGCTACCTGAATTGAGTTTTTTGCTGAGACATGCTGGCTACATAGACCTTGCTATAGCATAGGATTTGGCTACTGAGGTGGAAGATGATCTCATCTTGGTAGGTAAGATAAGGTGAGATCTTAATATAGGTAAATCTTCTTCATCCTCTGAATATCCATCTATAGGCACCAGTAATCCAATCGTGCAGAAGCTAGCAAATGATTTGATAGCTCTTAGAAAGAAAATGGTGCAAGGAATGTTTGCTCCTCCTTCATACCAAGATATACTAAGGAGGACTTTTCTAAATCAATCATACCAAGGTAATGCTACCAAGAATCAAGGATAACCCAATCATCTTCCTCTTCCATAGGGGAAACTTGCCATTAAAGCAGCACCAACCAACTCAGTAGTTGGATATCTTGAAATATAATCTAATTTCTCCTTCCAGCCTGTTGGTTGAATATTTTGTTGATCAATGTACTAATAAACAAAACAGGTCTAGTCATCCAAAGTAGGAAGATTGGTCGTCTAAATGTGTAGGTTTACCACATCAAAAGGGGACTAATCTCTCCTCTCATCAAGGGGATGTTCCTTATATATATATATATATATATATAAACAAAAAATAATACTCAAGGGTAGGATAAACCATCCATCTCTCTTTTTTTGAGATGATGCATGCAAATCAAAGGATAAATCTCAATGGAAATGACAAAAAGCACTCCTCTTATTTTAGAAGTACTATTCATCAAACCACAAGAATCTTCCTAGTAGTAATTGCAAAATGTAACCAGGGACGTAGTAACCATCAAATTGAGATGTAGCACAAAGTCTCCACCTGAATTGCATAAGAGTGAGATATGAAGGACAATGATGGCACAAAGTCATCCCAACATCCTTTACATAGAAACAAAAAGAAAACACACTAAAGGCAATTATGGGGGCACAAAGTCTCTCCACAGTTGGCTTCAGGACACCTTCCTGACTACTTTCACTAATTTTGCTTATTGAATTAAAGGAATAGAAAATATATTAAGGAAAAAGACATAAGAACAATTTCCACAACAATAAAGATATCACAGCACAAAGTCTTAAAAGTCACTTGCTTTCTTATTCCAATAACAAAATATGATAAACAATCTAAGCTCAAAGTCTCAGTAATGCCTTTCAATTTGGGCAAAGTTTTGTTTTTGATAATCAGAGAGAGAGAGAGCCCCTAAAATAATAAAAGAGATTCCCTTGTATAACATGTTGAAGAAGGACTTGGGAATAGTAACACATCATGTTGCATTAAATTTTGTTAAGAAGACATGTTGGAATTTAGGGGCATTTACCCATTTGCTTTTCTCAATGCAGAGAAACGGGTCACGCTATTGAAAGTTTGCATCTTTCAATATCCATTTGATGATCTACTTCTAGAAACATATCTAGTGTGTAAATGTTTTTGGTATTTCCTCATCATTCCTCCTTTTTTGGTTATTTGAATTAGGTCCTTGATTTAATTCGATGCTCTGTTCCTTAGTTACTTTATGCTAGTATTTTGAAAACTCTATGGAAGATGACACTTGGTAGCTTCCATTGCATTTTATGAGAGACACGTGGCATGTTCCACTACTTTGAAACTACATCTCAATAAATGATATGTGGTTGATTCCACTGTGACCTTCTAAGTGACATGTGGCAGCATTACAATTTTTTTATTTCTTCAGACTTTTCCTTGAGAGAAAAATTTTAAAGAAATTCTTTTGGACAATTTGTCTAAAGAAATTGTCTCTTTTTCACTTTTTCTAGGGGAAATTTTCTAAAGGAAATCCATTTGCCCTTTTGGCCTTTGAATTGGTCCATTTGTTTCCTTCCTGCCCTCTACAAGGGCTATTTGAGTTCCAAATTAGCTTTTCAAGTTTTTGCAACAGTTCACTTCAGCTTCTGAGTGTCCTCTAAAAGGGTTGTTTGTCCCTTGGAAATTTACTTTAGTTGATTTTATGTGAATCTCAACATGTGACACATGGTAGCATTTATTGTGAAATATGTGAGGACACATGGTAGCATTCGTTGAACTTGTAGAAGCTGTGGACACCTTTTGAGTGTCTTACGAAAGAAGACATGTGGTGGCTTCCATCGGATTCTAGAAATACTATAGAAACATGTCAGACTCATTTGGATTCATGCAAATGATGACACATGGCATGTTCCACTTAAATTACAAAGGACACGTGGTGGCTTCTGCTGCTCTTAGAAACAAAGTGAAATGAGGCTCGGAAGATGACACGTGGTAACATCTACTACATTCTATCAAGCTTTCATTTTGGTTCATTTGTTTCCTTCCTTAGTCATTTTTGCCTTAGAAATTCCCTTCACAAGGGCACTTGTGTCTTTGATGCTTGGGACACTCATTTGAACTTGTCACTTGAACCGACCGATTCAACCAACTTTGGTTCAATGGTTTAATGGTTTATTCCCTTATTTCTATTGACCACTTGAACTAAGATTCTTTGAAACAAGCCTTGTTGAACTTGTTGAAACTTGAACCTATTGAACTTTTTGAACCCGTTTGAGCACATTGAACCTTTTGAACCTTGAACTAGTCTTGAAAATGACTTAGTGTCAAAAACTTGTTCTTTTGATTGAACCTGCCTATAGAAGCCTTTGAACCTGTTGAACCATTAGTCCTTTGACTGAAAAATCTTGAATAATTCCCAATTTTAAAAGTTTAGAACAATTTTTTGAAATGGGAAGAGATATTTTGGTCTTACAAGACCAAAATAGCTTATATGTTGTCATAAAAATGAGTGACATTTTTTGGGTACAACAGCTGGCTCCAGTTGGGGAACTTCTATCAATTGTAAAAAAGAATTGAAGGGAGTAGAATCTAGAATCTCCAATGTCTTCATGTGTACCATTCGGCTACAAAGTCATGTTACCCAGAAATGAAAGGCATCAAAAATGGAAACAAACAAAACAAAATAGAATTAAAAACTATACAAATATACATGTGTATAGATGAAATGATCTCATACTTCAAGAGTTGAAGTGTTTTAGATGTTACCCACTGTGAGGTAGAGAAAAGAGTGTGCCATTTCAATATTTCAGTAGAAAGCTATTTTCACCATTGTGTTGATGAATTATAAATGGGCCTCTCCAAAGGGAGTCTAACTTTACATGCATCCCTTATGGTTCTCTCCTTTTGTCCCATAGCAGGACTTAATCCCAAATCTGGAAATCATGATTTTTGGCCTTTCAATCAAAAAGATTCTTTACTAGACTTTGATGAGTAGCAAATTGGTCCACCATCATGGTTATCTATTCATTCATCTCAGTCAAGCACATAATTCTCTTATCAAGAGAGATTTCATATGTTTGATCTTCAATTGCCTTTGCCAATTTCAAGGCTAGCAATTCTAAAGTGATTGGTATCTCAACATTAATACCATAAAGAAGTTGAAAAAGAGACATACCAATTGCCATCTTTGGTGTGATTTTTTCTACCCATAGAGCATTAATCAATGCTTTATGTCATGTCCTTTTATTTTCATATGCTAGCTTCCTGATGATAGTTACCAGGTTCTTATTTCTTGATTCAACTTATCCATTTCCTTGTGGAAAATAATCAAAAGAATGAGAGAGTGTAATTCCATAATGGAAATAGAATTGTGTAATCTCTTGGGAGGTGGAATAAGTTGCATTGTCAGTAACAATCTTGGTTGTAACTCTAAACTTAGAAATGATATTCTCCTTGAAGAAATTACATACAACTTTTGAAGTAGCATGCTTAGTTAGGATTGTTTCTACCCACTTGGTGAAATAGTTAGTTGCTATAATGACATAATCATGTCCAATACATGAAGATGGGTTTATAGTCCTAATAAAATCAATCCCCCATTTCTGTAAAAGTTCTATAATCACTGGCTTGAGAGGTAGGGAAGCTAACTTAGGTCTTCCAACAAATTGTTGGCAGAGTTCACATTTTCTCACACACTTATATGCATCTTGGAAAAGAGTTGGCCAGTAATACCTGGCTCACAGAATCTTGTGAGCAGTCACAGGAGCAAATAAATGTCCTCCACAAGCTAGATTGTGAAAATATTTCAAAAGTTGGCTTTGTTTCTCTTTGTCTACACAGTGAAGGAATACTCCATCTATGCTTTTCTTATACAAGCCATTGTCCCAAAGGACAAAATTGGTAGCTTTAAACTTGATAGTCCTCTTTTCTTTATAAGACAAATGAGCTGGAAATTCACCATAAGTAAGGAAATGAGCAATACCTGAATACCACTCACTGGTAGTGGAGACAAAAAGGACTATTGGTGTGTCTTCCACTTCAGCTTCTTCATGCTATGTATTTTTTGGCTTGTTGTCAGCAATTAATTGGCATAGGCCTTTTACCCTTACCAAATTTCTTAGCTTGATGTCTAGATCAAACTCTTGGATCTTTGTAATCTAATTACCTCTTTTTTTGCCAAACTCCTGTTGAGTTAATATGGACTTGACTGTAGTGTTAGGAACTAAGGCAGTAGTGTGTGAATTCAGGATATAGAAGCAAAAATATTTGACTACTTTCACCACTACATAAGCATGCTTCTCTACATTTGAATACTTCATCTCATGAGTTTTGAGAGGGTAACTCATGAAAGAAATGGGAGATTCCATACCTTCCTTATCCTATTGAACAATAATTGCTGAAAGTATATGATCAAAAGCATAGCTATATATGATGAAATCTTTGTTGTAATTTGGACAAACCAAGGTAGGGGCATGGGCAATGGTAGTCTTGATATCCTAAAATGATGACTTGCCTTCTTTAGTCTAGTTAAAGGTGGTCTTCCCTTTCATCATATTCACAATGTGTCTAGTCTTCTTATCAAATTTGGGGACGAACCTCCGTAAGAAATTCACCTTTCCAAAGAAAGAGTGAATAGAATTTTTACTTTTAGGCAAATTAAAGTCTTAAATAGACTTGACTCTATCTGAGTCAATATTTATGCCTTCTTTAGACACAATGTGTCCAAGGAGTTTCCCCTCTGTTACTCCAAAAACATACTTCTTGGGGTTCAAGGAAATACCATTTTGGCAGTAGTGATCCAACACTTGTTGCAAGTGGTGTACATGATCAGACTAGTGTTTTGAAAAGATGGTTAAGTCATCAAGGTATACCACTATGAATTTACCCATCTCATCTTTGAAAGCCAGGTCCATTGCTCTCTAAAAGGTGGCACCAACATTTATCAAGCCAAAAGTCATTCTTCTATATGCAAATGTACCCCAAGGTGTGGTGAATGCCGTCTTGTATTGGTCTGCTTCACCAACTTTAACTTGATTATATAATGAGAAGCCATCTAACATTGATAACATCTCTGAAACTGTCACTATTTGAAGCACTTGATCCATAATTCGCAAAGGGTAATTTTCTTTCAAAGATAACTGATTCAGATTTCTGAAATCTACATAAATGGAAATTTCACCACTCTTCTTCCTTATAGGCACTATGTTTGCAATCCATGTGGAATGATGGATTGGGAAGGTGATTCTTGTATTTAACATTTTTTATCTTAGATAGAATAGTCCTTGATATTTTTGGATTGTACTATCTAGATTTTTTCTTATAGGGCGTTGACTTAGCCTTGAGAGGAATGTCATGGCAGATTTCATCGGGTCTAAGAGACTTCAGGTCATCATAAGAATATTCTAAGACATCCATGTATTGACAGAGTAAAGTGGTGAACTTGAATCTTTCTTCAGGGGTGCAACACTTACCAATGTTAACCATCTTGGGATTTTCTTTAGTAGTCATCAAATCCCTAAGAGAAACTTGAATCTGTTTACTATTGTTTGATGAATCTATCATGCTTGTCAAATAGTTTCTCAAGAGAAACTAGGCCTTTGGGCATTTTATTTCCTTTTAGCTGTAAGAATTCTTCATTTATATCTAAACTAGATTTAGACGTTGATTCATACTTTTGAGGTTCACTGCCTTCAAAATGTAGTTGTTCAAAATTGTCTTTTCATTCCAGGAAGGCAATGATTTGATGATCATCATTGAAACATGCTAATGATCAACATTGTTAGAAACACTTGGTCTATAGACTTTCTCAATAGTATACCTATCTTCTTTGAAATTTGAGTGAGGAACTAAAATAGCAAGTGCATTAGCTTTGTCATTAGATTCCCTGGGTATGGCAAAAACATTGAAAACATCAAAGCTTTCAATTTAGTCCCAAACTAGGTTGTGATAGTGGCATAATCTTTCATTATTAGTTTTGTATAAGTTTCTCACCTAACAAACCACTAATTCAGGATCCCATTTGGCATGAAGAAACTTGATGCCTTTGTCTTGAGTAGCCCTCAATCCAAGCAATAGAGATTCATATTCAGCTGTATTATTAGTGTTGTTAAATTGTAATTTGTAAGATGATGGAAACATGTCTCTTTGAGGAGATATCAACACAATCCTGACTCCCAAACTAGTAGAGGAGTAGCTGCCATTGAATTCCAGAGTCCATACCTCATCAAATATTGATTTTTCTTTAGACTTTCCTTCATTAGAAAGGGAGGGTCCTTCTTCATTTGTATTACAACCTACTAGTTCTTCTACTATTCTAGTTGAACTAATTTTTGGGTTGACACTTTCATGAATTTTATTAGATGCTTCATGAACTTCATATGTAAATATAAAATAGTTACCCATAACTAAGGATTCAAAAAGAATTTGAGCTTTAGGGGCTAATGTTTGGGTGACCACATATTTTGCCTCCTTTTTCAGGGAGCAATCTCTTCATTATGCCTTTGACAGGGATCCTTGCGTCAAATAGGTCCATGCTTAGTTCTCCTCCCACATCCTTATAGAAATTTCATCCAAGCAAAATGCCATAGGATGCTGAAACATCAGCCACCAAGACAGTCATCTTGATTCCTTTATCTGGAAAGGTTGAAAATGCAAATTAGGCATCTTTTATTTGCCCCAGTGATGGTACTTGCTTGTTCTCCATGGAGAAACATCTCCCAAATGTCTTGGTTAGTGTGAGGCCAAGAGATTTAGCTACTTTAACAGGCATGACATTATCAAATGTGCCTGAGTCTATAATACAATTACTTAGCTTGTAACCATTTATTAATAGGGAAACATAGAAAGGTTCTATTTTACTAGGGGCAGCTGGAGGATTAATGACAAGATTATTTGGAATGGGCATGTTCTTTGGGGAATCAGGAGTTACCTTTTTAGCTTCTTGTCTTGTAGGGATAGTTTGGTTCTTGACACATTAGACCAACTTATCCAATGGATCAAGATTGGACTGCAAATATTCAAATTCAAACATTTGTATTTTGGTCTTTTTGACATGATCAATTATGTCAAACAGCTAAATTGGACTAGGAACAGAGGAAGGCATTTCAACCTTCTAAGTTTTAGGAGGGATGGGAGGAGGGATGGTTTGTGAAATTGAAGTAGAAGGTGAAAATGAAATTGATGTATTTACCTTTTGTATGATTACCATATCCTTTTACTAGAAAGCCATAGTGGTTCCATGCTTAGCAATTGTAATTGCTAGTTGAGGTTGTTCCTCTATCTTCCCTTTATCAGCTTGCTAGACTGATTGGTTCTTGGACCTAGTAAACACTGCATATGATGCATCAAAATCTTCTCCTTTGCTTCTAGGTTCATCTTGGTAGTTCAAGAAACCAATGTGGGAGTTGTCAGCTAATTCTTCTTGATTTTCTATAAGGAGATCAGTGTCATTTTCTTGATTCAATTCAGGCTGGAAAGAGAAATCCAATTTTGCTTCAAGATATCCCATTGTTGAATTGGTGGGAGGAGCTTCAAGGGCAAGTTTCCCTTATGGGGGAGGAAGACAATTTTGCTGCCCTTGATTTTTGGTAGCATTGCCTTGATATGACTAAATTGGAAATGTCCTTCTTGGCATATCTCTATATAAAGGAGTGGAAGACATTCCTTGTGCCATTTGATTTTTGAGAGCAAGCAACTCATTTGCCAACTTCTGTACCATTAGATCAGTGGTGCCTGTAGATGAATATTCAAAAGATGAATAGGATTTATTTTTATTTGGATCTCTTCTTATCTTCCCTACTAAGATGAGATCATCTTCTACCTCAGTGGCCAAATGTTGAGCTATAGAAAGATCTATTTGACCAGCCCGTCTCAAAAAGAAAACTTACTTCAGGTAACTAAGAATTAATGAAGAAGCATTTGAGATTCTTAGTTGTAGGTTGAGCAATTACAAGAATTCTATTCCTTAGTTTGTCAAACTTGGCTATGAAGTCCCTTATTGGTTCATGAGGCTCTTTTTTCATCTATGTGAGTTGAGGCAGAAAGGGTATATGCATCTTCTGTAGGTTTGAATCTGGATTCAAACTTAGCTTTGAAGGTATTCCAATTAGTTACTAATCAAGCTTGTAGATGATAAAACTAATCTACAGTAGCCCCTTGTAATGTTTCTACAAATAGCTTAACTGCTACATCTTCAAATTCTACTCTAATTATGCCACAAGCTATGCTAAAGGCTACAATGTGTTCATCAAGATGAACTTTCCCATCACCATAGAATTTGGGGAAATTCTTCTTTGAACTGCGTGGGAGCTCATTTGAGGTGGAGTAAGATTGAGAGGACCAAAAGAATTACCTCAAGGGACTTGAGCTGCCATTATATGACTATTAAAGGGAGGAATAACAAATCTCAGAGGGGTAATTATTGGCAAAGCTTTATCAACAACAAAAGTGGATAATTCATTTGGCCATGGAGGCCTGACATTAGTAGGAGGAAAGCTCTTGGTTCGTTGGAGGTGAGATGGTGAATGAAAAGGATCAAAATCACTTTGTTGTACCAACTCGAATACAGGGTAAAAAATACCTTTATCCCTTTAGCTTCGTGTATACCTTGAATCTACTAGATTGTGAAATAAAAATGAAAAAGAATTGACCTTGCTTTAGTTTGAAGCTTGAGGTTTTAAACTGCACATTCTTTCCTAGTTGGTGTGGAGGTGAATGATAAGGTTATAATAATAATGGGTAAGACACAAAAATGGAATGAAGTCTATAATGGATAATGATAGAGACTGATTCCATCTAAAACTTGAGGTTTCAGAATTCACATAACTATATCCCCAGTAGAGTCACCAAAAACTATTGGTTGAATATTTTGTTGATTAGCATACTAATAAAAAAATAGGTCTAATCATCCAAAGTAGGAAGATTGGTCATCTAAATGTGTAGGCTTACCACATCAAAAGGGGACTAATCTCTCCTCTCATCAAGGGGAGGTTCCCTATAGATATGCTATATATATATATATAAATAAAAAATAATACTCAAGGCTAGGATAAACCATCCATCTCTCTTTTTTCTGAGATGATGTGTGCAAATCAAAGGAGAAATCTCAAGGGAAATGATAGAAATCACTCCTCTTCTTTGAGAAGTACTATTTATCAAATCAATGGAATCTTCCTGGTAGTAATTGCAAAATGTAACCAAGGACGTAGTAACCAACAGATTGAGATGTAGCACAAAGTATCAACCTCAATTGTGCAAGAGTGAGATACGAAGGACAATGAGGGCACAAACTCATCTCAAGGTCCTTTACATACAAACAAAAATAAAACACACTAAAGGCAATTGTGGGGGTACAAAGTCTCTCCATAGTTGGCTTCAAGACACCTTCCTGACTACTTTCACTAATTCTACTTATTGAATTAAAGGAATAGAAAATATATTAAGGAAAAAGTCATAAGAATATATTCCCCAACAACAAATATATCATAGCACAAAGTATAAAAAATCACTTGCTTTCTTATTCAAATAAAAAAATATGATAAACAATCTGAGCTCAAAGTCTCAGTAATGCCTTTCAATTTGGACAGAGTTTTGTTTCTAATAATCAGAGAGAGAGATAGCACCTAAAATAATAAAAGAGAGTCCCTTATATAGCCTCTTCAAGAAGGACTTGGGAACAATAACACATCATGTTGCATTGAATTTTGTTAAGACATGCTAGAATTTAGGGGCATTTACCCATTTGCTTTTCTCAATGCAGAGAAACAGGTCACACTATTGAAAGTTTGCATCTTTCAATGTCCATCTAATGATTTGATTATAGAAACATATCTGATGCATAAATGTATTTGGTCCTTCCTCATCATTCCTCCTTTTTTGGTTATTTGAATCGGGTCCTTGGTTTAATTCGATGTTCTACTCCTTAGTTGCTTTCTACTGGTCTTTTGAAAACTCTACGAAAGATGACACTTGTTAACTTCCGCTACATTTGATGAGAGACATGTGGCATGTTACACTACTTTAAAAATGCATCTCAGTAGATGACACGTGGCGGCTTCTATTGTGACCTTTTGAGTGACATGTGGTAGCATTGCAAAATTTTTGTTTCTTCAAACTTTTCCTTTGGAGAAAAAGTTTGAAGAAATTCTTTCAGACAATTTGTCTGAAGGAATTGTCTCTTTGTCACTTTTGCTGGGGGAATTTTTTTGAAGGGAATCCCTTTGCTCTTTTGGCCTTTGAATTGGTCCATTTGCTTCCTTCCTTCCCTCTTCAAGGGTTGTTTGAACTCCAAATTAGCCTTTCAATATTTTGCAATGATTCACTTTAGCTTCTAAGTGTCCTCTAAAAGGGTTGTTTGTCCCTTGGAAATTTTCCTTAGTTCATTTTATGTGAATCTAAAATTGTGACACATGGCAGCATCCACTATGAAATAGGTGAGGACATGTGCCAACATCTGTTGAACTTGTATAAGCTTTGGATGCCTTTTGAGTGTCTTGAGGAAGAGGACATATGGTAGCTTCTGCTAGATTCAATAAATACTATAGAAACATGCGGGACTCATTTGGATTCATGCAGATGATGACATGTGGTGTGTTCCACTTAACTTACAAATGACATGTGGTGGCTTCCACTACTCTTAGAAATAAAGTGAAATGAGGCTTGGAAGATGACATGTGGCAGCATCTGATGGGTTTTATTAGGCTTTCATTTTGGTCCATTTATTTCCTTCCTTAGTCATTTTTGCCTCAAAAATTCCCCTTGCAAGGGTACTTGTGTCTTTGACGCTTGGGGCACTCCTTTGAACTTGTTGCTTGAACTGAACAATTGAACCAACTTTGGTTCAATGGTTCATTCCCTTGTTTCTATTGAATGCTTGAACCAAGATTCTTTGAAACAAACCTTGTTGAACCCGTTGAAGCTTGAACCCATTGAACCTTTAAAACCCAATTGAGCACATTGAACCTTGAACTAGTCTTGAAAATGACTAAGTGTCGAAAACTTGTTCTTTCAATTGAACCTGCCTGTAGAAGCCTTTGAACCTGTTGAACCATTAGTCTTTTGATTGAAAAACCTTGAATAATTTCAAATTTTGAAAGTTTAGAACAATTTTTTGAAATGAGAAGAGATATTTTGGTCTTACAAGACCAAAATAGCTTATATGTTGTCTTAAAAATGAGTGACATTTTTTGGGTACAACACAGCCTGAGTTGAACCTAGAAGATGATGCTGATCTCTTCACAAAAAACTAAGAAGAATCAGTTCGTGACTCCAACATTGGTTTCCTAAATTGTCAAGATGAACCTAGAATTAAGGGTGAAGAATTTGATGGATCATACATCATATTCACCCGATCCTAGAACCAGTCAACCTAACACATTGATAAAAGAAAAACAAATGAGTGACCTCAACTAGTAGTTTCAATTGTTAAGTGGGGAATGACTCTGCCTTTTCAATCAAAGGACCTGGTGATCACTAAAATAGTAAGTACCTCAAGTACTCCTTCACCTTCAACTTTAATTTCATAGATCAATACCCCCTTCCTAAAAACCAAAAGGATGAACTACCTTCCCCTATTCTTAATTCATTTCAGATATTTGATATAATCAACTATGTCAAGAAAACCAAAATTCAAATGTCTGAATTTGAATTCTTGAAATCCAACCCTAAGCATTTGAATAAGTTGGTTCAATGTGTAAAGAATAAAACCATCCCTATAAGACCAGTTATTCCAAAGGTCACTCCCACATCCACCCAATATAACCTTGTCATTACTCCTCCTACTGCTCTTTGGAGGATAGAACTATTTTATGTCTCCCTACTGATAAATGGACACTAGTTGAACAATTGTATCATAGACTTAGGTGTGTCAGATAATGACATGCCTGTCAAAGTGGTAGAATCTGTTGGACTCACACTAACCAAGACCTTTAAGAGATGTTTCTCCATGGAGAATAAACAAGTGCCACTACTAGGACAAATCAAGGATGCCCAATTTGCATTTGTAGCATTTTCAGACAAGAGAATTAAGATGACAGTCTGAGTGGCTGACGTCCCCACCTCATATGACATCCTTCTTGGGAAATTTTTTGTAAGGATGTTGATGGTGAATTAAGCATAGACCTGTCTGATGTGAGAATCCCTATCAAAGGCATCATGCAGAGATTACTCCCTAAGAAGGAGGCAAAATATGTTGTCACTCAAACATCAGTGCCTGAAGCTCAAATTTTGTTTAAGTCTTCAGGAATGGGTAATTACTTCATATCCATGGAGGAGATTCATGTGGAATCTAATGAAATTTATAAATGTGATATTCTATCAATCAATTCAAATTAAATAGTAGAAGAATTGATAGGATGAGTGCAAGCCCAGAGGAATCCTCCCCTCCAAATAAAGAAAAAGCTGAGGAAAAACTAGTTTCTGATAATGTGTGGATTCTCGAATTTGATGACAGCTATTCTTCTACCAGCTCGAGAGCTAGGATTGTTTTGATATCTCCTCAAGGAGATATTTTCCCTTATTCTTATTAATTGTAATTAAATAAAACCAACAATACTACAAAATATGAATCACTGCTACTTGGATTAAAGGCCGCTCAAGACAAGGGTGTCAAACTCCATGCCAACGGAGATGCTAAGCTAGTGGTTTGCCAGGTCAGGAACCTATACCAAACCAAAAATGAGAGATTGTGCCATTACTAAAATCTAATATGGGATTAAATTTAAAGCTTTGATGCTTTTAGTATCTCTATAGTACTCAGAGAATTCAATGACTGAGCTGATGCATTGGCTATTTCTACAACTCTTTTGGTTCCTCACCCAAATTTTAAAGGAGATAGGTACATTATTAAATTGGTCTTTCAACCAAGTGTGCTTGACAATACCAATAATTAGCAAGTGTTTAATGGAGATATCCAAGTCATCACCTTTTTGGAATAAAAAGATAGCTTTGAACAGATTCACTTCGAAGGCAGTGAGCCTCAGAAACTTGAATCAGTCCCTAAAACAAGTTCAGACATAGGTGAAGAATTCTTATAGCTAAAAGGGAATAAAATTTCCAAAGGATTAGTTTCCCTTGAGAAACTATTTGAGAAGCATGGCATGTTCATCAAACAACAACAAATGGATTCAAGTTCCTCCCAGGAGTTTAAATAAGATAAATTTGGGTACAAGAGAAAATCCCAAGATGGTAAACATTGGGAAGTGCTGCACTCTGAATGAGAAACTTAAATTTACTAACTTACTTTACCATTACATGGATGTTTTGGTGTAATCTTATGATGATATAAAGTCACTTAGGGTTGAAGAAATTTGCCATGAAATTTCTCTCAACAGTGATTTAATGTCTTACAAGTAGAAATCTTGGTAGTATAATCCAAAGATATTAGGTACTATTCTATCTAAAATACAAAAAATGCTAAATTTTAGAATAATTTTCCCAATCCATCATTCCACATGGATTACAAACATAGTTCTTGTTAGCAAAAAGAATAGCAAAATTTTCCTCTGTAAGGACTTTAGAAATTTGAATCAACCCTCTTTAAAGGATAACTACCCTCTACCCATCATGGATCAAGTCTTTCAGATGGTGACTAGTTCAGAGATGTTATCAATGTTAGACAGCTCCTTAGGATACAATCAAGTTGAAGTTGATGAAGCAGACCAACATAATATTTCTTTCATCATGCCTTGAGGCACCTTTGCATATCGAAGAATGCCATTTGGCCTGATAAATGTTGGCACCACTTTTTAGAGAACAATGGACCTTGATTTAAAAGATGAAATGGGTAAGTTCATTGTGGTGTACCTTGATGATTTAACAGTCTTTTCCAAGCATCATCCTGACCATGTGCACCATTTGCAACAAGTGTTGGAACGATGTCCCTAGAATGGCATTTCTCTAAATCCTAAGAAGTCTATTTTTGGGGTAACAGAGGGGAAACTTTTTGGACACATTATATCAAGAGAAGGCAAAAAGATTGACTTAGAAAGAGTCAAATCCATCTAGGAGCTTACTCTGCCTACAAGTAAGACTATAGTTCATTCTTTCTTCAAAAAGGTGAATTTTTTATGAAGGTTCATTCCTGAGTTCATCGAGAAGACTCATCACATTGTGAACATGACGAAGGGAAAAGCCACTTTTAGCTAGACTAAAGAAAGCAAATTAGAATTTTGAGACATCAAGATAGCTATTGCCCATGCCCTAATTTTGGTTTGTCCAAATTACACTAAAGGCTTCATAATGTACAGTTATGATTCTAAACACACACTTTTAGCAATTTTGGTTCAGTAGAACTAAAAAGGTGTGGAATCTCCCATATCCTTCATGAGCTATCCTCTCAAAACTCATGAGCTAAAGTATTAAAACATGGAGAAGCATGCTTATGTAGTTGTAAAGGTGGTAAATCACTTCTATTTTTACAACTTGAACTCACACACTATTACCATGGTTCCTGATACAATAGTCAAGTCCATATTAACTCAACAAGAGTTTGGAACCAAAAGGGGCAATTGGATTGTTAAAATCTATGAGTTTGATTTGGTTATCAAACTAATAAAGCTTGTACAGGGAAGGGGCCTCTACCAATTGATTGTTGATAATAGACTAGAAGAAACAAGGCATGAAGAAGTAGAAATTGAAGACACACCAATAGTCCTCTTTGTCTCCACCATGAATGAGTGGTATTAGAATATTGCTCATTTCCTTACCTATGGTGAGTGTCCTGCTCACCTATCTTGTAAAGAAAAGAGGACTGTTAATTTAAAAGCTTCCAATTTTGTCTTATGAGAAAATGGACTATATAAAAAGAACCTTGATGGAGTATTCCTTCACTATGTGGACAAAGTGCAACAAAACAAAATTTTGGAGTCCTTCCATGATTTGGCTTGTGGAGGACATTTTTTTGTGCTTGTAACTACCCATAAGATTCTATGAGCCAGGTATTACTATCTTACTCTATTTCAAGATGTATACAAATGGGTATGAAGATGTGAACTATGCCAACAATTTGTTGGAAGACCCAAGTTAGTTACTTTGCCTCTTAAGCTAGTGGTAATAAAAGAGCCATTTCAACAATGGGGAATCAATTTTATTGGTGATGTAAACCCATCTTCAAGCACTAGACATGATTGTGTCCTCATATCAATAGATCAACTCACCAAATGGGTGGAAGCTATTCCAGCCAAGCATGCTACTTCAGAAGTAGTATGTAATTTACTCAAAGAAAAAATCATTTCTAGGTTTGGGATCCCAACCAAGATTATGATAGATAATGCAACATGTTTCTCTTCTCATGAGATCACTCAATTCTATTTTTATTATGGGATTACCCTCTCCCACTCCTTTGATTATTTTCCATAAGGGAATGGCCAAGTAGAATCAAGCAACAAGAACCTGGTGACCATCATCAGGAAGCTTGTGGATGATAACTAATGAACATGGCATAAAACATTTGTTGATGCTTTATGGGTAGACATAATTACACCCAAGAGGGTGATAGGTATATCACCATTCCAAATTTTGTATGGTCTCAATACAAAGATGCTAATCACCCTATAATTGATAGCACTAAAATTGGCAAAGGTCGTCAAAGATCAGACATATGAAAGCTCCATCATCAAAAGGATCATGTGCTTAACTAAGAAAAATGAGTAGTGAAATATGGTGGTAGATCGAATCACTATGCATCAAATTCTAGTGAAGAAAGTCTTTGACTAGAAAGCAAAAACCCATGATTTCTAGATTGGAGACCAAGTTCTGTTATGGGACAAGATAAGAGAACCAAAGGGAATGCATGGGAAATTTGATTCCTTATGGAGAGGCCCATTTCCTATTTATCATCTCAATGGTTAAAATAGTTTCTTGTTGAAGTATCAAGATGACACACCATTTTCATTACCTCATAGTGGGGAGCATCTGAAGCACTTCAATTCTTGAAGCATCAGATAAGATCATCATACATATGTATAATATTTGTATAGTCTTTAGTTTTTTTTTGTGGTTTTCATTTTCATTTCTTTTTGGCACCTTTATTTTTGGGTATCATGACTCTATAGCCCAATGGCATACTTGAAGGCACTAGAGATTCTAGTTTATACTCCCTTCAATTATTTTTACAATCGATGGAAGTTCTCCAATTGGAGCCATGTATTGTTCCCAAAATATGTCACTCATTTTTGGGGACAACATATCAATTATTTTGGTACTATAGGCCAAAATTCTCTCTTCCCTTCTCAAAAAATGTTTTGAGCATCAATTTCTTCATTCTTTTTTAGCTAAAGGACTCATAGGTTCAACAGGTTCAACAACTTCAACAGGTGAGCACTCATAATGAAACAAGTTACCAAAACTTAGGCATTTCATGGTTGGTTCAACACTGAAGTTCAATCAGAAGGCCCATCGACAAGCTTCAAACAAAAGATTGAAGCATTGAACCATTAAACCCCACCTCTAAAGGTTTAAAGGTTCAATGACATCGGTAGACTTAAAGAGTTAAACACTTAGGCAAGTTCAAATTTCAACGGCTTCAAAAGACTTAGAGAAAAGAAAACTTTGAAGAAGAAAGATTGAACCATTGAACTGTTGAACCTTGAACCAAAAGAGTTCAAAGTTCAAAGGTTTAATGAGTTTAATAAAGTTTGAGAGACTTTGAAGGACCAAAGGATTCTGAGAAAGAGAATGAACCATTGAACCTTGAACCAAAATGGTTCAAAGTTCAAAGTTTCAAGGAATTTGAAGGTTCAAGGAAGCTTTGAGCAAAGGAAGGAAGTGGAAGATTCCAGAGACAAGTTTGAAGAGATAGTTCAACTGAAGAAGAAAGAAAGAGATTGAACCAAGAAAATGATTAAACAAGGGAAGCGATTAAACCAAGGAAGTGATTGAACTAAAGAACTGATAGGACTACCTAAAACATTAAACCATTAAACCAATGAACTCTCAAGGCTCAAAGGTTTAAGGTTCAATGTGGTTCAAGTGACTAGAAACCAGTGACGTCCATGTAGACATCAAATTCAAGGTAATGAAATACCCATTTATTTTCAAATATGGCATAGAACTTAAAAATAAACTTAGGAACTAGCTAAAGAGATAGCCTAAGAGCTCAGATCATGAGGGAAAGATAAAATGTGTTAAGAGAAGAGGGAACAAGAAGGAAAGACCAAAAATATCTATGCAGGAGTTATTTCTAGTTGGTGAAATAGTCCACTAGGTGGACATCAAAGAGTGCGAGCACTCAAAGACGTGGCCTATTTTTCTCCATCAAGAAAGGTGAAGTGGATAGCTATGCAAATATTAGGAAGAGGACCAAGTGACCTACACTTTGGAGGAGATATTTGAGATGAATTGACATGCCACAGTTAAGGCCAATGCCCTGTTTGAGCATGGCTCCTTGACAAAACTAGAAATGTATTCAGGGTATTGAATACAACATGGGCAATTCCATGAAACAAAGTGTCAAGTCTTTCTTGGCTGCTATATATTTTAATATCTTATTTTATGTAAAAGAGATCTCTCTGTTATAGAAGCAAAACTCTACCCAAATTGAAAGTCATTTTTCCTAAGAGTTTGAGCTCAGATTGTTAATCATATTTCTTTATTTGAATGAGAAAACAAGTGACCTTTTAGAATTTGTGTTAGAATATATTGTGTTGTTGAGGAAATTTTTCTTATGTCTATTTCTTGAATGCATTTTTGTCCATTTAATTAAATAAGTAGAACTAGTGGAAGTAACTAGGAAGGTGTCCTGAAGTCCACTGCGGAGAGACTTTGTGCTACCACAATTGTATTTAGTGTGTTTATTTTCTATTTCTATTTAAAGGATCTTGGGATGACTTTGTGCCCCCATTGTTCTTTATATATTTCACTCTTTGGAATTTGAGGCGGAGACGTTGTACTACACCTCATTATGTTGGTTATTGCACCCTCTTATAGTTACTATTACTACCATAAAGAATTCATGTTGTTTTCTGTAGACCACTTCTAAAAGAAGAGAAGTGCCTTCTATCATTTCAGCAGGACATCTTTGTCTATAAAAATCATCTCTAAAAAAAGAGAGATGTATGGTGTTGGCCTACCCTTGAGTGTTATTTTTTGCTTATATATAGTATATAGCATATATTAGTACCTTATAGCTATAGGGAACCTCCCCTTGATGAGAGGAGAGATTTGTCCCCTTTTGATGTTGTAAACCTGCACATTTGGCTGATCAATCTCCTTATGTTGTGGTTGAAACAACCTATTTTTCCAATCAATTAGCTAGTGATAAAATATTCACCCAACAGGTTGTTGTGTTGGAGACACAAAGTTTTAGAGCTATGTTATGAACTATTTTAATTGAGATATAAACAAATGAATAAATATTTTGTCAATATTATAAATATTTGATAATTATATATAAGTGTATATATATATATGTATGTGTGTGTGTGTGTGTGTGTGTGTGTGTGTGTGTGTGTGTGTGTGTGTGTCTATATATATATAATTGAAAAAATATGCATGATTTTATCTTACCTTCTTCAACTTTCAATGTGTCAAGTTCATTGATATGATTTTCTATTATTATTGTTTTTTCACTTACATGCAATGCCATTAGAGATACACAATAAAATATTTTGAAGATGTTAGGTTTGAAAAATAAATCTTACACATCAAAAGATTATTTATATGTTATATTTATAAAATGAATAATGATTATAAAATAAATTAAAAATGTTATGCACTTGGTACTGATCAAAGTGGTTTTTCTTATATTGGTTACTTTGAATTTTTCAAAAAATAAATAAATTGAAAATTAAAAATTATTTTTTCTTTAGTTTCTATAATGCAAGATAAATTTATTTTCAATTTTGTACAATAATGCACCAATCAATCTCCTATATATACCCCTAGCACTTCACTTGTATCCAAATTTTTGAATGTAGAGATAAGTCTCTATCAAAATAAGTTATCTATTTTTTTTTATAAATCTCCTTCCTATTTTATGTGAACCAATCATTTGAAATGTTGGTGCATCTTTGTTGATATCAAAATCTTCATCTAATATACTTTATTTTTAATGGAGGATGAAATCGTGAAGCTAAAAATTAGTGGGATCCTAATAAAAATTGATACATGTAATATGAGTCCAATTGGATTCATCACTATCTGTACCTCATAGTATGACACCCATTTCTTGCATGCAGTCTAAATCACCAACACATAAATTCTTGAGAGAGGTTTGAATGCCAAAAAAATGTTATAATTTATGGATGATGAATACATTTAAGGCCCCAACAATAACTTTATCAGTCAATTCCTAAAGAAATAGGTGAAAATATTCTTCCTTAAAAACTTCAATAAGATTCAAAAGATTAATAATTATCAAATTAGTGTCCACTCCAACAATGAACATTTCAACAAAATCTTTTAAAATAGATGGCCAAATACATGGGGACCTATAATGGTAACTAAATATTTCTATATCTATCTTGGGAAGCTAACCTTCATCATTATGTAGATATTTTTTCAATATGCTTAATGAATATTAAGATAATGCTTCTAATCATTTTTAATTTTTTAAATACCTTCATTTAGGACACATAAATAATCAAACCTTTTCATAAAAATTGTATAATCTTCCATTACCTGTTTAGGTGTGATTGTTTTATCTAGTGGTAGTGTTGAATCATGGTTACTGAAAAATCTACAATTTTTGATAATATGTTACTTTCCAAGTTCACCTTTTTTTACTAAGTATCCTTTTTATTGTACCTAGGGGTTTTCAAGAAGGAAATAGACCCTTTCTCCATTAAATCTACTAGTACTATTTTTTTAATCCAAAAGCCCTTGAATATTTATAAGTACTATTGTACCAATCATATTTAAATCTTGTTTATCTAAACTAGGTAAATAACTAATTTCCAACAAATAAAATGCCTTATCCAAATAATTATAAATAGGTTATTCCATGAAAAGAAGGAATTTTCTCTTATAGTTGTGCTAAATATTTCATTTGTGTGAATAAGTGCCTATCTTGTTCATATCTTTATTCCGTCTTTTTTTTCCTTATTTCAAGATTATTCCAACCTCTCAATTAGATAAGGTCACATTTAGATCAAAATATTTCTACAAGTGAAGCCTTATAAATTATGTTGTTGGATTCATTATATTGGTTACATATTTTATGCACAATACGAAATGGAGTAAAAGTTTTCATAAATATTACCCTTCTAAAAGAACATTTATTTCTCAAGGATAGTGAATTATATTCTTCTTCTAAAATAATTCTTTGTTGTGCTATAATTATGTGTTGCCCATTTGAAATTTTGAACCTTATGGTTTTTTTCTCCATCATATCTTCTAAGACTTCTTTTGATTTGATAATACATTGAGGGTTGCTTGTATCAAAAGGAATTAATAAAGCATACTTCATTGGAACCTCATTATGTTTTATAAAGGAATGAATTATATCATTCACCCCTCTTTCATTTTGATTTATTGTTTTGATATTAGCATCCCCCAATTCAAATATCTCTAAAATATTGGTTAAGGAATAATTTATAGAGGAAATATGTCATGTAGCGAATTCATTATGTGTCTATTCACAAGTTTGTGTCAACAAAAGTGTACCAAACTTTTGTTTGATACTATTTTTCTCTACTAGTGTGAGTACTTGTATAACCTATTTTAAATTTACACACAAATATGTTGCCCTTTCTTGTCTTATTTTATTCAATTTTTTTATGTCACGACTTTAGGGTATCTTAAATACATGTTTGCATGCTGGTAGATAGAAGAAGTTGTTGCTCCTTTTTCATGTTTTTATAGAAACATATTTGTATTATAATGACCAAATTATATCTATCTGTCTACCCATACATTTGAAGGTTGTCATAATTATTCAAATGAAACCCAAGTGTTTCACATGATGGAGAATTTTTTTTTTGTCAATTCCATTTTACTAGGTTTAAATTTATTAAAATTAGTTGTAGTTCGATGGATAATTCTCTCTTCTCCATTCCATACTTAAAATTGGAATTTAGTGGCATCTTCAAGTTCATCCTTATCATAGGCAAGGATTATTATAATTAGACAATATTCTTTTCTCAATGTAGTGTTAAACAATCATATATCTTCATGCATGATTGGTGGACTAAATAACTCAAAATACCAATCAACAAGAGGGATTTCATCGCCATCATAAAATGGAAGATGATGATGTGGATTTAATTTTAGTTTTGGTAGTCTAAATAATATTATATCCAAATCCTCTTTGAGTGAGGCCTTATTATACCTTTTAAGTGTGGGAATTCATTTCTCATCTAAAGACATTCTGTAAAGAAATTAAAATGATTTATGTATTGATAATTTATAAAATGAAAGTTACATATTGTATCAGTTCATGAATTTTTTTATTAGTAAGTAGTGATTAATTATATATCGACATATTTTTAATTCTAAACTAAAATAAAAAATACATATTAGATCTTCATAATATATACATTAACTTTCACTTAAACTAATAATGTATGATCAAACCAAAAATAAATTATATGTGTACCAAAAAATATAATTTGATGGGCAAAGGAACACAAAAACATTTGTTTTAAAGGATAAATATTAGGGGCAAGTATGTTTCTAATATGCATCAAAAATTCCATCTACAGGTACCTTCAAGGTATCTCCTATGAGATACCTTTCAATCATGCACAAGAGTGAATTTTAATGACAATACATCTTATAGGAAATACCTTCAAGTTAACCATGATGGTATTATAATTTTATTGTAAGTACCTTGAAGGAAGCTCCTATAATATACCTCAAAGAATGGTGTCATACATTAAAAGGGATGTTGAATGTATATCTCAGTAGAATTTTCTTTCATGTTGAAATCCCTACTATGTGATAACTTGAAGGGAATTCTAATACTTGGGAGAGAATGTAATAGAGATGACATGCCAAACATAAGAGCATGTATTTTAGGTCCTCCTACACACATGAACTTTTCACCTCAGTTCAATTAAAAAATTTCTCTATTATGTTAGTAGTTTTAGATCTGAATAATTATCTTATTGTACGAGTGAAATTTTACTTTACATTAAAGGTCCTTATAATATCCTCAAGGTATATCCTAGGAAATACCTTCAAGTTACCCAAGAAGGTATTAAAATTATCTCTAAGGAATATCCTATTAGATACCTTGAGATTGGAACATGCCCAATATTATTGAGGTTTATAATATCTTCAAGGTATCTCCTATCTCCTAGGAGATACTTTCAATTTACCCATGAAGGAATCTCCTAGTAGATACCTCAAGGTTAAACTTCACTATTTTTATTGAGTTGTATAAGGGATTCAATGAGATACCTTTAAAATAGGCATAATAGTGGATTTATCCTTTAAGGTATCTCATAGGAGTAACCTTTGGCCAAGATCTCTGAGTTTTCTTATATCAAACTTTCCTAGACTTATTGACAGTGTTTGTTTGTGTGTGTGTGAAACACCTACTCACAACAAGCATTGGTTCTAAAAACACTTGCCCATAGAGAATCTATATTTAAAGTTAAATCTTGAAACTATACAGACTTTCTGTTCTTCTCTACCCTTCCCCCTATTTTGGAAACTTCCTAGAGTGAAACTTTCTAAAGGAGATAATTTCTAGTCACCCATTAAGATATCTTCATGTTACCCTTAAGGAGACAATTTAAAATTACCCATTAAGGTATTAAGAGGATCTTGAAGGAATATCCTAGTAGATACCCCAAGTTTGAACTTTCCAATTTTTATTATGGTGTAGAAAGGATTCAATGAGTAAATAGGTGTTTCAATTAATGAAGGTAGTTAACAATACATTAATTATTTTGGATAAGGTTTTTTGTATATATTATTTAGGGGTAAAGGTGTCTTAATTCCAATATTAAATGTGAAACCCATAAAATTTTTAGACCTCAGAAGATCATCAAGAGATAGCTGGATAAGGAAAATCCATCATCGTATCATTTTATATTGAACAAGAATTACACTCAAGAGCATTACCATACCTTCAAGGAAATATAAGGCCTTTGAAAGGAATCTCCTAGGAGATACTTTGAAGTGTGTTTTCATACATTAAAGGTAATGTTTAAACTCTCTCCTAAGAGACACCTTAAACATGCACATGAGTGGAATTTTCCTTGACCTTAAAGGTACTATTGGGTAATAACTTAAAGGATATTTTTGGGACTTAATTTTATTTAGAGGAAATGTATTAGGATTTGGTTTTTGGACATTTTTCTTGGGCCTTATTAATAGATTTTGGTATTTGGGTTTTTTGTTCAGATATTTTATTCGATGGATTTTGGTCTTTGGAATTTTCATTTGGTATTTTTGGTCTTTGAAATTTTTGTTTGGAATTTTTTGTTCAGATTTTTTGCATCAGATATTTTGTCTAAACAAATGTTCTAAATGACTTATCTTTTATCAAAGATTTTTCCCTTCAGGTTTTTTGTATTAGCCTTTATGTTTGAAAGATTTGTTTAAATATTTTGTAGGCTCAGTCACAACACAAAACCTGACTCTTGATTCCTAACTATCTAAATCTCCTTATACTTGGCCAATAAAGCAAAAAATATGAAATATGTGAATGTTGGGAATTTATAATTCATGAAAAAGAATTGAATGATAAAGGCTATATAATTGATGTGCATCCATAAATGTATTCATTTCTCTCAAATGAATTCAAACTTGACTACTATCATTTGCAATAAAATCCCTAGCTACCTATATAAGGATATCCACCAACTAAACTAATGAGATTTGAATTATGCAAAAAATATGAAACATGTGAATCTTGGGAATTTATAATTCATGAAAAATAATTGAATGATAAAGGATATATACATGATTTTCAGCCATTAATGTATTCATTTCTCTCAAATGAATTCAAACTTGATTGCTATCATTTGCAATAAAATCCCTAGCTACCTATGATACTATTGCAAGTAAATAAGTGACTAGCAGAAAGGAGAATTTTTCACAGATCATGTAAATAGACAATAATCAATGCACATAATTATAATGGCATCTTCATCTAAGGCATTTAGAGGAGCATTTATACCATCACCATTTTCTATTAAGGAATAAACCAAATTCAATGACAGTCTATAATGCCACCATTCTTGACAATAGGTATGGTAATAACTCTGAATTATAAGATGTTGTTGTTGACATATTTTCATTGCATGGAAATGTATATCCCTTTGAATGAGTATTAATCATAGAATTTCTATCACTTAAGAGAAAGGGATTTCATTTAGTTATATCCAAGCTTGAGGTGATGTTATGCATCGACCTACTCAAAGACTTATTATTTATAAGAAAGTGTACGTAGGATAATTTTATGCACCATATGGATAACCAAATGGTTGTGGCATACATATCCATAGCATATTTTTATAGGAATATGCCACTACTAATACCAGATGCCTATTTTGACAAACACATGCTAGTTTTCTATATTCAAGATAATACTATGGAAAATGTGTTGAATTCATGGCTTCTCCCCAAGGAAACCATGACATAAAAAGGCAAGAATCCCACTCTAAATAATAATTTTAGGATGGGATTGTAGGTTGTCATGGCACTACTCAATGAGATCTATAGAATACCCAACATCCATTTCCTTAATTTGGATTGGGTACAAATGTTGCATATGATGTTGACAAGTGATGTAGTGTTTTCCCTAGGTGAAATTATAAGCTATCAACTTAGATAATAAATAATTCATAAGGACAAGTGGCCCACTATAGTAGGCCACTTCTATATAATGCCATATCTTTTGGATGCTATAATGGGATAGTGTATAAATTCCTCAGTGAGCTATGGATCCCAGCCACTGACTATATAAAAAATTGCATTTATGATCATTTTAAATATATGCATATCTATTCTTATACCAAGAATATGGTGAAGATTGTTGAGAATGTTTATTCTTAATTATATCAAGCAATACAAGGTCTATAATGCTTAGAGTCAGAGTAAGCATAATGAATACACTATCTAGAAGATCTGATTATTTTATGTATCCTGACTAAATTATTATCATGATTTTCAAACATAAGGTTCATCCTTTGAGGCTTCTAAAATATGTACTTGCTAAATTAGTTGAGAAATAAATTGCATTCCATCTCTAGTAGAACATTAAGGAGGGCCTACTAAAAAATAAGAAGATCATGAGATATGGGTACCATATGGTCATTAATAAGAGTGTTTACATAATGAGAAATAACTTTGGAGACATGGACAACAAAATAAAGAGTTGTCATTTATCCACAATACAACATAGGGATCAAGATCCTCATGGCTACATCAAATAACACATTTAGGGCCTTAGTATCCCTTAAAAACACATCCATTATGATTATGAATTTTTATTCATGGATGTACAGATGATGATGAGGTCTTGGAAAGGGTAAGCATTACTAGTTTGAAGGAGGGTCACTTTAGGGTGATTCAACAAGAATCTTCAATCACAATGAAGGAATTACATAATATAATGCCACTTTTTGTAGGATGGATATCCTTAGACTTTTAGAAGGACCAACCCAAAAAGTAGTCTAAGGAATAAGGATATCTATCATAGGAGATTTATTTCAAGCTGAAGGCTATCAAGAAAGAACCAAGGGTGAATGAAACTAATCCTAGGGGAGCTATAGAAGACCCCATCAATCTATATTCCTCTAATGAGGAAAAGAAAACATAAGAGCCCCTAGTTTCTAGTGTAATTAAAATGCATATGGATACCCCCAAGAATAATAGTCTACATCTCTAGGGGTATACACATAGGAAGCAACTACCTCAATTGAGCAAGGCTCTTCCTCATAGCCTAGGACTATGATTTGTTAAAAAATGAAGCCTAAGACTCCTCCCATAGATAGTCCTACAATAGAGCAATCTAAAATCTTGCCTATAATTTGCTAACAAGTAGAAGTGGAGGAAGAAGATTATAATGAAGAAGTAGAGTTGGAAAAAGATAAGGATTTGAGCCTTGAAGCTAACAAGGGGAAAGAGCTACTTTTGGAAGACATAATCGGTAAAAAGGTTTGGCCTTTAGAGATGACATCCTTGCTCTCTTCTTCTATTCTTATTTTTAAATCTATTATAATTTCATCAGTGTTGAAAAATCCCAAGGTGGAATTTATTAATTCTACTCCTGATGATCCATTAACCACCTCATCTTTCTTGCATTTTCCTCTACTCACCCTAAGAATTGAGAAGGATTATACCAATATTGTTATACCTTCCACTACCTTTGATCCATATTTTATTACCATGCCATCCACTTTCATCATGGCCACTTCTAGTATTCCTTCTATAAATACCACAATTAGATCATTAAAAAGGAAATGGTCATCTAATAAGATTGAGATAGCCATGACCACTCCCTAGATCCATGTCTCATCCACCCAAATCACTCTCCCCATGCCATCCACCACTCCATCCTAGGAAATCATTATCACTAGCTTAGGTAAGGGCATGAAGGTAAAGACACAAGTTATCATAGTATATTCATTCCCCCAATATGGAGATTTGGATTGGTCTAATATTATTTGGCCTTCCTTTCTTAACATAATTTTCAAGGCCATAGAGAAGGATTAATTAGTTTAGGACATTGAAGAAGAAGTTATGGTCAAAACCATAAAAGAGATAGACCTAAACCAATTGATAATTCTTCTATGGGCCATTGATTTAATGGATAATCATCTAAAATGCCTAAATTCAAAATAACAAAGCTCCCATCTATTACAAATTTGTTTGATAAGACATCTGGGAGTATTTAGAGGGTAAGAAGGAGGAAGTTGGAAGATGATGTTGGTAGGGAATTAATTTTTAAAGAGAGACAAGAGTTATTTTGGTTGACCAAAAGACAAAATAGACAATTGGGGCAATCCCCACATAATCAAGACTTAAAATCTCTAGTTAGAGAATATAATAATTCCATGGTGGAAATTTATGAATGCATAGAGCTAGCTGGATAACAACTTGAGGCATAGTTAGAGAAAATAAAAGAACAATAGAAAATAGTGCATATCCTAACTACTATTGGAGCTAAGGTCCAAGAGGTAGCATCAGAATGATAAAATTATTTGTAGGCATTAGAGTTTATGAGATCTAAATCAGCCCCCTATATTTCCAATACTTAAAAATTATTTAATTCTTTGGAGGCATTAGAGTTTATGTAGTTTAAACTATCCCCCATGTTATTAATACTCATAAATTATATAATTCTTTGAAATATGATGAAAATGAATTTATGATATTAATTTTTTACACAACTAATGAGGATTATAACCACCTAGATCTCATGACACTATTAGAGGAGTCTAAACACTCAAGTTGGTGGTCATCAAGACTAAAGAGGCCAAAGAATAGGTGGTAGCATCTAGGGATTTCATCCCCATATATCAAGAGTAGGAGGCCCTCATTCTCCAAATTTTAAATGATTTAAAATTGTCCAAAGTAAAGGATTATAAAGGGAAGTTGATCAATAAGATGAAATTTATCATCTTATTCAAGAGGCTTCAAAAAAATTTAAACAAATTTTTTAAGGACTACCATTGGAGAACAAAGAAGCCGAGTTGAGCTTTTCTAGGAAGAAGGTGACATAAGTTGATATCTTCAAGATCAACTTATAGATGACTAAAGCAAAGCATGTAAAGATACTAGGACATATCATCATGATGCATAAACCCCCTCTTTTGAATTTAGACATAATTTAATATAAGTATGATGTATCACATAAATGTTGGCTCAAGATAGAGGTAAAGAAGAAGCAGACTCAAGCAGCCACTTCTAGTTGTATATCAATAGCCATAGTCACAATGCCAACTAAAGTTCATTCATCCATATAGATATCAACCCATCCATGAAGGACCAATTTTTTTCATGTGAATTTCTATAGCATTTTATATTTCTATATTTATAATTTCCTTATATTTTTAACCATATTGTAAAGTTACCTATTCATTTTTGTAAACAGGTACACATTGCATGATTTTTTTAAAGGTTAACTTAAGTTATTAACAACTATAAGATAAATCTATATAATTTTGATGAAAATTAGAATTGAAGTTTTAACTATGAAATTTAATCTATCTTGCATTTACTTAGAGGATGAGGTGACCCCTTCCCAAAATTTATTTAAGCACATGTAACCCATAGTTTTGAAGGGTCAAAGAATTATCAATATATAGGAGCAGAAGTACTTTATATTTTCAATTCATGGGTTTGTGTATTTTATTTCCAATTTTTGTGTAACTATGCTTATTTATTTGGTTGTATGATTCAATAAATCTTAGTGTGTAAAATATGCAAATGATTTATTTCTTGTATTGATCGATATGATAGTCTTAGATTTGTAATAGCTATTGATAGATATGATAATTCCCTTTGAGATATCTACTACAAGATTAATTCAAGGGCCTAGTAATACCTTCATTGGTAACTTGAAGGAATTATAAGGCCCTTGATATAATCTCTTAGGAGATACATTTAAGGGCATCATCATACATTGAAGGGAATGTTGAAAGTATTTCATAATAGATACCTTCAACATGAACAAGTGGAATTTTCTTATATGTGGAATGCACTACTAGGTGATATTTATAATTCCATTATAATAAATTAAAGGTATATCCTATGAGATACCTTTCAAACATGCACAAGAGTGGACTTCCCCTTTAAGGTATCTCCTAGGAGATACCTTTCAAATAGGCACAAGAGTGGATTTTTCATTCAAGGAACAAATGGAATTTCCCTTTACATGGAAGGAAATAATGGGTGATATTTTTAAGGAATTTTTATTAACTTCAAGGTATATCCTAGGAGATACATTTAAAACATGCACAAGAGTGGATTTCCCCTTAAAGGTATCTCCTATGACATAACTTTCAAATAGGCATAAGAGTAGATTTATCCTTCAAAGAACAAGTGAAATTTTCCTTTATATGGAAGGCACTACTAGATGATATTTTTAAGGACCTTGTAATACCTTCAAAATATCTCCTAGGAGATACCTTTCAAACATGCACATTCATTATGATTGTGAATTTTTATTCATAAATGCAAACAATGATGGTGAGGTCTTGGAATAGGCAAAGGTTGTCAATTTGAAGCAAGATCACTTAAGGGTGATTCAATAGGAACCTTAAATCACCATGAAGGAATTGAATAATAGAATGATACTCTTTACAGGATGAAAATCCTCAAAATTTTGGAAGGACCAACCCATAGAACAGTCCAAGGAACTAGGAGATCCATCATAGGAGCTTCTTTTCAAGTTGAAGGATATTAATAAGGAGCTAGGGGTGAGTGAACCTAATCCTAGGGTAGCTCTAAGAGACCCCATCAATCTAGATTATTATGATGAAGAAAATAAATTATAAGATCCCCCATCTACTAGTGCAATTTAAATGCATGGGAAAACCCCAAAGGAACAAGACTATACATCTTCAGGGGTGGCCATATGGGAAGTAGCTACCTCAGTTCATCAAGGCTCCTTCTCATAGCCTAAGTCTATTATTTATTACTAAAGGAATCCTAGGACTCCCCCCATAGGTATTCCTAAAATAGAGAAATCTCAAAGCTCTCTTCTAATTCCCTAATAAGCATAAGTGGAGGAAGAAGAAGATTTTGATAAAGAAGAAAATTTGGAGAAAGAAAAGGATTTGACCCTAAAATCTAATAAGTGGAAAGCACCAGCTATGGATGACACAATAGGTGAAAAGGCTTTACATTTAGATACAACCTCCTTATTCTCTTCTTTTATTCATATTTTTATATTTGTGCCAATTTCATCGATGTTGAAAAATACCAAGGTGGAAGTTGTTACTTCCACTCTTGATGATCCATTAACCACCTCTTCTTTCTAGCATGTTCCTCTACTCACCATAAGAATTGAGAAGGATTCTACCACTATGTTTATGCCTTTTACTACCTTTGATCCATCTTCAACCACCATGACATCTACTTCCATCATGGCCACTTCTAGTATTCCTTTTGGCACTACCATAATTAGATCATTTAAAATGAAAAGGGAATCTATGAAGATTGAGATATCCATGGGCACTCCCCAACTCCATGTCCTATCCACCCAAATCACTCTCCCCATGCAATCCATGATTCTATCCCAAGAAACCATTATCACTAGCTTAGGCAAGGGAAAAAATAAAAAGACATAAGTTATCATATTCCATCCACTCCCCCAATATGGAGGTTTGGAATGGTATAATATTATTTTGCATTCCTTGCCTAAAAAAATTATCAAGGTATCAAAGAAACATCAACTAGATGAGGAAGTTGAAGAAGAAGTTATGTTCAAAACCACAAAGGAGATAGACCTAAACCAAATGAAAATTCCTCCATGGGACATTTATTTAAGGGCCAAGACCTCTCAAATACCTAACTTAAAAATAATAGAGCTCCCATCTATTAAAACATTTTTTTTAAATGCCATCTAGGAATATTTAAAGGGTAAGGAAGATGAAGCTAGAAGATGATGTCGGTAGGGGATTAATTTTTGAAGAGAGACAAGAGATATTTTCTATAACAAAAATAATAAATAGAAAATTAGGTTAATCCCCCTATAATGAAGAATTTAAATCTCTAGTCAAAGCAAATAAGTATGCCATGGTTGTAATTCATGAAGGCACAGAGCTAGATAACCAAGAACTAGAGGTAGAGTTTGAGAAAATAATAGAACAATAAAAGATAGCGCATATTCCAAATAGAATTAAATATAAGGTCCAATAGGTAATATCTAAGTGCTACAATTCTTTGGAGGAATTATATTATATGTTGGTTGAATTATCCCCCCATGTTTTCAATACTCATAAATTATTTAATTCTTTGAAATCTAATGAGAATAGATTGAAGATGTTAATTATTTACATAACTAATAACGCTTATATCCACTTACATCTCATGACACCATTAGAGGCATCCAATTCTCTCAACCTAGTTGTCATCATGATAGAAGAGATCAGGGAATGGATGACAACAATTGGCTATATGGTCCCCAAATATGAAGAGTAGGAGGCCCTCATTCTCCAAATTTTGAATGATTTGAAATTATCCAAATTAAAGGATGCTACAGGTAATTTTATCCATAGGATGAATTTTTATAAAATTATTTAGGAGGCTTCAAAAAATTTTAAGTAAAGTCTATAAGGACTACTGGTAGAGGACATAGAATCCAAGTTGAGCTTTACTAGGAAGAAGGTGACTAAAGTTAAGATATTTAAGATCAACTTTTTGATGACTAAAATAGAGCATGTAAAGCTATTAGGATAGGTTGGTAGGGTTTATAGTCCCCCTCTCTTGATTTTGTATAAAATTCAATATTAGTATGATGTATCACATAAATTTTATCTTGAGATAGAGTCAACGAAATAGAATCAAGATGCCAATTCTAGTACTACATCAATAGCCACAGTTACAATGTGAACTAAAGTCCATATGGCTATCTAGATGTCAACATAGTCATGAAGATCCATGTTTTTTCATGTGAATTTTTATAGTGGTGTATATTTATATATTTATAGTTTTATTATAGTTTGAACCATATTGTAAATTTGTGTATTCATTTTTTTAAATATACACACATTGTATGACATTTGTAAAGGATAAATTAAGTTATTAACAACTGTAAGATAAATCTATATGGTTTTGACCATAGTTATAATTGAATTTATAACTATGACATGTAATCTATCTTGCATGCACTTTGAGGATGAGGTAAAAGTCTATTTAAACACATATAAGCCATAAGTTTGAAGGGTCAGAGAATTTTCAATATATAGGATATATATATATATATATATATATATATATATATATATATATATATATATATATATATATATATATATATTGTCAACTCATGTGTTTTTGTATTTTATTTCCAATGCTTGTGTAATTAGGCTTATTTATTTTATTATATGATTCAATAAATCTTAGTGTGAATAATTTGTGAATGATTTATTTCTTTTTTTATTGATATACTAGTCTTAGATGTATAAAAACTATTGATATGCATGGCAATGCCCTTCAAAATATCTACTAAAAGATTACTTAAAGGTACTTGTAATACCTTCATGGGTAACTTTAATTAATTACAATTACCTTGATAGAATATCATAGGAGATAATTTGAAAGGTGGTGTCATATATTGAAGAAAAATTTGAAAGTGTCTTGTAATAGATACCTTCAACATAAACAAGTGTAATTTTCCTTTTTGTTAAAGGCACTACTAGGTGATATTTCTAAGGCCCTTGTAATGCCTTCAAAGTATCTCCTAGGATATACCTTTTAAGCATGCACAAGAGTGGATTCCTCTTCAGGGTATCTCTTAGGAGATACCTTTAAAATAGGCACAAAAGTGGATTTATCCTTCAAGGAACAAGTGGAATTTTACTTTACATGGAAGGCACTATTGGGTGATATTTTAAAGGCCTTTATAATACCTTTAAGGTATCTCCTAGGAAATACCTTTCAAACATGAACAAGAGTGGGTTTTATATTCAAGGTATCTCCTAAGAGATACCTTTCAAATAGGCACAAGAGTGGATTTCTCTTTCAAGGAACAAGTGGAATTTTCCTTTACATATAAGGCACTAAAGGGTGATATTTTGAAGACCTTATAATACATTAAGTGTATATATTAAAAGATACCATTTAAAAATGCACAAGAGTGGATTTCCCATTAAAGGTATCTTTTAGGAGATACCTTTCAAATAGACACAAGAGTGGATTTTTCCTTCAAAGAACAAGTGGAAATTTCATTTACATGGAAGGCACTACTAGGTGATATTTTGAATGCCCTTGTAATACCTTCAAGGTATCTCCTAGGAGATACCTTTCAAACATGCACAAGAGTGGATTCCCCTTCAAGGTATCTCCTAGGAGATACCTTTCAAACAAGCACAAGAGTGGATTTATCCTTTAAGGAATAAGTGGAATTTTCCATTACATGGAAGGCACTACTTAGTGACATTTTGAAGGCCCTTGTAATAACTTTAAGGTATCTCCTATGAGATACCTTTCAAACATGCACAAGAATGGATTCCACCTACAAGGTATCTCTTAAGAGATACCTTAAAAATAGGTACAAGATTGGATTTCTCCTTCAAGGAATAAGTGGAATTTTCCATTATATGGAAGGCACTACTTAGTGACGTTTTGAAGGCCCTTGTATACCTTCAAGGTATCTCTTAGGAGATACCTTTCAAAAATGCACAAGATTGGATTTCCCCTTCAAGGTATCTCATAGGAGATACCTTTAAAATAGGAATATGAATAGATTTATCCTTCAAGATATCTCCTAGGAGATACCTTCAAGTTACCCATGAAGGTGTTACTTTCACACTTTTTCCTTTATAAGGAACCTAATGTCAACTCAACCTCAATTGACATATGGTAGTGTCGCATGCACTAGTCACTCTACCTCAAATTTTTGAGACTTTTCACACATCTCTTAGCCTTTGAAAATTGTCATGACCTAGTGACACAATAAAAGTTTACCACTTGGCACCCTATTGTGGCTTTCTAAGTACCCTATTATTTTCTAAAGTCTTGTAACCTCATGACCCTATAACATCATGCCACTTGGCATCCATTCATAGAATATCTAGTCCAAGGAAGAGTTAAAAAGTACAAAACCTAGTGACCTAGTAGGAATTTGCCACTTGTCATTCAATTATAAATTTTTAGTGCATAAAGGAGTTATAACCCAACAAAATCATGACATGTGGTACCTGGTCATAACCTTTTGAGGCCCTGATTAATTTCTAAAGTCCCATGACAAAATGATCCAATAGAATCATAATACTCGGCACTCATTTTTACCCTTTTTACCCATACATATAGGGTGTTTTGGATCTAATATGCATTTAAAATTTTTTGGGATAGTAATCTTTTCATCTTGGATGTGATTGGTGAGTTGGGAAGATTAGTATCAACCTCCTTTTCCCTAGTTTTCTAGTTTTTAATTTTGGCTAAGTCTCTACTTCTACCATCGATGCCATATGGTTCATTCACACTTATACTTTAGAAAAGAGTTCTCAACTTGCCTAGGAGTAACACTAGCTCACCATGTTGCATCATATTGATCCTTAAGAGTGAAGGGTTATTTTATTAGGACTTTAAGGTGAACCACTAGCTAATGAAATAATAAGTGGGGCCCACTATGTAAATATAACTTAAAAGAAGAAAACCTTCCATGTGGCATCATATTGCTTATCTAAGTAAGGTCTTATTTGTTACAGCTTTGAAATTCATCATTGGTCGAGGGGAGTGGGCCCCATTTCTAACAAGAATTCTAGAGGTAGTGTTGATGAAATCTAGTCTACATACCAAAATGTGCCTAGATAAAGAATCCAAAAGCTGAGTAGGATCCTAATTGAAGAGCGACTCAATGTCGCAAAGATTAGATAGACCTTAAATAGAGATCATTTAGCTTTTGAAAATATTTTGAAACACTTTAAGTAATCTCAAAGTGTGATCTAATTGATCTTCAAGATATAGGTCTATAGTTTTAGGTGAACAATCCAAGTAGGTTTTATGATATTTAGGAACATGAACTAGTTTGTAAAATATTTAGGAGATCATCAAAAACTTTAAATATAGGGAAAAATATGGATTATAAAAATTTAAGGAACCAAACCATCACTAAGACATCATCTAGGAAACAAATGAACCAGTTTACTTACACAATTTATAAATGAGACCAAAGGGCCTTACACAACCAATATATCATGTAAAAATAAAGTTATTTCTGAAAATATTACTCCTTATAAATTTAATGCTACATTAGTCTTATATCTCAAGTTACGAGCCTTCAAATTTTAGCTTGTTGAATATCAGTAGCTAGGTCATCTTACACGTCACATGGAAACACACTGACCAACTTATTTGAGTAATTTATAAATTCACTTCAATAAACCTTGAAAAAAATAAGATCACTCTACCATAAATTCCATATGTGAAGAACATTCTATGAAAATTTCATGTCCATGTGAGCTTCCTAGATTAAGTTATGGAGTTCTAAAGTTGGTCATGTAGAGCAAGACATTCATGTAGATGTAAAATTCAATTTTTAAAAAATATCCATTTAATTTCAAATGATTAGTGATAGGTACAAATACATCATGCAAAACCCACAAGTTAGCTCATTTTAACATTTTTTAAACACACTTAGAATTCTTGCATGACCATCAGATAATGTGGGCACAATCTTATTAGTATCAAGAACATTTGATGTAAATTTGGTCCCCCATGACCTTTTTACTTCTATATCCAATCCTTAAAAGTTGGTCAAAAAATGGATGATGATCATGTAGATGTCAAATTTAGGCCATGGTAAATAGTTTTTTATTTTCAAATGCAAGTAGATCAATTATCAACATTCAATCATACCAATGATTTAATGGTGTGAGCTTGACTGGTAGGAAAGTAGGCCCAAGAACATAAATGGACCACATTCATTCATACCAAGGATATCAATATTCATATATGAGTCAAATGGTCAAGGAGATGGAGAGGCCACCACATGGTGCAAGTGAGCAAGTAGACATACAAACAATAGAATCCTAAGATCAACACGTGATTGATAAGTGGCATGAGAATTTTAAATCTAATAAAAGATCAATGGAGTGCATTTAATCATGTAAATCAAGATGTATGATGCAATCACAATCAATAATTTAGTAGGGATCTATGGGACCAATAAGAAAAAAGACAGTTGGGAATAATATAAATGGTTTGAATTGTTAATTGGTAGCCAATAAACAAATTTCAAACCCATGACATTTTTTATGGAAGTTGATGGGGTATTCTTTGACCCAAAAAAAATAAAAACAAAGGGACCAAACATTGAATATGATCTAGGTGGAACCAGTAGGACCAAGAATTACCAACAGAGCTCCATATAGGTAAAATAGGTCTTTTCAACCTAATATAGATATTGAAGATGGACCTGTGATTGTAAAGTAAGGTCAAGAAATCTATAGGTTTCCATGGATATTGTGACTATGTGAAAACTAATAATTAGATTGCTTTTCACCTATAAACAAACCTATTGTTGATATTGGAGCAAATATAAACCATGGAGAGGTGTCTCATCGATCATCAGGGTCACTTCTTTAATGAGTAGGTACCACTGGCTACCCAAAGTAGATGTGGCATAATTTTATAAATTCTAAGACATGGTCCTTGTCAACAGATTAGATAGATAATGATATAGAGTTCCAAGAACAACACTAGGTGAATGGATAAGGACAATGGTCATTCAATTATTTTATAAAATTGGTTCTTTATTGATAAGATCATGATTCAACATCCTTAAACTTATGTTAATACATTACAGTTCCCTCTCTCTTTTCTTTTTTTATATATGTTCCATCTTATACCAAAAATTTTCTATGGATAACTCTAAAAGTTTTAGATAAGAAATCTTTGACATTTTTTAAGAAACAAACTCTTATACACTTTAGCTTGCTTAGGCTATGTCAAATTTAGTACTGTAACACCTTTTGATGCAATAAATACTAAATTCCATCATTTTTCAAGCTAGATTAAAGTGTGTCCTATGAATTTATATACTATAGTTAAGTGAATGCATGTCCCTTGTCTATCTCTAAGTTTTCTCACCTTCATGAAATTCTTGGTAGTTCTCATAGGTCATTAAAAGTACAATTTATAGTTTTTTGTTTAGCTTAAAAGTGGATATCTTCCCTCTCATGCTAGTTTCATAACTGATCAATGCCTTATTATGAAATACTTATATGGGACTAATATTATTTGGTCTTGAATGTATCTCATAGTGTGTCTTGTGAAAAGTATAATTGTTCCATCACCTCATTTTATATTCTTTCATGTATTATTATATCTCTCTATCTCTTTTCCAAGCAAGTGTTAGATTAGGTCTAGTTTAGGTGAGAGATCTAGAAGGAAGTTGACCTTATTTAGAGGTTTGACATATTATTAGGATACCTAAAACCTAAGATCAGTCCTATGTTAGAATATATTTGAGTAAGAGGACTTAAAAAATTCCCTTATTTAGTAAGGATGTAATCTAGAACACCAATAGTTTTGACATACTTGGTGGGATACATTTCCTTGGTAAAATTAAAGTTTTAAGATTTAGAAGAAGAAATTAAAGAAGGAGGAGACATATACCATCATCAAAAATTGAAGATCCTTCAATTTTTAGAGCTCATAACATATTTTAGGTAGTGTTTTCATGCCAAAGGTTTCACAAGATCATCAAGTAAAGGTAATCATTTTAAATTCATAGAGATACCTTTTCATTATTATAAAAGATCAAGATCTAATAAGACAAGACATTATCCTCAAAATAAGATTGCACCTCCTACTCATCTTATTTTTTTATTCCAATATATTATCCCCATAATCTAAATCCCCTTTACCCAAATAGTGATTAGGAATAAAGTGTTTGTTCCATTCAATAGGGGTAGTCCCCTGAATTTAGACCAATATGATGACATACATATGTCTGCCTTAAATAGTATCCCTTTCTTATTAGGAGAGTGGGATAGAATTACTACTATTATCCAAGATAATGTGGGTATCAGACTACTTGTTACCTCTTTCAAGGTAAAATCATTGCAATGGTATAAGAATATTCATTTTACCTCCATTATTACTTGGGATGAATTAGGTGTAGCCTTAGTCAAATAGTTTGAGGACAAATCTGATCATTTATTTTAAACAACTAACTACCATACAAAGGTACCGCATGAGTTTATGTCTAATTTGAATTTTAGATTCTAAAAGACATGGACTAGAATCCCTGTATGAGATAGACCATACCTAGAGAATGTATTTTTGTATTATCTAAAGGCCCTCAATTTTGATATTAGTGTCATGATATAGTCCATGGGTGGTAATACTTAACCAAATTATTATAAGCTTGCAATAAGAGAAGAAAATAACTTAATACAAGTTGGTAAACTTGTTCCAAAGCCATTAATGGCCATATTCCTATAATTATAACTTATTCTTCCTCTTAAAGTTCCTTAGAATCCATTTATAGCTCCTATTCCATCTCCAAAAACCCAAGTAGTAACCCCTTATAATCAAGATAGTGAGATTGGAGATATAAAAAATATGCTACAATCTTTTTGAAATGAAATTGTTTAACTCAAGAGACAACAATACCAAAGTAGGACTTATAAATAACAAAACTATAATACTTATCAGTATTTCAATAACCAAAGACCTCATTATCAAGGTTTCAAATACAATAGGCAACCTTACCAAAATCAAGGAGACATAACCTAAACTAGGCCATATGTAGCCCTTGATCATAATTTACCTTCTAGTTCAAAAGTTATTGTCCCTAAAAATAACTTGATGCAAGATTTAGGTTAACAACTTTTCAATCCAAATGATACACAAGACCAAGCCTTAACATCATAGGAAATTACTATGCCACAAATGACACAAGAATATTTATCTCTTCAAGTAGGTTAGTATCAAGACATGAATATGTAATCCTAAGGTTAGGCACCACAAATTCGAGGGTAGTATGATGCTATAAATTAATTGGTAATTGGATGACAATATTGAATTCAATCAAATTGGTGAGACTAGCAACATAAATGGTCAAGTTATAACTTTGATTAGAGATAAAAGAAGATTAGTTGAGGAATATCAAGATGTGAATAATACTTATAGTGTTCCTAAAATTATTCTCAAAATTGTTAAATATCAACCAACCATCCCTATAAAATAAAAGAACCATAATATAGAGGCATGGAAGGTTCCCCAAATACCTCTAATTAGATAACAACTAGTGGTTCAAAAGTTGTAGCCAAATGCTAGTGGAGTCTCATTTAGCATAATAGATCAAATGAAGAAATCAAATATTAGAATTATCATGTGGTATTGCCTTTCCATTTTAGGGAAAAAAAGACATGCTCATTCAAGAGCTTGTATCTCTTAAAGTGTTTAATGAACCAGTTGATAAACAAGGAGCCATTTTGGCTAATTCAGACCAACCTTCCAAGAAACTTGATCAATATGTACATAACATGACAAAGGTGGAAAAAACTAATGTCAAATCAAACAAAACTTCTCATTTTTATTTTTTTAATAGTTGGTTACTGCCCAGTCCATAATTTTAAGGTACATAGTAGAGCTAGTAGTACTATCATGCCCAAGTAAATTGCAAACAAGCTTTATCTTGTCTATGAACCGAATACCAAGGGAGTATTGAAAATGGATGGGTCACCAAAAAATATAGTAGGAATGGTCAAGGGACTAAATTTGACATTGTAGGATTGTTAAAATGTTACCATTCAATAAAATTTAGTTGTAGTGGACTTGCCTCCCTATTTTTCCATGTGTCTATCAAGAGACTTTACTTCAAATATTAGAAGATATTTATCATTTGATTAGACATATTTGATGTTTAGAACTAGATATGGTACCAAGGTAATAATACATTTTGAACCCATTGAAATATTTCATTTGGATCCATACATGCCAAGTATGGTGAACACTAATTGTGTTATCTTAGACAAGGTAGTAGAAAATAGTGAGGTGGAAACTGAGTCACCTCTAGATGGAGTTTGAGATCTTTTCCTTGATGAATGGGCCTCTGATCTACATGATAATGATCTATAAAATTTAATTGAATAAGGACTTATTGTGTATTGTCCTCATGAAAATGATACACCAATTCTAGTATTGATGAAAGATGATCAGCCTAATGATGGCATGTGGCAACTATATTTGATGGATCTAGGAATAAACAAGGTATTGAGGTTGGAATAATGTTAATTTATCCAAAATATCAAAGGTATTTATCTTATTTCAAGTTTTATTTTGGTTGTTCCTATAATTTTACTAAATATGAAGCATTAGTGCATGGTTTACACTAGGCAAGAAAGATGAAAGTTAATACCTTACAAGTTTTTGGTGATAGTGAACTAGTAGTTCACCAAGTAAGAGGAATTAATGTATAAAAGAACCCACTTTTTAAGTCCTATAAACATATATTATGGGACTTGTTTGAAGACTTTCAATATTTTAATATTTTTTCCATATCAAGAAATAAGAATAAGCATGTAGATAGGTTGGTTGCTATTGGGTCACAATCTAGTATCCTAGATGACATAAAGAATGAAAAGGTTCAATAACACATCAAGGTGATTGTGAGGCCTTATGTCCCAAAAAACCATGATAATTGGTAATTATTTGAAGATGATATTCATATTGTCAAGTTATTACAAGAGGAATCTAAATTCTCTTTAAGGAACTAAGATAAACACTTACAGTAGTATGGTGACCAGATTGTAAAACTAAAGATAAATAAGTTGTCTAAAGGGTTAGTCACCATTGAAAACATATTCAACAAAGATGATGAATTGAGATTGTAACTGTTAATAGCTTAAAGTTAGGCAAAGTTTTCACATCTTCAAAGAAGGAAACTTTTATTAAGTTACGTTCAAGTTTTGTAGATATCTTTGCATGGAAGTACAGTGTTCTTAAAAATATTTTATCCAAGTTTAGATCATAATACCATTGAGTTAGAGGATGAGATTAAGATATTCAAAAGAAGACAAAGACCCATTAACCAAAAGATTTAACCTTTACTGAGTGTTGAGATACATAAGCTCACTAAGTCAGTGATAATATTTCTAATAAAGAACTCAAATTATGATCCAAAACTTAGAGGATTTGGTTGAAAGATAATTCAAGAACACAAAATAATATAATCATATAATGTTATCTTTAGGAAGAGATGTTTTATTACTCACAAAATTGCAAAAAACATATGCTTATCTCTGTGAAGAGATGTTTGATCCCCTTCTCATGCTACATCTATTTTTATACATAATTTGAAGGTAGATGGAGGATGAGAAAGGTCACCAATATCAATGGAGATGAAGTGGTTTGACTTCCATTATTTATGACAACATAGAATTCAAGAAATTACTATTTCTAGAAACTTTCTATTTTTAGACAAAATTATGAAAGTTGAAATTATAGGTACATCCATTGGGTTTTTGATGTTTTATTACTCACAAAATTATAGAAAACATATGCTTATCTCTTGGAACAGATGTTTAATCCCCTTCTCAAGATACATCTATTTTTATATTACTTTTAAGATAAGTGGAGGATGTGTAAGGTCACCAATCTTGAGGAAGATGAAGAGGTTCAACTTCCATGATTTACAAACACATAGAATTCAAGAAATTACTATTTCTAAAAACTTTCTATTTTTATATAACACTATTAAAATTAAAATTTTGGTTACTTCTATTATGTTTTTAGGGGCCAAAACCCATTAAGCATAGATCTATGCAATCTCATCACATTATCCTCATTCTTATATTTCCAATGGTTCAAACAGGGAGTCAAATAGAGCTATGGTTCAAAAATTATGGCTCCGAGAACTTATACCACCAATTGGGGTAGAACTATCATTCAAATTATTACTTGAAGTGTTGCCCGAATTATCCCCTAAAGTGTCGACTAGATCATTCCTTCCCCCTTGAGAAGCAATGGTCCTTATTACATCAAGATTCAGCATCAAGTGTGGCAGTTATGTCTTGACTTAATTATCTTTCAACCACTCACCTTGGTGGCTAAGCTTTCCCCTTTTCACCACCCAGTCAAGTGAAATAGAGCACCCTCTTGTTGTCCTCATCTAGGTGACCACAATATGATCTTCTTCTACTGGTCAAAACTCTATGGATCAAGATCATTAATGTCTAATTATTCTACTATGACTGAAGTTTCCATCAAAGGTGGATGATATGGTTTAAGGGGCTCCACATTGAATATTGGATGTATACCAAGGTAGGATGGTAGGTTTAACTCAAAATAATTTTCTCCAACTTACCTGATGATGGTGTAGGGACTATATTATAGAGGCTAAATTTTTTTTGTGGGCTTGAGTCATTCCTTTTGAATCTACAACCAAACCTTGTCACCTATAATAAAATGGTGTGAAACCATATGTTTGTCATGGTGTTGCTTATACTTCTAATTCATATTTTCCAAGATGTCATGAACCTATTACTAGATGTCTTGGATTTATTCAATGAACTTTGTTACTTTTCCTACCTCAAATATCCCATGAGGTGTGTATTCCATGGTGGAGAATGGAATGGCTACATCAATTGGTGCCATGGGTTGGAACCTAAAGCATACTTGGAATTTACTATGCATGGTGGAGCTATGCAAGGCTTGATTGTATCCATATTGTATGAAAAGAAGACCCTAATCCCATGTGCATGGATGTTTGGAGTGATACATTATAATCATGTGTACAATTAGATGGTCCACCACTTTTGTCTAACCATCATTTTGTGGATGGAAAGTTGTGGACTTCATCATCTTGGTATCCATCATTTTCCACAGAGTGGACCAGAAGATACTCAAGAACTTATTATCTCTGTTTGAACTAATGGAGTTGGGGAAACCAAAATGGATCCATACATGCCTAAAATATAGTTGAGTATTTTCCTTAGTAGACATAGTTTTATTATAAGAAATCATGATAGCCATTTTTGAAAATTGATCAACTAAAACAAGAATACATTCCATGCCATGTTTTGAAGTGGAAAAACCTAAGAGAATCCATTGAGATAGATTCCCAAGGCCTGGTTGGTTCTAGAAATGGTGTGTACAATCCTTGTTTCTTATTTTTTGTCTTGGATATTACACATAGGGTATAACATTTTAGGTATCTTTCCACATCCTTCTAAAAATGGGGCCATAAGAAGTGATTTTGAAGAACTATCAATGTCTTTTCTACACCAAAGTGCCTAGTTGTCCTGCTAAAATGTACTTCCCATATCATCTTTTATTGTTTTATAGGTAGGACATAGACATGCCCCATGTGATATAGGAAATTATCTTATAAATAGAAATTAGATACACATTTACCTTCTTGAAGTGCCTAATATTTATCAGCAAAGGATCTATTTTATACGGAGCACCCTAGGTTGTAGTCTCATGTCTACATAGATCAAGAACTATTATGAGTGTAGTAATTAGTGGATATCTTAGATAATATAAATTAGTATTTGAGCTCCAATTTTTGTGTTTGATTGTCAGATGGAATTTCTATAGATATGTGACCCACTTTTGGTGCCCCTCTGTAGACACCAAAATAATGTCTACCCCCTGGTCCTTTCTCCCCCTCTTAGTCCCCTTTCGTCCACTTAACTACTCCTAACCCATGTTTTATTAATTTGAAATAAATATCCTATTTTAAATTAATAAAATCCCTTTTCCCTCTCTCCCTTTCCACCTCACCACCCTTCTTTGGATTCCCTTCATTCCCCACATGGCCAATATTAATGCCTAGACCCCCATTCCAACTTTTCCCCTTTAACCTCTCATCCATTTTAATCACCTTCGACCATTTCTTCCTCGGACTCACTGACTCGGCAGTTGGGAAAATGGATGAAAGTCTATTTTTAGCCTTTTTCCTACCTTCCAACCGCTGACGTCAGTCAACTGTCGACTGACGTCAATGATATTACCAGCATCGGTAGCCTTTATAACAATTTTTTGCATCTATTATCCCCTCTTCGCCTCTCTCTTGCATCCAGACTCTTGAATCTTGCAATCTAATCAATCAACTTGCCAATCTTTTTGCCAAACCTCTCACTCTCTCCCTCAGGTACACACACCAGGCTTCTATAACAGCAAGCACAACAGGGACTCTGCCTCAGCCACTCCACCAGTAACAGGGACTCTGCCTCAACCACTCCACTAGCAATAGGACCTTCACACCAACAGCACCAACAATAGGTACACCAGTCTGAAACATTCCTTTAGCCAGTCACAGGTAAGTATTTTGTTTGTACTTTCATTGTGTTTTCTAGTTATTTGCTTTTAATTATTATGAACTAGGTTCAACACTTCCTATCACCAGACCAGACCAGACCTAAATCCTTATATCCCTGTCCCCATGTTGGTCTCCTCTATCCCTCTATCCCTTTTTGATATTCTATCCATTGTCCCAGACCTCTACACAAGCTCTCAGACCCTTAACAAAACCCAGACCCTTTCTCAAACCTGTCCATAGCATGAATACCCATCTAGACCCCTTTTTGGACCTGTCTATAGACCACAAACTACTACCCCGACTCATGCCAACTGCAGAGACCATTGCCCCAACTAACGTCGGCAGACTAATCGACGTCGACAGACTTTGACAACCGATGCTGGTAGGAGCACCGACGCCAGCAACTGTGATCAGACCGCCAGTAGCATTCAAGTAAGCATTTGCTTCCATTTCCTTTTCAATCTTTTATCATTTTTATCTTTTTTCATTCTACTATTTATCAGACATTCTTTTTATCGACTAGTGGGTTGACATCCCTTAAGGAAGTCTTTATACTTCCGAGATCAAGCTTTTGCTTGGCAACCCACCATCTCCTCATCTAACACCTTCTTTGTCTTAGTCTCTTTCTTTTGCAAGTGTCATCCTCCACAACCAAAGAGGGGTTCTCATGACGTCTAGATAATAGTGCACATGACTACATCCAGGTAACATCTAGCCTTAGACCATTTCCTCTCAGTTTCTTTATTTCTCTCTTTGAATGTAGAAAGCAAAAATAGCGTAGAAACATTTTGGCACACTCGGTGGGACCTTAGGGTCTCCCTTGGGTTCCTTTTCTTTCTGTTCATATAGGTGCATTAGGTTTCTCCCTTTTCACCTCTTTCTTCTCTTTTAAATGACATTATAAGCAGGATTAAAAAGAACCTTTCTTTTCTTTCTTGCATCATTAGACTAGTCAAAAATCATATCCTTCAACCCTTTCTCAACTTGTTTTCATTCAAACTCACATTTCGACTAGGGGCTTAAAACACATTGCACTTTCATTTCTACTTACTTGCATTTCTTAGTCCACACTTAGTAATTAACAAACCACATATTGAATTAATCGTAGATCACTTTATGTTACACATCTAAACCACTTGCACCAAATCAAACATCAAACTCACCTGAGACAAGGCCCGACTGGGATTTCATCCCCCAGTGGATACCTTACCCATCCCAGCAATCCTACTTGGATTTCATCGCTAAGGGGAAAGCCCACTCTGTTCTCTGGCAGAGTCTAATCTCTAGGGAAAGTATATTTTGGCTAAGCGAGACCAGCTCATCACTGGGCTCGTGAAGTGAGGGGAGCTTGTTCCTTAGCACCAGGCCATGTACGAAACCTAACCCAGACTCTTGAGCACCTAAACAAAACCTGAAACCATCCATAGACTACCTCTTCTAAGACCCTTCTAATAGCCAACCTCCCCAAACATCACTTTAAGGCATAAGCCACAAGATTCTAAAAGTTGATTCTTAGGATTTAACGCTTAGGGTCTGCCTGTCTCCATCTCTATTTTTGTATTCTTATCTGCTTGTTTGAGTTAGTGAGGATGCTCTTCTTCATTTTTTCCAAGAATCTTCAAATTCACTAAGTTTTTGGAAAACCACAGTCACTGGCATTGGTTTTACCACCGACGCCGGCAACCTTTCCTCGCTGGCATCAGTTATCTGATAGATGTCGGCCCTATGTCAGCACCGACATCAGTTTTTTTAACCGACGTCAGTCACTGTCACAATCCTTTTTCCCAAAATAGCAACCTAAAACCTGACCCTCTTTCTGCCAAAATCACATTTTGAGTTTTTGAAACTAAAAAAAACACAGTTTCTCAAACCTACCCCCTCTTGCCTTGAATGGTTTTGACACGCAGTCAAACCAAGGCTTTTCTTGATCACGCTAGCCATCAATCACTTTCGTCTTCCCCATCCATAACCAATGCCCTAATGGAGTTCCACTCAGAGATTAAAAGAACTCCTACTCAATCAACCTTGACTCAGACCCCCATCATCCCTGAAGGGGACCAAGATTTCAAAATATTCTTGGACCTCAATGTCAGAGCCCTCCAAAACTATCTCGCTTGGAACCCAACGCGAGACCTTTCGGGTGAAGCGGCGATTACGTCAACACCATTTGTTACCCAACCTCTTGCCTCAATCATTAACCTGACCATGGCCAATATGCAAATTTTGGCCTCCCCATCTATTTTTAGACCAACCTCCATCAGGGTTCCATTACCCCCTCAACCACCCAAAATTCAACCAAGTTCTACATCATACCAGAACTTGATTGTCTCGACCCCTCACACTCTTGCACCCATAAATGCAGGAGTGCCTACCCATCCTTCTACTAGTGCTCTGATTCAACCACCTTTGGTGGTATCCAGTCAACTTATGCCTTCTACTTCCATGACCCAACCACCCTTGGCCTCCACTTCTATCCCTACGACTAGTTACACATATGTGGTGCCCCTACAAGTGCAACCGACTATGTCGTATGCCTCCTCTAGCCTCTTTCAAGTGCCCTACAACCTAGGGGCACCCCATCCACCAATCTGTCAGCAGATCTCATCAAAGTGCTAATGAATAAAATGTCCAGTCTCGAGACCTCTATTTTTGGTTCACGTAATGCTCTCTCGTATGAGCAAATTTGCAATGAACCCATTCATCCTTCTGTCCCTATCAGACCATACCCCAACTAGTGGGAGCTTCCTAGATTTACTCACTTCTAGAGTAAGGAAGACTTGCAACAACATCTACGGACATGCAGACATGTCTGCTATCTCATAGCCCACGATGATGCATTATTATTACACATGTTTCCCATGTCACTTTCTGGCCCCGCCCCTGACTGGTATAGCTCTCTTACCAGACATTCTATCTTTTAATTCATTCAACTTGCCCAATTATTTCTTGACCATTTTTCTAATAACATCACCAAACAAGTCTCGATCACTGACCTCTACTCCATCAAGCAATTTGACGATGAATCAATAGTCAATTTTGTCGCCCATTGGAGAGGCTTGATTAACCAACTCTCCTTCTCCTTGCCTCAACCTGAGCTCATTGAGCTCTTTTCTCGAGCATGTGCTAGGCACATCTCTTCTACCTTATAGATCTATACATTTTTCACTTTTGATGAAGCTTTCACCATGGCTCGAAAGCTTGAAATCTACGCCATTGAAGAAGATAAGGTCAAATTGCGTAATACCAACACAAGAACCAATGACCCTTCTTCTTCCAGACCTTCTTCTTCTACCAATTCTTAGTCTAAAGGAGTGGCCAACACTGTGGTCATTAGATCACCATCTTCGACAATGACTAATCACTCTCAACCTTCAACATCTCCAAGCATCACCAAACAATTCCAACAATGTTATATCCAGCGTTCATACACTCCACTTGGAGAATCATATGCTTTTGTTTTGGAAAAACTCATCAAGCAGGAGGTCCTCAATCTCCCTCCAATATGACCACCTCAATTCAACCCTTCAAAATCCCTCCCTACATGGTATAGGGAGGCCAACTTCTATCACTTTCATCGCATCCAGAGCCATAACATCAACAATTGCCGAACCTTCAAAAACATAGTTCAAGACATGATCGACAAGGGGGATCTTATTTTGGATAACCCGAACACCCCACCCAACCAACACATCGACATTTTTAGACAACCATTCCCAAACCATCCTCTTAATCAAAACAATGTCCAGACCTTGACCAATAGCTCCCAAGACCATAATATTCACACAGTCAACATTATCTTGCCTCTTGTCCCTAACCAGTCTCCTTCACAAGTGAAAGACCCTTCTTCCCCTATTTTTCTATCATAGGATGAAGAAATCTCTTCTCCTATTAGTCCTCCATCAACCTCTCTTATATTGGAGGGTGCCTTGACCATACCTATACCATTAGCCACACTTCCATCCTTCCTCCTGCCAATGGGGGACCCTACCTTGCCTACTCCTCAAAAACAAGTAGAAGGCACCATCACCCCTACCCTCTGCCCTCTTGAGGAGTCACACTCTCCTATTTCTTCTCCATCAAGAGAAGAACTAGTCTCTTCACCCATTTCGATCGAGAAAGACTCAATCACGGTTTCCTCTTGCCTTTTGCCTGAGATTGCTACATCTCACTCACATCCATCCACATCCGAACCCAAACTCGTATCTAACTTTGCCTCGCACAATGGTGGTCCTCAACCCAAACCAAAGAAGGCCACTAAACCACACTAGAGGACTCTTCCCCCACCTTCGTCATCACCTTCAATCTTGGGCCCGCATCCATCCACTTTAATAAGAGTACTTCCTACTCCCATACTTCACAGAGGCAAGTCGCCTCCATTACTCTCTCAACCCATCAAAAATATATCTCCTCCAATCCATTGACCAGAACCTCTTAAACCAAAGTCATCAACCCCCACTACAACAAAACATCCAGACCCATTAGCAAGTTCTTATGCCTTGTTGTTACGGTAATTGTTGCAGTCATCTCGCATCAATCTCCTGCCTCTTAAACCATATCAAACTCTCAGACCAAAACTGCCCTGGTTCGATGACACTCACATTTTTGCATATCATCACATGCCTGGGCATGACATTGAGCATTATTGTGCCCTTAAGGTTGTCATTCACCAATGTCTAGGGAATGACACCTTTCTTCTCGACCACACTATCAATAAATCTTCAACACCGCCCCACTCATCGACTCTCAAATCAAGACCATCTTGGTTTGACAACTCTAAATTCTACCACTACCATCACACTCTGAGACATGACACTGAGCATTGTTGCACTCTCAAAGCTATCATTCATCAACAACAGAGAAAGGTTTCCTTCTCATCAAGGATCCTCTTGACCACCCCTTCGACAAATCATCAACACCGACTCATGCTTCTCAAACCTCATCACCTAAATCGGGATCTCCACGCTAGACTATGGTCCCTTTGCCACCTTTAAACCCCTTATTCGACATCAACACAGTCAATCTAACCACTAAACCTCAACCGATCTTGACCAATCTATCAAACATTCTCCCTAGCCATTGGGGGAATTCAATGCTCATCCACGCCTCGACCAACCCTTCAACCCAGTCTCGACCAAATATTAATCACTCTTTTAATCATAAACCTCGACCAAGTGTCCATCAACCAGACCATCAACCAGACACTAACCAATCATCAAGCATGGCCTCAACCAACCTTTTGACCCAGTCTCGACCAAATATCAATCACTCTTTTAATCTTATCATCGACCAAATATCCATCGACCCAACCTTCGACCAAACATTCAACCAGTCTCGACCAATCAACAACCAATATATCAATCAACCAATCATCCAACCAATCATTAACCAAACAATTCAACACTATATCAACCAACTTTGCATCCAACATCAATCAACATCTGACCAATTTGGAAAGAGGCAAATGGGGCACGTCCGCTCCTAATTGACTCAGACCTTATCATAATGCACAAGTATGGCCCAGGGACTTATCAGAACTTGAGCCCCTTTTTATGCCTGGCATCTTCGACCATTCTACTCTTAGTTGAGTACTCGATCACTTGACATTTTACTTGAGCTCGTCCCTTGAGCAACCCCTTGTCATTGTCATTCCTATTCCTTCAACCCTTTTTCCCCAACATTTGTCAACCCTTTTTGTCAAGCAGTAATGCTTTGTCCTAATGAAAGGGAACCCTTAAACCTCTAGAGGCTCATCCATGGCTAAAAACTTTAGTCAGGAAAATATATCAAAAAGGGGATACCTATCATATCAAATGGTCATAAACTCTAAATGTAGACTACTCCCTTGAAGGACAGCTACACAATTGTTGTATTTACTAGACTGCTCCCTTGAAGGACAGCTAGGCCAAAGTCATACCAAAAACATATAAAGCAAAAATATAGACCACTCCCTTGAAGGATGGCTATGACTAAATATTGCTACATATAACACTCTTTCTGAAGCTTCCCACATTGATCAGCTTCACAACATGACCACTAAGCAAAACAACATCCCTATGTGGACTTGCCGCATTGATCAGTCTGCGCCAAAAAAAAATGACTGACAAGCTATTAAAGTCATGGACATGCCTATAGTCGTTCTTGGGTCACCTATAAAAGGGGCAAGGTTATTCATGCCACCAAAAAGGGTTACCCCATCCTCTCATATCACATATCCTACCTATCACCCCAACATACTCAAGGGACTTAATGTCAAGTGATTCGATTACTTCTCTAACACAACCCACTGGTCAATGACGTGATGCATAAATGGGGCTTTTGTTCTAATAACCCCTATCTATGCTCTCATTTTGGTACTTGTCAATGAAAGAGCAATTTGCCTTTCACTTTTTTTTCTCTCTACACTTTGGTCATATTCAACCAAACCTTTTTCTACCCAAACCAACCTCAACAATTTCAGACCACCAACATCATCATAGACCATTTCACATAGTCTTTATGGACACCAATACACATGGAAACTATCGACCAGACACAATTTATGTTAAGCATAAACCAATACTTGCTGAAGCATAAATAGACCTCAATTCATTTTTAGCATACATCCATCATGAATATGGACAATTGCTAGGGATGAAAGACCCTCAACCAATGTTACAGAATACACCATTTGGAAAAGGCTATAACATCTTTTTCTCCTCATCATTTCGACACCTGACCAAACCAATCATCGACGATTTTGTCTCTTCGTTCAAACTACATTGGTCTAAGGCCCTAAGATTGGGGCTATGTAGGTAGCACTTAGTTGACATGACATTTTCTGGGGTTAGCTTGGCCATCCCATTTATTTGTCTCTCAAATGGACAAACCCCTTTTTTCCCTCATCCCTTGACCTTGACCTCGACCAAAACCCATGCATTACCTTTGACCATTCCTCCCTTTTAGGGAGAACTACATTGGCTTGAGGCCCTTCATAAGGGCTATGTAGGCAACACTTAGTATTCTGAGGTTAGCTCAGCCACATTCTTTCATCTATCCATCCACCTCGACTAATGACCATGGAGATCACGACTATCTCCTCAGACATTGACCTTGACCACTTCCAAGACCACGTTGCCTTGGTTGTTTTTGCATGTATGCTACCTCATGGATGGTTAGCAAAATTATGCGCAGCCTATATTTTTGACCCTCACAAGTATAAGATCACAAGCCATTTGATCCCCATTACTTGTGACATTTTTGTGTTTCTAGGAGCACTTCTTAAGCCTAGGATACCTAAAACACAATGACCATTGGAGCTTCAGCTTAGATTGAATAACCCAATCAGTAGATGACTAAATGTTGGGGCCTGGTTACTTTAATTTTGGCACTCCTCGACCTCGACTTGCGACAATTTGACCTGACCATCTCATGAAGTGGTATACGTGCAATCAAAACTTTTTGCAGCATTCACACTCCACCTTCACCCTTCTTCATCAACTCTTTGTCAAATCAGCACCCAATTCTAGGTTCCCTTCCCTCGACTCCTACTTTGAGGGGGAATACCTCATCCATAATCAAGGCAATCAACCTCTTCCTATTTTTGTCTTGCAGTTCACTTGAACAACCAACAAGATGAAATCAACCTTATCCCACACCTGGGGCAATCAACTCCTATTGTTGTCTTGCAGTTCGTCCAGAACAACCAACAAGACAAAAAAAGGAAAATGTAGACACCAAAATCATGTCTACCCCCTGGTCCTTTCTCCCCCTCTTAGTCCCCTTTCATCCACTTAACTACTCCTAACCCATGTTTTATTAATTTGAAATAAATATCCTATTTTAAATTAATAAAATCCCTTTTCCCTCTCTCCCTTGCCACCTCACCACCCTTGGATACCCTTCTTTGGATTCCCTTCATTCCCCACATGGCCAATATTATTGCCTAGACCCCCATTCCAACTTCTCCCCTTTAACCTCTCATCCATTTTAATCACCTTCGATTGTTTCTTCCTTGGACTCGCTGACCCGACAGTTGGGAAAATGGACGAAAGGCTATTTTTAGCCTTTTTCCTGCCTTCCAGCCGCTGACGTCGGTCAACTATCGACTGACGTCAGTGATATTTCCAGCATCAGCAGCCTTCATAACAGTTTTTTGCACCTATTATCCCCTCTTCACCTCTATCTCACATCTAAACTCTTAAATCTTGCAATCTGATCAATCAACCTGCCAATCTTTTCGCCAGACCTCTCACTCTCTCCCTCAAATACACACACCAAGCTTCTGCAATAGTAAGCACAACAGGGACTCTACCTCAGCCACTCCACCAACAACAGGGACTCTACCTTAGCCACTCCACCAGCAACAGGACTTTCACACTAGCAGCACCAATAATAGGTACACCAGTCTGCAACACTCCTTCAGCTAGTCATAGCTAAGTATTTTGTTTGTACTTTCATTGTGTTTTCTATTTATTTGCTTCTAAGTATTATGAACTAGATTCATCACTTCTTATCACCAGACCAGACCAGACCTGAATCCTTATATCCCTATCCCCTATTGGTCTCCTCTATCCCTCTATCCCTTTTTGACATTCTGTCCATTGTCCTAGACCTCTGCATAAGCTCTCAGACCCTTAACAAAACCTAGACCCTTTCTCAGACCTGTCCACAACATGAAAACCCATCCAGACCCTTTTTTAGACCTATCTATAGACCACAGACCTATCCACAGACTACTGCCCCAACCGATGCCGGCCGTAGAGACCACTGCCCCAACCGACATCGACAGACTAACCGATGTCGGTAGACCTTGAAAATTGATGCCAGTAGGACCACCGATGCTAAAAACTATGATCAGACTGCCAGTAGCATTCATGTAAGCATTTGATTCCATTTCCTTTTCAATCTTTTATCATTTCTATCTTTTATCATTTTGCTATTTATTAGACATTCTTTTTATCGACTATTGGGTTGACATCCCTTAAGGAATTCTTTATACTTCTGGGATCAAGCTTTTGATTGGCAACCCACCATCTCCTCATCTAACACCTTCTTTTTCTTAGTCTCTTTCTTTTGCAGGTGTCATCCTCCACAACCAAAGAGGGGTTCTCATGATGTCTGGATAACGGTGCACACGACTACATCCAGGTAACATCTAGCCTTAGACCATTTCCTCTCAGTTTATTTATTTATCTCTTTGAATGTAGAAAGCAAAAATAGCATAGAAACACCCTCATTTCATAGTTTCCTCCACATCTAGATGAATTTTAATGTTTTGTGGTTAGTGTGGATGATCATCTCTTTCCCCAAGATGTAGTGTTTCCATTATTTGTAGGATTGTATAATGGCATAGATCTCTTTATAATATGATAGGTATTTCCTAACTGTATCATTGAGATTTTCATTGTGATATGCAATAGGATGGCCATGTTACATGATGATATCTCCCATGGCATATTTAGATGCATCTATCATTAACTCAAAAGGTTGATGCAAGTTTGGCTAGGAAAGAATAAGAGATGAATAGAGCCTATTTTTCAAATTCTAAAATGCTCTTTATTGTATTTTTCCCCACAAAAATTCATCTTTAGCTCCTCCTTTAGTCACTTGCTTTAGTGTCCAAGCAACATGTGACAATCCAAGAACAAACTTGCGATAATTTTTTTTAAAACCCAATAAACTATGAAGTTCCATGAGGGTCCTTAGTGTAGGCCATTATTGAATAACCCAAATATTATCTAGGTTTACATAGACCCCTTCCTCATCTACAACATACCCTAGGTACTAAATTATTTTCATCCCAAATGTACACTTGTCAAGATTTACATATAACTTATTCTGATGAAGAGTTTGAAGCACTTTCCAAACATGTTGTAGATTTTCCTCGCATGTTCTATTGTAAATGAGTATGTCATCTAGGTAGACAACCATGAATGTGTTGGTAAAGGGTCTTAGGATGTCATCCATCATCATCATGAAGGTTTCATGTATTTTAGTTAAGCCAAAAGGCATAGCCAACCATTCGATGAGCCCCTCCCTAGATTTGAATGTAGTCTTTTAGATGTTGGTGGGGTCCATAAGAATTTAGTGATAGCTAACTTTGAGATTAATTTCGGTGAATAAATTTACACTGTAGAGTTGGTCAAATAGGTCATCAATCATAGGGAAGGGGTAGTGATTCTTCATAGTGATTTTGTTTAGGGCTTGACAGTTAATGCAAAGCCTCCATGTTCCATCTTTATTTAGTGCCAGGATAATTGGGCTTTCATAAGGAAAAGAGCTTGGCCTAATGTGACCCTTTTGAATCAATTCTTTAATCTATATTTTTATCTCATCATTCTCCAAAATTAATCTATGATACACAAGGTTATTAGTCAAATGTGATCTTGGAACCAAATCAATATAATGTTTTACCTAATAGTGAAGTGGAACTCCCATGGGTGACTTGAATAAGTCATCACAGTCTCCTATGATTTGACCCATCTACTTCTATTTTTATGTTGATTATGTAGTCAGGGTTTTAACATCAAACTTCTTGGATACCTATGGCTTGACCACCATGAGAATGAATTAATTTGTCTTCTCCATTAATATCTTACATTGCTTGACACTAATCAAGGAGATAGATGTGGGAGGTGGTACCTATGGTACCCTATAACACCATTTTCCAAGAGTGAGGGTCATCTTTTGGGTTATTGATTCATATAATCCATGTCATTAATATATTAATGGATGACCAAGGAGTACATCATAGACATCCAAAATGACCACATCAGATAAGAACTCATCTAGGAAAGGTTTCATTGCATATGAAAGAAGACACTGGTGGGTGACACAAAGATCTCTCCCTAGGCTCAACCATCTAATATTGTATGGATTTGGGTGAGGCTTTATTTATAGATTCAAAATTTTCACAAAATTAGTAGAGATTAAATTATTTTGACTCTCATTATCAGGAATAAAATACAAAGGCTTACCTTTCACCCACAACTTAGAGTGAAACAATATTTCCTTGTCATCTAGCCTCTCCCCATGGGTTTGTGATGAATCAAAGATAGTATAAAGCTCAAAATTTACAAACTCTTCTTCATCCTCTTTAAATCTAGGGTGTGTATGAGATAGAGCAGTAAATGTTAAGGATTGTGACTCAAGTAGGGACTTGATGGCTCAAAATTATTCTTTGGAGTGAGTTCTAGTTTTGTGGTAATCACACCATTACAAAGTCTTCCCCTTCTGGGGCTTCTTATCTTGAAACTCCTTTTGATTCCAATATTTCCCTCATGTTTGGCCTTCTTTGTCACTTTTCAATTTTTAAGGAAAACTCTTCATATTCTTTCTTCCATGCTTCTAATCAATCTTCACCATGAACTTGTATGCCTCACTGATGGTTTTTAAATTGAAGAGTTCCATTTCCACCCATATATACCATTTTAGTCCACCGTGATATTTGAGAACCTTATGTTTCTCACTTTCTTGGATACCTAATATCATAGATAGAGAATGAAAAATGTTAGTGTAATCTTGAATAGACTATTTCTTACCTTGGTGAACTTGTTGCCACTATATATACAGATCATCATATGCTCTAATGGTGTAGTATCCTTACTTTAAACCTTCTAAGAAATCATCCTAGGTAGGTTCCACCTCAAGACCAATGTCATTTGTATATAACCTCTTCTTTTACACTTCCCACCAATTTTTGACAGGAAATGATGCTTTCAAAAAAACAAAAGTGATCTTCTCTCCATTGGTGAATTTATTTACAAAAAAATAGGAATAGACAATTGATCGAACTAATTTTCTACTACATCAACATTGATTTTGCCTTCAAATATATGGATATCAAAATTCACCTACACCTTTAAGGGTATTGGAGTGATAAGAGGAAATTCCATGGATAGGGAGCTAGGGGGTGCATATGAAGATCCAAAATATCTCATCAGGATTTGTTAGATAATTTGGTTGAATTATTGTAGCATATAAGATTGATACCAATGGAGGGCTTAATTCACCATTTCCTTTAAGGGAGTGGATGTCATAGTATTATCCACCATTTGAGATCATTTAAAGTGAATAGGTGGATAGTCTGCTAGATCTATTATTTTCCAACAAAAATTCCTTTAGTCTGACCTGATCCTTAGGATCATACACTCTTAAGACAAACCAATCTAATACTAGTGATCTAAAACTTAGAGGTTTTGGTTGAAAGATAATTCAAGAACACAAAATAACACAATCATATAATGTTATCTTTGGGAAGAGATGTTTTATTGCTCACAAAATTGTAGAAAACATATGTTTATCTCTGGGAAGAGATGTCTGATCCCCTTCTTTGGCTACATCTATTTTTATACATACTTTGAAGGTGGGAGGAAGATGTGGAAGTTCACCAATATTGAGGGAGATGAAGTGGTTTGACTTCCATTATTTACAACAACATAGAATTTGAGATATTACTACTTTTAGAAACTTTCTTTTTTTAGATAACACTATTAAAATTGAAATTATGGGCACTTCTATTAGGTTTTTGGGTGTAAAAAACCACCAACCATAACTCTGTGCCATCTCATCACATTACCATCATTATTAGATTTTAAATAGTTTGAATAGGGAGTCAAACAGAGCTATGGTTCAAAAGTTATGGTTCTCAAAATTTCTACCACCAATTTGGGTAGAAACATCACCTAAATTGTTGCTTGAAGTGTCATCCAAATTATTGCCTAAAGTGTTGCCTATATCAAATTGGGTGGTAAAGCTTATTCCATTACAAAAAAAGAATGGTGAAATAAGACCATGTGTTGTTTTCCATGAATTGAACAAGCCCATTCTTAAATACCACTATTGATTGCCATTAATGGATCACATTTTATAGTTAGTTGTAGGTTCATAAAGTTTCTACTTCTTAGATGGCTATAGTGGCTATAACTAGATTTTGGTCAAAGAAGAAGACCAATTCAAAATAGCCTTCACCATAAAGTGAAAGACATTTGTGCATAGGAAGATGCCTTTTGGTTTATCCAACAATGGAGAAACTTTATATAAAGATATGGATATGTAACTTTAGGGTCTCCTTAACAAGTTTATACTTGTTTATCTAGATCACATAAAAATATTCTCTAACATCGCATATGAGCATATGATTCACCTCAAACAAGTTTTTTAAAGGTATAGATAATTTGGGGTGTCTTTGAATCCAAAAAAGTGTGTATTTTTTGTTCATCAAGGTAGCCTTCTTGGACATGTGATTTCTAAATAAGTTACAAGCATATATCTTGATATAATAGACTCAATTATTGCACTTTCCTTACCTAAACACAAGAAAGCCTTGCAAAGATTTTTAGGTAAGATCAATTTCATAATGATATACATATTAGATCTTACTAATTTATCTAGGCCACTCACATTCATGATAAATAAGGGTTAGAGTTTTAGCTAGTCTAAAGGAGTAAGAGGTTTTGAAGAGATCAAGAAAGATATAACAGGTGTTCTTACACACCTAAACCCTAACTTCACAAAGGATTTATTCTTGTTAACCTATGATAATATTGAAACAATTTTAGGTATTCTCTTGCATTAGAATCAAGATACTTTATAGTATCTAATAACCTTATTCATTAATGTATTATAAGAATATAAAACAAGGTACTCTTTTATTGAAAAACATGTACTTCTACTCATAATACCTCTTAAGAAGTTTATATACTTACATACAATAATAAGATACATTTGATGGTTGCATATCCAAGTGTCAAGGATTTTCTCTTAAACAAGGATATAAATTACAAGAGAGATAATTGGATAACCAAGGTCATGGAATATGATGTTTAGATCAAGATCACAAAGCTAGTTAGAGGGAAAGGACTTTGTGAACATCTATCCCAAGATTTGTAAGAGGCTAATGAATTAGTTGTGGTGTCAAATGATGAAGAAGGTGAAAATGATCAGACTTATCCTTATAGATGGTTCCAAGATATGATAATATACTTAAAATATAGTGTTTATCCTTCTCAATGACCCCTTCAAAGAGGAGATATTTTATATTGTAGTCAATTCCTTTTCTCCTTGTTGATAATGTGTTGTTCATAAAGGATATCAATGGCATGTTGATAAGGTGCATAGAGTCAACTTAAAAATATATAATGCTTAAATAATTCCATGATGGACATGGTGGAGGACATTATTTATCAAGGATCATATCCCAAAATATTATGATATGTGGGTATTAATGGCCAAGTATATTTGGTGATTGTCATGCATGGGTTAGGAAATGCAGACAATGTGCTATGTTTGTTGGAAAGGTCAAGCTTGTATCCTTACCTCTCCAACCAATTTCATTGAATGGACCCTTTTTCTAATGGGGGTTTTAATTTATTGGTCTCATTAGTCCCCATTCAAGCTCAAGACAGAAATGGATCCTAACTTCCATAAATTATTTTACTAGATGGACAAAGACGGTGACATTAAAAGAATCCAATGAGACCAATGTTCTATAATTCTATGAAAGTTTAATTACCAAATTTAGAGTCCCTTTAACCATTATTTATGAAAATTCTATGGATTTTGTGGGGTTTAATATTAGTTAGTGGGAATTTTAACATATTACCTCATCAAACTATTATCCACAAGGCAATTACCTTGCTGAGTCCACTAATAAGAATTTGTTAAAGATTAGTAGGAGTATTATTCAAGATAATCATAAGTGATGGCATCTCAAATTGAAGTCAACTATGTGTGCTAATAGGATCACCTATAAAATTTCAATAGCCAATTCTCCATATAAGCTATTTTATGGTAAGGAAACAAGAATGTCCATTTCTCTTGAATTCCTTGCTTTGGAACTAATGCATCAACTTGAGGTTTTGGAGAATGCACCAATGGAAATTAGATATGATGAACTCATGGTGTATACACATAATATTTTAAAACTTTTACCAATTATTGACATTTTATATCTTTCAAGAACCCATCGAGTCTCAATCTCTTTGAGTGCATGCCTTAAGGGTGCACTAAGAAAGGGGTGGGGAGACCATTGGTGCTTAGTAAGATTGTTTTCCATTTTCCCACTTCCATCTACACACTTGTCTCCTAAAAACATTTACCTTAATATTATTATTTTTAGTTTTAACCATTCCAAACAGTTGTCATGCTTTATCCTCCTTTTTCTTACCTTGACCTCCTTTTACCAATCAACTATACTAGGTCAACTAGGTCAACCCTGTATAATTTTTAGGCTCTAATTATTGTATAGGGTTTATAGGTTTTACCCTATACTATTTATGGATATTTTTCACTTTAGAGTTTTCTTATCCCTTCAGTCAACCTAGCTTGGGACCTAGTAATTTATCTCCCAAAAAAATATAGGGTCAATTGGGTCAACCATATATAGCTAACATATTTAGAAGGATTTATGGAAAGATCCACCTATATATACATGTTCATTTACAACTATTTTAGAATATATAAGTGAAGAATAATAAGTGTGAATGAACATCTACTTATTGGCAATTCTACTTGAGTAATAAGTTTTAGGGTGCCATACTTTCTTTGGAGATATGGATCTTGTATTGTGGAGAAGTCTTTTAGATTCATAGATAGGCTATGTAGCCTAAAGATAATTTATATTTTACATACCACAATACTCTCTTGAAAATAACCTTAGTCAAGGGAGAGATTTACGCTCTATAGATTCATCTTTAAGGTAAGTATTCCTAACATTATTTCTCCTTTGTAAGAGTAGATAGATAATAAAGTTGTGTTTCTCTTCCACGCATTAGGATTATATATACATTGAAATGAGTATATGTCTTCTTTACATGTTTAGTTTAGTTTTTTATTTCTAAGCCCCACTTTGTGCCACAAGATTTGGTGTGCACTAGATTAGATTTTACTTTCTTGTTTATTAGAATAGAGTAAACATTAAACCTAAGACTCTTTTAGGGTTGTTGCATGATTGTGTTAGACTGTAGGCTTTGGAAAACTTATTAACATGGTGTATTATGACAAGTGATTCCATAATTAGGTCTAGTGAATCCCCATATTGGTCATGCTCTTTCTTAACAAATGTATTCCCAATCAAAACTTTAGGTATGCTCTATCTTCTTTAAGCTAGGATTGATTTATAGACATGATGCATTTTTGATTGCATATATTATAGTAAACCTCATGTGAACTAACCCTTGTAGAATTTTTCCATATTTTTTCATCATTTTATTCTTTTTCATCATTATTTTTTATCATATATTTGCCATATTGGATCAACTCTATCGACATAGTTTTAATTTCTATGCATAGTATTTTAGGTAAAGGCTACTAGATCAACCATGTCAACCTAGTATAGGTTTTTTACCTTTTCAAACATCTATTCCAAACTACTAGGGTGACTCAATTGACCTTTTTCATTCCAAACACTCAACATTATGTTTCTACAAAGCTTAATCGACCCAGTCAACCTAGTGAGAAGAATTTGTAAGCATATATCAAGGTTCTTTAATAACATTCTTCATTATGTACATGTTTGATCCACCAAGGTTAATTTATATCTCTTTGTCTCTTTCCTTATATTATTTTATTTTATAATTTTTATTCTTTAAAACTACCCTTGCATAGTCAACTAGATTGACCTTGTCAACCCAGTTCTATGTTCTATGTGCTATTTAGATAACTAGGTTAACTCTACCAATCCTATTAATTTCTAGACCTTAATTTTGTAGTATAAGAATGGAACTATAAATCCTTTTCTATATTTTTTGCATACACTATTGACTATATCAATAATTTATCTTATTTCAAAGTTATAATTAACCTTCTATGTTAGTAATTAGCTCACACTTTCAGTTCTTATTACTTACATGCTTAGAATAGATCACATAACTTAATTAGGTGGTTTTAAATTAATCATTTAGTTTTGTTATTTTATATTTTATGTACACATGACCAAATCGTAAAATCTAAATAAGCATTTTAACATTTGACTACCCAAGGCCAACCTACATGGATTTCATCAATAAAGGGGAAACTAACTTGATGTTCTGGTTAAGTATAAATCATGGTTAATGTTATATTAAGCTAAGAACCTGAAGACCCTATATTTGTAGTGTTTGAAGTGAAGGGGTAGGTCTGAATACCATTCTTTTATCATTACCACTACAGATCCCTTTCATCCTAAACTACCTAAAACCATCCTTAGACTACTTTCCAGATCCCTACTTATAGAAAACTTCCCACCACATTTAAAAACATATCTTAATAATATAATCAAAATTCAAGTTGACAAATTAGTTAGCTTTTACTTTTCAAGTTGATTTTTTGCTCTTTATTCAATTATATTTTGTATTGAAAAAACTTACATTAGCCAGCATTGGTTCAAGGTTTTATGTTATGTACCTCAATTAGGTCAACCTCATTAATCCAATTGATTGTTTATTTCTTTTCATTTTTTTCTCTCAAAATTACTTGCAATTTTTTTCCTATTTCAAGTTATTAGGTCAACACTGCCAACCCTATAATTTTTGTAGCCTACTAGGTTAGCAATACCGACCCTATACATTTTTCATCCTACTGGGTTGATAATACTGACCCTATACTTTTTTCAACTCACTACATCAACACTAAAAACCGTAAACTGTTATCAACCTAATGCGTTGGCACTACCAACCCTATACATTTTTTTAGCCTACTGGGTCAACATTATTGACCCTATACATTTTTTAGTCCATTGGGTCAACACTACTGACCTTGTACATTTTTTTAGCCTAATATGTCAACACTACCAACCTTGTACATTTTTTTAGCCTACTGGGTTGACATTATTGACCCTGTACATTTTTTAGCCTACTGGATCGACACTACTGATCATGTACATTTCACTCTATGTTGATCTTGTCACTCTTTTTGGCCAATTTTATCCTTATTTTTCCTTCTACCCTTATGATATCCACTCCTTCTTGGTATCATGAATCCTCTTCTCAAATTTTTTCTTGATACTATTAACCCATTTAAAATATACATGGGTTTTTCTCCCCAACCCTACCTATCTACCACAGAAGACAACTCTTTATGGTGCATCTCTTCATTAAAATCTTCTCAATATCAATCTATCCCATACCATATAGTCGATCTAGAGAATCTTATTAGACAAATCCCAAACCATGAAAATTATATACCTTATACTAGTTTTACACCTTCTAAACCTAGAATTCATAAACTCATCAACCCATCTACATCAAATGTTAGAACCTCACATTATGTTCCACCTCTTATAACCAATTTTCACAATCCTCTTGTTACACCCATAATAAGAGAACCTAGAATTATCACTTCCCAAATTAACATGGTTGAAACCACTCAAATTTATAATCTACATGATTCCAAATTATTCAAAAACCTTTATGGTAATACTATTAATACTCGTAACAATAATGGTGGCTTCACCAAGTTTCTTTATTCTTCTACCACACTTAAGAAAACTAACACTAATATTGGGAATCCTTCACCTACAAATAATCCCCCTCCTATCAACACCAATATCCCTCCAACAAACACCAATCCACTTATTAATACAACTCAACTTCTTTCAAATGTAGTTCAACAAATTAACATCATTCAAATAACCAATCAATCTCAAATGATGAACAAACAACAACATTTATTAAACATGGCTAGTCAACAACCTCAAGTCATCACGTCTCAACCAAAACAAAAAAATTTCCCTCCTCCTCTTAGATATTCCAATGGGAATATCATCCCTCAAATTATAATGAATAACAAAATTCTTCAACATATTGAAAATGTAAACCTTTAGACCCATTCATTACATCCATAGATATTGGAAACATTTCTCCAACTATCACATATAATTGGACTAAGGACCCTAGTATCTTTATTAAGTCTTTTGGTAATATCTATAAGGAATGGGTCCAAACTAACACCTTTTATACCACCAAGATCTTAGGCAAAACACTTTTGGGTGATTCACTTGAATGTTATAACTAACTTCCAAGACATTCCATCTCACAACTAGAGGATTTAGTCAATGCTCTAGTGAAGGAATTCCAACATGATGACCTTCCTAAAAATTACCTTAACCATTTCATCAATGCCAAGAAACTTCCTAATGAATCTTATCATACTTTCATTAAATTATGGAAGTTTCTTTTTCATAAAGTGTACCATAACATGAATGATGATACTCTTTTAAGAAAAATGTCACTACTCTTAAACCTCCCTTTCAATACAAAGTTTGAATCTTTTCACCAAAAACTTTAGATGAAGCCTTAGGCTAAGTAAAAGGGCAATACTTTTTTATGACTCAATTTGAACTATCTCTAAAAATTACTAAATCACCTTTCAAATTATTTTCTCATAGAATTAATTCATATAATCCTCTCTAACCTCAAATTGGACCATCCTATTCAACCAATTTTAACCCAACATAGCCTCCTTTGAGTCTAGAACAACTTAAGAAAAAAAATCCACCCTCTAAACCCATGACCTTTGATCCTTCCAAACCTCCTCCAAAATGGTACAATCCTGATAAATTTTGTTGGTGGCATGCTACTATAGATCATTCTCATGATTCTTATCATGATCTTCATCGATTTATTATTTCTTCCTTACTTGTTCCTCATTTTAATATTTATATTCTCACAAAGCAATGTTATCAAGACTATCATCAAGATTCTCAACTTCAATCTCAAGAACCATGATCACATCAAAATTAACTACCAAATGATCAACAACAATTATCCCATACCTCATATGCTAATTTTGTTCAAACCATAGTTGATCCTTATTACTACACCAATAAGGAAGGGATAACCAACATGAGTAATTTTAAACATATTATTATATCCATTGAACCTCAACCTCTTATATCACATGAATCAAAAGAGTGCCTAGTTTAAATGCCTACTCCAATGCATATCATACATGGTCCTCCTTTACCTCCTTTACCTCCTCATACCTCTCCTACCAATCATATGTCATATTTAAATTCCTTAAAATCTAAAAAAACAATAAATTTATCTATCTCCAAATGCACTTACCAACCCAATGTAAATAATTCTAATGGTTAAATATCACCTCACTCCAACTCACACATTGGGGCATCTTGCACTATCTATCCACATGTTTCATTAGATTTTAGGTCATCTTTTGATGCCCATCCCTACATCCACTTACCCATTGGGGAATCTCGTGATTCCCAGTTTTATTATATAATGCATAATACCAACAAAATTTAGCTTCAAGAAACCTTTGGAGACTTATAGACTTATATTTTCACATTCTCATCGTTGATATAGATGCTAGCACAGATTTTACTTTCTATTTTTGTTTCATGTTTTCCTATTTTTGTGAAATTTATTTCTTTTACTTTCAATTTTTAAACATAATTTTCTTCCTTTACATTATTTGGTTTTATTACACATTGCATTTGGCATTTGATTTCATTTTTGTCCTCATATTTTTCTCTTATTTTTGTCCTTTTTATGTCATTCTTTGCCTTAGTAGCCTTATGATTATTTTTTACCTTTTTTAGAATTAACCCTTATGGGTTTATATTTTTTTATTTTATAGTATAAGACCATGGATAGGACCTAGCCCCTTTCACAAATTACCACCTTTGCCTCTTTTCTCATTTTATTATTTCACGTGTTTCTTCTTTGGCACCCTCGTGGGTTTCTCTTTAATGAGTTTTAGTATAAGGTCATGGATAGGACCTAAATATCATAAAATTATCATCTTATCATTCATTTTATAATAAAAATATCACTGATTATTATTCTAATCTTTAGCTTTTGCTTCTTTTGATAGATAGGAATTTTCACAACAATCTATGTTAGCATGTTTTCCTCAATTCCCCAAATTATTATGACAAGGAATCAAGATTTACTATCATTGTATACATTTTTTACTTTGTCACACTTATTTTTAAATTTTAATTAATTTAAATTGTTACATGTGTCATTTCTCTTGATTTCCCCTTCCTTTCACAACACATTGGATAAAACAAGGTCGAAGTCAAGATAACACTTTTTATTTGACCTAGATTTATGAGACTTTTAGACCCCATGTTATTTGAAGTTCTATATCTTAGAAACCTTGTCATAAATATTAAAATTAAATTCATTCTTAGCACCTATGTTTAGTTTTCCAAATCCATATGGAGGAGGAATAGAAAAATCCATCAAAAAATTTAAAAGCCAAATCATTTTACAAAAGGAAACATACAATTATTAAAATTCAAATCACACCAAAAGATGTGTTTACAAGCACATATATTATCTCTAATCAAATCTCAAACTCCATAATTGACCTCACGTAGAGCCAAGGTCCATTAGGGAATCATAGGCCATTATATTGGAATAGGGGAATTAAAAAAACTTTATGCTGCTACCTAATTTATCACGTAAGTACCCAATCTTTGTAGTAGATCAACAACTCTATAAGGGTACCTAAGGAATGTGGAACAAGTTTTGGTGAGGTAGGTCTATTTTAATTTTCATGCATATAGATTTCATGAGATGATCTATATACTTCATTTGTTGACCTAAGACTTGTGTGGCTAAGAGAAGTTATTCATAATCCTTAAGGTATAAAGTCCTCTTGTTTTGATAAACATAATTTGAGTGTCTTAAATTTGATAAATATTTCCTCTACCTTGGTTTTTCTTGCATTATCCCCTCCATCCATTTCATTTCCCCCCTTGATAGGAAAATTGTGATTCTAAATATGTTTCTCCTCTTCTATTATTCCTTTTTTCTTCACTTCTTAAAAACACATTAGCATTACTTTGTTTCAATTTTATCTATCCTTAGAGAAAAACAACTTGTCTAAGAAACTATGGATTACACTCTTACACCATTTATTTAACACACCACCTTATTGTCATACTAGTCATTTCACTAGGTGGTTATGTTTTCTTACATTATATCTTTGAACAAGTGTGAGTTTTTCATCCTTTAGATCTTTTTTATTTTCATTTCTCCATCATGTTTTTATTTGAACTTTTCATTGACTTCACTTACCTTATATATGACATTTTCACTTATTACATGTTTCTCTTTATGTATTCCTTCTTCATGTTCGTCTCACATATTCAATTACATTTCATTTTCCATATTTCACATTTTTCTTTTTGCCTATCTTACATGAGCTTACTTTTCCCTTTCTTACATATCTTTTTTCAAGTTTTCTTACATAAATATTTCATTTGTCATTCATGTTTTACATGCTTCCCAATGTGATTTAGTATGTTTTACATTACTTTTTTCCATTCATTTTTTACATGTTTTCCAAATGTGATTTGGTATGATCTAAATTTCTTTTTTCCATTTATGTTTTGCATAATTCGCAACATGATTTATTATGTTCTACATTCAATTTTTCCATTTATGTTTTCCATTATTTCTAATGTGATTTACTATTTTTTCCAGTCATTTGTCATCCATTTTGTCAAATTTTTTCCATCCTTTTGTCATTCACTTGCCTTCAATATTTTAAACCTTGCTTAACAATCCTAATTTTCCATTTTTTTCTAAATACCCTCATGTCTCTACTAATTCATTTTTCACTACCATATTCTTATTTTCCCCAATTTTTTTTTTTTGGCTATTTTCATAGTAACTTTATAGGTTCACCTAGTGTTCTTCACATTGGACACCTTCACATATCTTAACATTTATTTCTCTATATATAGCATTAAGGCAAGTAAAGGTATGTGTTTTAAAACTCTATCCTTTCATTTATCTTATTCACTGCTTACTACACTTTACTTAGTATCAACATTATGTGTTATCATGTTCTATCCTAAAGCACCATCTCGTGTTACACTTACATGACACGTGATGAGCTTCAAGTGGGGCATATGTATACACATAATATTTTCAAAATTATATCAATTAATGACACTTTTTATCTTGTAGTAACTCATCAAGTCTTAATATCTCTAAGTGCATGCCTTAAGCGGTGAACTAGGAAAGGGGTGGATAAAAAATTAGTGCTTCATAATATTATTGTCCCTTTTACTACTTTCCATCTAAACTCTTGCCTCTTAAAACCATTTACCCTAAGCTTATTATTCTCAATTGTACCCACTCCAAACATTTATCACACTTTATCCTCCTCTTTATTTTATTGACCCCCTTTCATTAGTTGACTCTACTAAGTCAACTAGGTCAACCCTGTAGAGTTTTCAACCTCTAATTACTATATAGGGTTGACAGGATTGACCCTGTACTATTTAGGAATATTTTTCACTTTAGATTTTTTTATCCCTTTGATTGACCTAGCTCAAGACCTAGTGATTTATCTCCCAAAAACATATAGGGTCAACTAGGTCAACCCTGTATAGTCGACATATTCAGAATAATTTAGGGTAATCAACCTATATATATATATATATATATATATATATATATATATATATATATATATATATATAAGTTCATTTCTAACCATTTTATAATAGAGAAGTGAATAAGAATAAGTGAAAATTAAAATCTTCTTATTGACCATTCTACTTGAGTAATAAAGCTTAAGGTTCTATACTTTGTTTGGAAATGCAGATCTTATCTTGTGGAGAATTTTTTTGGATGCATATATAGGTTATGTAGCTTAGAGATGATTTGACTTTTTTATCTTTACATACCAAAACAATCTCTTACAAAGCACCTTGGCTAAGGAAGAGATTGAGGCTCAGCAAGTTCATCTTCAAGGTAAGTATTCCTAACTTTATTTATCCTTTGTAAGAGTAGTTAGATAATTTAGTTTTAATTCTCTTTCCTACATTAGGATTTTGTATACATTGATGTGAGTATATGTTTTTAATGCATTTTTAGTTTAGTTTATTTTGTTTCTAACCCTCACTTTGTGCCACAAGCTTTGGTGTACACTAGATTATATTTTATTTTCTAGTTTATTAGAATAGAGTGAACATTAAATATAGGAATCTTTTAGGGTTGTTGTGTGATTATGTTATATTTAAGGCTTTGAAACCCTTCTTATCATGGTGTATTGTGATAAGTGATCCCCTAATTATTTTTACTGGATCCCCTTATTGGTCATACTCCCTCTTAGCAAATGTATTCCTAATTAGAAGTGTAAGTATGATCTATATTCTCTGTGCCAAGATTGATTTATAGACATGATGCATTTTTTATTGCATACACATAGAGATAGAAGAGATAAGGCATTAATCCATGTTGGCTATGGAGGCCCATCAAGTAATGGTAAATAAATATTTTGACAAAGGAGCTTCTTAAAAAAGTTTTAAAGAAGGAGATTTGGTCCTCAAGTGGGATGATGATAGAGCTAAGCTAGGAAGGTACACAAAATTTGATTCTCTCTATAGTGATCTTTATATAATCTCCAGATATAAATCTCACAATGACTTCTAGATTACAAATATGTATAGTGAAGAGCTTCCTATCCCAGTCAATGAGATACATCTAAAACACTACCATTGAGGAGGCTATGTCCCCTGTACATAGTTAGTTGTTCTTGATTTTATGTAAGTGTTGTTATAAAACATTAGTTTATTTTTATTTTATCCTAAATAAGTGTTTTATTTGCACAATTATTTAGTATATTAGTTTCATTTGGTTTATTAGGTTATTTTCCCTTTCAAGTTTATTTCTTTCCCTATTTGTCTTTGCAAGTCAAGAGGATATTTTGTAATCATAAAGATGGTACTTGTATCATGTAAATGACCTAAGAGTCATAAATATGGTCTGAGTTCTCAAGCATATTAGGCATGTTTCCTAATCATGTCACCAAAGATATTGACCAAATCTAGTTGACATATCAAAATGTGCCTAGTCTAAGAATCTAAAAGCTGAGTAGGATCCTGATTGAAGAGTTACTTAATGTCATGAAGAGAAGACATACCTTAATTAGAGAACATTTAGATTTTGTAAATCTTTTGAAACACTTTAATAAAGTTTAAAGTGTGATCTAATTGATATTTAGGAGACAAGTCTACAGTTACAAGTGAAGGGTCTAAGCAAGTTTTATTGTGTTTAGGAATATGAACCAAGTTGCACAACTTTTTGGAGATTATCAAAACCTTGAAAGATTGAAAAAAAGATAGACTATGCAAATTTGAAGAACTAGACCATCACCAAGACATCATCTAGAAAATAAATGAACCAATTTAATTTCAAATTTTATAAATGAGCGTAGAAAGCCTCATGTGACCAATGGATCATACATACATAACGTTATTTGTTCCAACATTACTCCTTGTAAATTTCATGTTTGCATGAGTCTTCTATCTCAAGTTATGAGCCTTCAAAGTTTAGTTTGTCAAATATAAGTAGCCAGGATGTCCTACATGTCACATGGAAACACACTAATCAGCTTGTTTTAGTAATTTATAAATGTACCTTAGGAGGACTTGAAAGTAATAAAATTAAAACATCATAAATTCCCTTGAGCCAAGGACATGATATAAAATATTTATGTCCATGCAAGCTTCTTAACTTAAGTTATGGAGTTTCAAAGTTGGTCATATAGAGTGAGACATTCATGTAGACATCAAATTCAAGTCTCATAAAATAGTTGTTTAAGTTTAAATGATCAATTATAGGAATGCATACATCATGAAAAATACATAGGTTACCTCACTTTAACATTTTTTAAACACACTTATAAATTTGATGCAACCAATGGATCAAGTGGGCACAATCCTTTTAGTATCAAGAACATTTGTTGTAAATTTGGTACCCCTATGACATTTTTGCTTCCAAATCCAAGCCTTAAAATTATGTCAAAAAATAGATGACATTCATGTGAATGTAAAATTTAGACCATGATTAATAGTGTTTTGTGTTAGAATGTAAGAAGATCAATGATCAATGTTCAATCATACCAATGATCTAATGGTGTGAGCTTGACAGGCAATAACGTGAGCCCAAGAAGATCAATGGACTGCATTCATTCATACCAAGGAGATATATGGTGCAAGATGAGTCAAATGGTTAAGGAGATTGAGAGGCCACCATGTGGCATAAGTGAAAAATTAGATTGATTGACAATACGATCCTAAGATCAATTCATGATTAAAAAGTGACATGAGCATGTTCAAACTGATAGAAGATTGATGAAGTGCATTGAAGCATGTAAATCAAGATCTATAGTGTGAGCATAGTCAATAAGTCAATAAGGATCTATGGGACCAATAAGAATAAAGATAATTAGGAATAATATAAATCATTTGAGTTGGTAATTGATAGCCGATAAACAAATTTTGAACCCAAGACATTTTTGATGAAATTTAATGAGGCATTCTTTGACCTGAGTAACATAAAAAAAGGGACCATAGATTGAATATGATCCAAGTGGAACCAATGGGACCAAGCATTTCTAAAATAGCTTAATATATTTAAAATAGGTCTTTTTGGCCTACTACAAAGATCAAAGATACACTAGTGATTATGAAGTAAGGTCAAGTAGTCTATAGGTTTTCATGGATATTGTGACTATGTGAAAACAAATAATTAGATTGGTTTTTACCTATAAATAGACTTGTGTTCAATATTAGAGAAAATATAGACCATGGAGAGTTATCTCACCTATCATAAAGGTAATTTTTTTATGAGCAAGTATAGATGACCACCCAAAGTAGATGTGACACAATTTATCATTTCTAAGACATGGTCCTCATTAATAGATTAGATAGATAATGGCATAGAGTTCTAATAATGACACCAGGTGAATAAATAAGGATAATGTGCATATAATTATTTTATGGAATTGGTTCATTATTGAGAAGATCATGAGTTAGCATCCTTGAACTTATGCTAATATATCACAGCTCCCTCTCTCTTTTCTTTTTCTATATATTTTACATCTTCTACCACATTTTGTCTTTGGATGACTCTTTGAAAGTTTTAAACAAGAAATCTCTAACATTTTTTGAGAAATAAACTCTTATACACTTTGTCTTGATTGGGCTATGCCAAATTTTATACTGTAACACCTTTTGATATAATAAAGACTAAATTCCATCATTTTGCAAGCTAAATTGATGTGTCCTATGAATTCATGTACTATAGTTAATTGAATGCATGTCTCGTGTTTATGTCTAGCTTTTCTCACCTTCATGAAATGCTTGGTAGTTCTCACAGGTCATTATAAGTGTAATTTACACTTTTTTTTTTAATATTGAAAGTGGATATCTACGCTCTCATGCTAGTTTCATAAATGATCAATGACTTATTGTGAAATAATTATATGGAATTGATCTTATTTGGTCTTTAATGTATCTCATAGTGTGTCTTGTGAAAAGTATAAGTGTTATAATTACTGGTGCATCACCTCATTTTATATGCTTTCATGTATTTTTGTATCTCTTTATCTCTTTTACAAATAAGTGTTAGATTAGGTCTAATTTAGGTAATATATCCAGAAGGAATTCAACCTTTGCAGGAGGTTTAATCCATTATTAGGATACCCATAACATAGGCTCAATCCCATGTTAAAAGAGATTTGAGTAAGAGGACCTTAAAAATACCCTTATTCATCTAGGGTGTAATTTTAAACACCAATAGGTAGTTTGAGGGGGAGACACACATCGCCATAATACTTCTAAGTGTCATAGAAATTATGAGGCATTAAAGTTGTCCCATATCTAGGATTTGAGAAATGTTTACACTTATGATTTGAAGTTCCCCTTTCAGTTGTAATGGCCTCATCATGAATGTGTTTTCCATGTTCCAAGTGTCATTTCCTTGTGAGTTCATCATGCCTATATATTTAGGGATCTTTTCTTTTGTAAGAGGGGGTTTTAGATAATAGAAATTATTTTATGACTATTATCAAAAATCAACCATTATAATATCTTTAGTTATGAATAGGAATAGGAGGCATTTTTTTTTCATTTCAAGACCTTAGCAAGTGCCCTTCATGGAAAAGATTCAATATTATATACTATGCCTTTGGGCCTTTTGTATTTTATTCTCCACCCAAAAATGAAGAGGATGTGGTATTCTATGTCAAATTACATGGAATCAATTACTATCTATTATTTTTGTTCTCTAATTTTATATTATTGGTTTTTTTTTATATCACTAGCTTTAAATCATGCATATGATCTTTTAAATCATCTATGATATTTCAAAGGTTCAAGATATTTTATGTAATATTAGGCATAGATACATTAAAAATTCTAATAAATTGCCTTTGATAGTTTTATTTACATTTTCCTTTTCACCTTTTCCTCCATAATTAATTTGAAGAGCTAGATTCTAAAATCCCATAGGTCACTTCATAGATCCTAATTTTAGTCCCACATCTGTAACCTTCCCATAGGAAACTATTCACTGAGAATGAAAGTTTTAAGCATCAATAATTCCCTTTTCTAGCACACTTGATGGGACAAGTATACCTTCAACATTTATAATCTAGAGGCCAATTACAAGGTCACTAGAAACATAAAATCTAGGCTTATTACTACCACCTCTTATGTTTTTAACTCACCAAAGAATATTAGGGTCCCGCACAATACACCAACCACAATAGATGGTTATCCAAGGACCACCAAATAACTTTGTATCATGGAATAGTGGTATCCTACTCATCCTTCTAATAGCCCTAACTATGTGGGATATTATTCCTTATAACACCTTGAATGCACTCCATAAATTCAATGGGGAAGATTTCAAAATCATGATAGAACACCATCAAGATGTTTCCAATATTTTTACCATGCATCATGTCATAGATACGAATGTATCCTTAAGGTTAATAACTACCTTTTTCAAAGGGAAAGCTCTTAATAGGTACCATCCCTTTCTACCCAACTCCATCCCCACCTAGGATGATTTGGGAAATAGATTATTTAATTGATTCAATGTTAAAGGAGACTAGTCATCTCTCTTGTAGTAGTTAATCACCATTAAAAGAGCCCCATAAGAGGCTATCAAAAACTTTAATACCAAGTTTGATAAGACTTAGTAAAGAATATTGGTTGTGGCTCTACTTCCCTTAGGTATGGTCATCATAGTTTACCTTAAGGACTTCAACTCAAACATAGAACTTATGATTCAGTCCTTTGGAGGTTAGAAATTCTTATCTATGACATGATGCAATCTATTTCACAATTTTATGATTGATTCTAGTGTTAGCAACAGAGTGATTCCCAAATAGATTGTAAATGAAATAAAACTTTAGTATGAAACTTTTGATAAAGGGTTAATGTAGTTATATGGGAATAAAGTGTTAGAGTTCTAGGTTACACCCATGCTGAGAAAGTAATTTCTCAAGTCTCCTTCTCAAATCTAGTCCAACATTAGATTGACCTAATAATGTGAGTTGTCTATTTTTAGGCCAAACCTATATAATTTAAGGGGTTATCTCCCCTAATGTGAAAATATATCACATTTATAAAGCCTAAAATCTATCATAAGGAAAAGAGAGATAAATAAAAACTAAACTATAATCTAACGTATGTGGTGATGCACCAAATTATTCATTGATCCAATCTCAATTAAAATACTTTCATGACTAATAATAAATCTAATGGGTACCATAATTGATCATATTCTATTACAAGTTTTCAAACATGATTGTTTTACTTAAATGTCAAATAGAAAACTACACCTTGAAGGGAAGAAAACATGATGTCTATGTAAGACACTATAGACTCATTGACACTTCAAGAGAAATCTCCTTAAACAACACTTAACACAACCTATAAGTAAATACAAACCTGAAATCAAGGCACGTGAAAGAAATGAATATGATGAAATACAACACATATTATGTAGATCAAACTTTAATGAGATACACATAACTTTCACTCAGAATCTGAACTTGTCTTATATTGCTTCAAAGAGCTTACACAGTGATTTTAGTATAGCTTTATTATACATAGTCAAGGGATGAAATCAATATCTTAATTAATACATTTATAGGAATAATATAATTCATGAGAGAGGAAATAATGGCATATAATGGGTCATCAATGAGCCCAATATGGCTTGGTGCAGTTACACAAGCATTTCCTTCCTTTATGAGCATTAACATTCCTTTAATGAGGCCATTTGGTATAGAGGTGGATATAAATACTTCACATAACCTTAATTACGATTTTAACTATCCCCAAAAATATCCACATCCCTCCCCTTAGTAATTAATAAATGCATATGAGTGTGTAATAAGGTCATCTTAGGTGTTGAGCAGCCTTGGCATCAATGTGCATGCAAATCTCCTCATAAAACTACCTTTGACTTATATTAATAACCTCTATCTTGGGTTATCTCACCAAAATGGAAGTTATAAATATTTAAAGGGTCAATAAATCTATTTATTTCACCTTCCCTATCCTATATCCTTCCACTTATTTGATAAATAGGCCTTATTGGCTAGCTTTCTAAAATTCTACTTAAGTTCATCATGCTACTAACTCAACAATTAAAATTTTTCTTAAAAATCATCTAATATATATTATTTCATTTTATTAAATCCTATAATTCATTTTAATTTATTTATTTTAATAAATCTCCACCTACAATACACTTCAGTTTTGAATCAATAAGCCCAAAAACCTGTCTCATAGACTAGTAGTTTTGAACAAGATGGTGAAGGTACATATAGAGGGTTTCATGGATTTAAATTATGTTTAATATGGATAATAATTATTTTAGATACTTCCAAAATACCTTATAAACTTTTTTTGGGCCTTACAATAAATAAAATGATAAAAACCTTACTATTTAGCTCTTTTAAGAAGCATATGTACCCCTTTTGTACTTCCCAATGCCATGAGATGAAGCTCATATAAGTTGTATACAAGGAACAAGTGGAAAATTAGGAAACTATAAGCATAAAAATGTATTTTAAGACAAACCTCTTGAGACCAGTTGCTATTAGGGTTTAAGGGAGGTTTTAGGGAGTCATTATGTTTTGGCCTAGTTTTTGATAATCTGAGCTTGGGTTTATGATCTGATTACATCAAATCCAAGATATGAATCTCTCTCTCCTTCTATAATTAATTAAATTCCTTAATTAGACCCCTCTTTACCTTGGTGAGTGCTTTGAGATTTTTTATTTATAGAGAGCTTACCCTTTAAGAAGCCTATATAGGTCTGTAAGTAGAAGGATGTATTGAGGTGATCTCTCTAGTTCCTATATTAGCTCAAAGGAGCTTATAAAAATGTAATAATTACCTTAAAATTATTGAAAACCCCTTAAACCCTCATACCATACTCTACTCTACTCCTTTTGTATCACACACATGGTGGATCCTGAGTTTCACTCTATCTGCACATCTCTTGTACAAGATTTGATCTACACATTGGTCTATAATCTATGTTTTCCATTTATATGACTATAAAAATGCCCTATATGCCTTAGGAATTGGAATTACTACCTTAATTATGCTAGTTTACTTCCCTATAGTGCATATTTCCAAGTACACTAATGTCTCTGCTCTCTGAATTCATACTAGTCATATAGGTCAATATTTGAGACCTCTAGGAGGTCTATTAAAGCTCCTTGAGGGGACTCCTCTCTTATCAAACACATATTATAGGTGAAAATTCTTTGATTATTGACCCTTGGGTTTAAATTGTCCTTTTCAATCCTCCTCTACATAATGTCAATGTTGCACGTGCTAAAATGGGGACCATGGTGATTCCTAGGGTACCTTATAGGGTGTCAAGGATGATTTCATAGCTATAAAATTACATTTGAATAGGTTTTAGGATGAAATTTCAACATCAAGTCAATTATATGTATTATGTAGGGTTAGATGTGTCCACACTCTTAATGATGATTCATAGATTATAGGCATTTAACCATACAAAAAATTCCACTAATTTTTAGGGAATTTACTTCCCCTCCTACCCTAAATAGGTTGGATTCCCATGCAAATTCTCCATAGAGATATGAGTGTGAGAAGCTGGTGTTAGGGTTAATTGTAGGTAGTTTTGAGCCCGAAAATTCTTAACAATCAATCATATAATTTATCCCCATATTTAAAATCAGATTTACATGTATGTTTAGTTATTATGGAGACTTAAAATACTATAGGATCTCAGGGTCAGAGGAGGCATGTGGTGAAGTGGGTAAGCATATGAATCTACCCATCAAAATGCTTGCACACAAGTGACCTAACTCAAGTTGGGTTTTCGGGCATCCAAACCATATTTTACATATTTTAACCTTTGAAACATTTTTTCACATTAAAAACATTCTTTCACTCAATTTTCCCATTTTATGGATTTAAATAACCTACACGGGTCTAAGGTCATCACTGATGTCTACTTACAAGGTTGCCTACATGATTATGACATCACACTTTCATGTTTTTAGATTATGAAAATAAGTGTTAGACCATTAAAGATGATTAAATGGACCTCATTAATCATTATACACTTGAACCAAGATTTTCATGGACCCCAAGTTGACTATAGACATATTATAGCATGAATGTGTCCTTAACTTCACTGCTTGCCCACACCGGCTAGCCTCAGTCTAAGACAAAATAGTATGTGTACTATTTTCCTTATCCAAGTGAGTATGTGGGGGTTTTTTCTAAGTCATCGCCATTTTTTTTTTAAAATGGAGATTGGTTGTGCATGTAAGGGGTTTATATCTTCATTTTTTTGCAAAAAGCCTAAAACTATCTATCTAAAAGTGCACTCAGGACTACATCTTTGAAATATGGAATATATTCCTTAACCTAAGGGTGTTGATGGATATAAGAATTATTCATGACATTATTATAATTATTTATAGTCTTATATGATATCCTCTTCACACTAATTCAATTCTTACTCTATCTTTCCACTAAATTGAGACCCCACTCTTACATAAATTGCACTTGCATGTATAGTTTAATGGTTATGACTACATCACCTTATCCATTTAGGGGTGATGGTAATTAGATTTGTAACTTTTACATTCTAAGCTTGTATAATTATTTCATATACCTTATCCCTTGAGTTCACATGAGGCATAAATGTTAATTTATGTTAGTGGTGTCACTTTAGGCTACCTTCTATCAAGGAGACTACCTATAGGGTGGTTTTGATTATGCATAAATTGGATATAACTAAAATGGTGCTTTAACTATGTCAAAAGTGGCCTTTCATCACCTTAAAATTATTTATTATGTATTTTCTATGACATTCATATCAAATTTTATGCATCAGATGATCCCGACAGTCCCTTTTGAAACTTAACGACAACATCCCTAAAGCTGGTTATAGGTGTATATTACACTATCATCTCATTCTCATATGGCCATTTATGCTTTAGATAGGTGATCTCAATGGTGTGGATGGGTTTAGTATGGTATGGGGGTCCTTTTAGAATTATCACTTGATAAGGGTTATGTTAATGAGGAAGGATGATAATGAAAACATATTGAAGTGAAAAGGCATGACAATAAAGTGAAACATAACATATTGGTAGTGAGTGAGTAGTGAGAAAATGTGGATGTATAATGAGCATGGATGGAACATAGAACCCTTCCCAAGACCAACCCAAGTAGACCTTGAGGACACCATGGTACATATGAAGGTATGCATAGAGACTTTGAGGTAGAAAGTTGTTTAAGGTCTCCTAATGAAACATAGTATTCCCAAAAAATGCCTTAAAATCTAGAAAGCAACCTTAACTTATACAAAAAAGTGATTGAGTCTGATAAATGCATAAAAGGGTATTTTCAAGGGTTATGACACCATATGGAGGAGTTCGAGGATGTTCAAAAGTATGAAGGCAATTCACTACCACATCACCATCTTATTAATATAACATGAAACACATTTGGATCCTGTAGATGCTAATGTGTTATAAACATAACCTATCCCACAATATCTTTCAAGATACATATAAGGGTCTACATGAAGTGATATGAGATAAAATAGGAGCATTGGATTTTGAAACCAAGTGAGGATATTTTGAGGGCCATGACATATCTATTTAACCATGAAACTTGACTTATAACCCCTAATAAAGGCATCTAAAACATTGTCTCATGCCTAGATTGGCCTATTGACCATGCATAGGAACCTAGTCAAGGATATTTACAAGCCATTTGAGCTCAAATGAGCATATTACATGATATTAAAATGATCCATAATTGACAATATTCAAGTGTCATAGCAAAAAAAACACACTTATAATTGGATTGAAACCTTAATTCAATGAGTTTCTTAAAATTGACATTTTAACGGATTACATAATTAAAATTAGTTTATAAATATCCACAATAGACATAATTTTAAGAGTGCAACAATATAAGAGACAATAATCGATATAAAATACTACACATACTTTGATAATGGAGTTTGGTTATAAAGCCTACATATCCATATCTGTTCTAATGAGGGATCACTCCTTATTAATTGTATAAAATCACTTTACAATATTAATATTTCTTTAAAAATTGTCTTAAGGCCTTGAAATATATCTCATAGAATCTCTTGAAACCATATTAATTTGTTTGAGTCACAAAATCCTTCTATATTTCTCTCCACACTTTTTACATTCCTTGGAAACACTATTCATGTCCAAAACTTGGCTTTAATTACAATCTCATTCCCTTTATATAATGCTCAATCTTCATGGTGCAATAGTTAATTCCTTATCATTTTATCCAATTTGGCAAGGTTTGAATCCTACTCCATTAGTTTTGGTTCTATCCCAACATTTTTGGTGACAATGAAATCTAATATCCCACATTTGGGAAACGAAAAAGTAAGTTTGTTTTTAAAATGCCACAAAGTGGAGGTTTATAATGACAAGTTTTTGGAATTACCTTTAATTTTGTGGGAATGTGGTGGAGTTTGGAGAGTATGTGGGGGGGCATGGAAAAATACATGGATGTTTGTGTCATGAACATAGAGTCTTGTGGCATATACATGGAAGAATGAGGGGTCATGTGGAAAGTTTAGAGGGTCTTAGAATTTTGAGGGACTTTGGAATTAAATTTTATTAATTACATAATATTCAAAATTGGACCATATTAAATTGGTGTCAAGCCACATAGTCCAATTTCCATTCACCACTTGTCGATGTTCATTAATTATTGACCTCTTGTCACTTATAGACAAAACCCATTTTTTATATTTTCTCTAAGTGATCTTCCAAGTGCCATAACTCATGCATACGGGATCTGTTTTCTAAATAAAAAATGCATCAAAAATCTCTCAACAAGCTCTTCTCCATGGAATTGATAAACCTGTAATTTGAAGACTTTATTTTTAGAGTGAAATATAGATCCTTATAGATCAATCCTCCTCACTAAGATATTTTAGACCTCCAAAATTCAATTAATTGGTAAAGAGGTGAGGGTATTATTCCCTCACTTTTTTGTCTTCCATACATTTGGCCTTGTTCAGATGCATCACTTTGAGAACAACATGAAGATATTCAACATTTTCCCTTCATGATGTCCAAATATTCCTATCAAGTATTGTATCTTCCTATAGTTATGTTAGATATTAAGGAGAAAAATCATCAACAGTCCTCTCATCATGATCTATGATCATCGAAGGCTCATACAATTTTAGATTTTACATATTCATAATTGAATAAATCTACATATAAGATGGTAAATCCAACCAAAAAATATTTTTACCAATCTTTTCCATAATCTAAAAAGGACCATATCAGATTGGTTTTAACTTTTTACCTTTACCTATCAGTCCTTCCTTACTAATGTGAGGCCATACTAAATCACCTACAAAAAATTGGTGATGAACATAAGGTTTTTCATGTCTTGCTTTGTACTTTGCCTAACTTTTCTCTAATTGATCTCAAACAGTCTGATGTACCTATTATATCTTTTCAATGAACTTCTTGTCTTTAATAGCATCTGTATGTCCATCAATAGTTGAATGATATCCATAAGAAAAATCTAGAGGAGATTTAGGAAAATATCCATAAAAAACTTTAAAAGGATATTTCAAAGTAGAAGAATGAAGTACATAGTTGTAAACATGTTGTATATAGCATAAATTATCATCCCACAACTTGGGATGTTTATTGTAATAAACCCTAAGTAAATGTAGCACTATGTGATTTACAACCTCTATCTACCCATCAGTCTATGGATGAAATTTAGTATTCTTATTCAACTTAGTGTCCATCAATTTCCATAGTGTTGACCAAAATTCAATAAGAAATCAAGAATCCTGATTAGAAACAATAGAAGTGGGTAAACCAAACATAACCCATACATGTTGAAAGAAAAAGTGTGTCATACCTTCCCTTGTAATCTATTTATTACAAAGAATCAAAACACACATCTTTCTAGATTTATCCACTACCACATAAAAGTAAGTGTGTTTTATCTATGACATAGGCAAACCCCCTACAAAGTCCATGGAAATACTTTCCTAGGGATGGGTAGGAATAGGTAAGGGAGTATAAAGTCTCTATTTCCTATTTCTAAGTTTGCTTGTGTCACAAAGAATACACCCCTTGATATTTTTGGCAACATTTTCCTACATATGAGGCTAATAACAATACAATCTTAAATATGCAACCATTTTACCAACTCCAAAATGACCAAAGAAAAGAGAAGTATGTGCTTCCCTAATCATATGTACCCATTCATTTTGAGGAATTCAAAGCTTACCCAAATGATACAAAAGTCCATTATGTACATGATAGTTTGATTATACTACATATTTTCCACTCATCAAGTCTTTATATGCATCCTTAAAGTCAATATCATCAACATATTGTTCTTTATAATTTTTATGAGTCAAATAACTATGTTGTAAAAGACTAGATGCAACTACCATAAGAGGCCTAGAAACCATGTCAGCAACTTTATTCTGAATACCTTTCTTATACTTGATCACAAGATGAAACTGATATAGGAAACCCATCCAACAAAAATCCTAGACTATTATAGCTTGGCCTATGACTAGAGATACTAGAGGGGTTGATGATTTTTATGTATCATTGTATCCTTTCCCATCAATTAATGTTTCCATTTCTTAACACTATGAACTAATGCATACAATGCCTTATCATAAGTCAAACAGTCTCTTACTACACCTATGAAGGTCTTCGAATGATAGCATACTAGTTTCTTTCCCTACATTAGAACAACTCCCATAGCATAATCACTTGCATCCATCTTGATCTCAAATGGCTTCTAAAAATTATGTAGTGCCAAGATAGGATCAATACTAATCTTTGTCTTCAAAGTGTTGAAGGCTTTTTGTTGCTTGCCTCCCCACTGAAATACCTATTTTGTACTAGTCAAAGAATGCAAGGGTGATACAATAAGTGAGAAATTAGAAATGAATTTTCTCTAATATTGTACTGCACCAAAAAAACTTCTAACCTTAGTTACATTATTGGGTTTAAGCCATTTAACTATAACCTCCACCTTTGCAGGATCAATTTTCAATTCACCCTGTCTTATAATATAACACAAGTAAATCAAAGAGGTCTTGCCAAATTCATATTTAGACAATTTCAAATAAAGTTTATCCATTTTTAATGAATCTATGACTTTCTTAATATGATTCACATGATCTTTCCAAGACTAAATGAAGATCAAAATATCATCTAAGTAGACTATAACAAATTCATCAAGGAATGGCTTGAAAACATCATTCATCAATCACATGAATGTAGACAATGCATTTCATAATCCAAAAGGCATGATAAACCACTCAAACAATCCCTATTTTGTCCTAAAAGTAGTTTTCCAATGATCACCATCATTAATCCTAACCTGATGATAACCACTTTTCAAGTCTAACTTAGTGAAATAGATAACATTTCTTAACTGATCTAGAAAATCATCAATATGAGGAAGAGGGTAATTATTCTTAATACTAATTTTTTTAAAGTATGAAAATCAACACACATTCACCATGTGCAATCTTTCATAGGCACTAACATGATAGGTGAACGAATAGGAGATGTACTAGGATGAATAACACCCTTTTCTAAAATTTCCATTATTTACTTCTTGATTTCCTTATTTTCCACCACTGATAACCTGTGTAAGCCAATGTTAGGGAGAGGATAATCCTATAACAACTAAATTTCATGTTTAACTCCCCTTTAAGAGGGTAAACATTTGGGATCTTGAAACACATCTTCATAACTAGAAATGATTTCAACCAATTCTTTCTTATATATACGATCACAATTTTCCATAGCTTGGGAATATTGTTTTTCCTTAGACTTAATCAACATGAGATAAAAATTCTTGCTTGAATTGACTAGTCTTTTCATTTGTCCTATTGTAATCAAGGAAAGACCCATCTTCACATGATGTGCTCTAATTATATATTTAATGTCATCATTAACAAGCACATACTTATTATCTTCCCTATAAATGATTAATTTTCTATCAAAAATATAAGGGATTCCTAAAAAGATCTTGCATATGTCTAGAGGGAATACATCTAGATCAACTTCATTCATGAATTTAGATGTGATGATAAATTTCTATCTACAAGTTTTGGTTACTTTTAGTTTTGCATCATCAGACACCCAACCAAGTGGATAGGGTTTCAGATGGGGAGTTATTTTTAAGTCTAAATTTTTAGCAATCTCTTTATAGATGAAATTTACCTATGGTCCATTATCAAATAGAGTGTCAATCTTAGCATTTTTTTCAACAACTCTAATGTGGAACAACTCATTTCTTTTCTTATCATCATGCAAAAATTTATATTTTGAAGAAGAAATAACATCAGATGACTTAGTGCTATAAAGATAAGAACAATTTTGTATAATCATATCTATGATCTTAGTTCTATCCCTAGAATCTGAACCTAGATCCTAAACTACAGTATTAGCTTTCTTATCTTTCTTCTTAAACCTATTAAAAGGATTTAACTCAGGGTGTAATTTCTAACACTTAGAATCATCATGGTTTTTACTGCAATGATTTCAAAATGGATTAGCCTCTTCTTTATGAATATTAATAGTGTATTTTTGTTTACCCTTTCTAGAACTTTTCCTTTTAGTATGCTTAACTTTATATTGCTTACTTTTAACTTTAGGAAAAGATTCTTTTGTCTATTTTCCTTTACACTCTAAAGGAATGGCTTTAACACATGTTTCATCTAAACTAGTGGGATTGAGAAATAGAATCATGTATTTTAAATAACTATTCAACCCACCTATATATTTAAGTAGTGTTTCCTATGTATAAAGATGAATATTCAAAATTAAATCCCTTTTCCTAAATTCTTGTGTATAATATTAAACACTTTGGACTTTATTTTATTTGAAAGATTGATAATCCATCATGGATTATTGCATATAGCCTAGAGGATAAAATTACTTTATGAGTGCATCAACAAATTCACTCCAAGCGGAAATTGAGTTACCTGTGTTAATCTCATTTTCCTTCAACTTACTCTCCCACCAGATGAGAGCTATGCCTCCCATTCAAAGAGTATCTAGGTGAATTTTAGCCTCATAATTTTCAATCTTTTAGACCTTGTAAAATACTTCAATTTTCTTTATCCCATTATCCAACTTCTGTACATTAATCTCGCCATTAAAATTGGCAATTCAAACTTAATATTTAGCTTTAGTGAAGGAAGATATTCAACAACTTTTTTTATCATTACCATCACCTGAAGAGGAGGAAGGTTTCTCAAAACATTTACCACTCCCATCATGATCCATCTTAATTCATCATTCCTAATAAATTTCCTTGACCATGTCTTTCATTTATACAAAGGATTATTGGAAAGCTCATTAGACTCAAAGTCATCTCCCATTTCTATAGTACATCTTAATATAATCTCTGGATGTATTTTTATAATTCTCCTCCACCCCACCTAGATCTCAACCTTATCAACATACACTAGAAATTGACAATGTTAAATATGAATTCTACTCTGATACCAAAAATATGATCCATAATCGATAATATTCAAGTGTCATAATAGTAGAAAACACACTTGCAATTGGATTGAAACCTTAATTTAATGATTTACTTAAAATTGAAATTTTAAATAATTATAGAATTAGAATTTATTTACAAATATGCAAAATAGACATAATTTTAAGAGTGCAAAAAAATAAGAGACAATAATTGATAGAATATACCACATGTGATTTGATAACAGAGTTCATCTATAAATCCTACATCTTTGAATCTACTCCAATAGGGGATTACTCCTTATTAATTGTATAAAAATCACTTTACAATATTAATAAGTCTTCAAAAATCATCTTACATCCTTAAAATGTATCTAAAATAATCTCTTGAAACCATATTAATTTTTTTGAGTCATAAAATATTTCTCCATGTCTTTCCACACTCTTTACATTCCTTAGAAACACTATTCACATCCAAAACTTGGCTTCAATTACAATCTCATTCAATTTATATAATTCTCAGGCTCTTTTGTGCAATGGTTAAGTCCTTATCATTTAATCCAATTTGGCAAGGTTTGAATCCTACTCCACTAGTTTTGGTTTTATCCCAAGATTTTTGGTGACAATGAAATCTAATATCCCATATTTGGAGAATAAAAAGTAATTTTATTTTTAAAATTCCACGAAGTGGAGGTTTATAATTCCAAGTGTTTATCATTACCTTTAATTTTTTGGGAATGTGGTGGAGTGTCAAGAGTATGTGATTGGATAATGGAAAAATACATGGCTATTTGTGGCATGAACATAGAGTCTTATGGCATATACATGGAAGAATGAGGGGTCACGTGGAAAGTTTGGAGGGTCTTGCAATTTCAAGGGTCTTTGGAATGAAATTTAATTAATTACATAATATTCAAAATTTGACCACATTAAATTCATGTCAAGCCATGTGGTCAAATTTCCATTCACCACTTGTTGACATTCATCGATTGTTGACCTCTCATCGCTTGTCAATAAAACCTTTTTTTTTTTTTTTTCTAGAAGCAAACTTCCAAGTGCCATAACTCATGCATATGGGATCCATTTTACAAAACAAAAAATGTGTTGGAAATATATTTTTGAGCCCTTCGCCATGGCATTGATAAACCTACAATTTGAAGACTTTATTTTTTGAGCAAAATATAGATCCTCCTAGATCAAAACACCATAAAAGGATTCTACATGACATTAGAGAATGGAAGAACTAGTTGGTTCATATAACTGAGTCAAGCTATTTTGAAAACTAATGGTCTCAATATTGCCTATGAATATGAGTATGCAAAAAATCCTAAACTTCTTAACCAATGTTCATAAATGATAAGCCTTCAATCTCCAAACAAATTTCATGAATCACTATCCCCTTGAGTGCACTTTTCATGATCAAAATATTGGACCTAAAATCTACCTATCTTGTATGGAATAACCATTAACCTAAAGGGTCCTTTGAGATCACCAATGAGATTGAGGTAGAATAAAAATGGTTTTAGGACCCTACTAAGATAAAACACTATGATTCCTCTACCATCAAACTTTTCTAAACTCACTTTACTAGAATATGCCCCTAACTAAGTTCATTCATATAGTATGGATATGCACTATTGAGAAAACATCTAAAAAGTGTCCATTTTCTTGTAAATCTCCTTACTTTGGCCCTAAAATGTAGCTTAGTGATGTTATGAAGGGAAAATATGAGGTAAAAATAGTGTTTTGACTTACACACTAATCTTAAGGGAGATAAAGGGTCACAAACTAGCACTTATAGGCCCATATTGGATGAATTAAACATTGACAAGGCAATGAGGGATCTTGTATACACATAATATTCTCAACCTTTTATCAAATATTGATACTTTAAATCTTACAAGAACCCATTGAGACTCAATCTCTCTGAGTGCATGCCTTAAAGGGTGCACCAAGAAATGGGTGGGTAGACTTTTGGTGCTTCATAGGATTATTGACCCTTATTGCCACATTAATACCAATCCAAACAAATCTTTAAACCATTCCCTAAGATATTACTCCTCCCTTGCATACTCCTCTACTATTTTCCCTCTTTCCATACCTATTTTCTTCACCTTGATCCCTTTTCACTAGTTGATTGTACTAAGTTTACTGGGTGGACCCTATATAGTTTTACACCTATGATTACTATATCGTATTGACTAGGTTGACCCTATATTATTTAAGGATATTTTTCACTTTGAATTTTTTTAGCCCTTTGGTCTACCTAATTGGGACCTAGTGTTTTATCTCCTAAAAACATATAAGGTTGACTGGGTCGACCCTATATAGTCCACATATTCAAAAGGATTTAGGGTGAGATATTCCTTTAAATACAATATAATTTCATCATTATTTAAGTATGCAATCAAGAGTTATTATTCACTTGCACTTATTTACAATCTGCTCTTCCACCATTCAACTAGAGGAGTCTTAGCTTAGGGTTTCTACTTGGAGAATCTAGTCTTATGGGTAAGTCTTAGATGCTTTGGCCTTTCATAGTTATCCTTATTAACCATAACAAACTCTTTTGAATCCCCTTTTTCCAAGGGAGATATTGAGTCTCGATAGGTTCATATTCAGGTAAGTATATTCTAACTTTGTTCTCCTCTCTTTATTAGATAAAAGTAGCATAAGTATTGGCTCAAATAATAGTACCCTTCATATCTCATGTATTAGGGTCTTACTCATACTTAGCTTAATTTATATTCTCCTATGCATGTTTTTATTTATTTACTAACCCCTCATGTTGTGCCACAAGATTTGGTGTACACTAAATTAGATTTACTTTCTTTTTATTAGATATAGAGTGAAACATTAAACCTAGGGCTCTTTTAGGGTTTTTGCATGATTGTGTTAGACTATAGGCTTTGGAACCCTTCCTAGCATGGTGTATTATGACAAGTGATCCATTAATTATATCTAGTACATCCTCATATTTGTCATTCTCTTTCTTGACAAATGTATTCCCAATCAGAATTTTAGATATGCTCTATCTTCTTTGAGCCAGGATTGATTTATAGACATGATGAATTTTTGATTTCCTACATTCTAGTGAACCCAATGTGAACTAACCCTTGTAGGATTTGTTTACCTTATTTCATTTATTTCATTATTTGATCATTATTTTTATCATATATTTCCCATACCAGATCGACTCTATCAACCCAATATCTAACTTATATCCACAAGTTTTTTGGTATAGGCTATTGGATTGACTCAGACAACCTAGTATAAGATTTTAGATTTTTAGACTTTATATCTAGACTACTAGGTTAACCCAATTGACCCTATACATTTTCAAACATCTTTTTTAGCATACTAGGTCAACCTTGTACATTCTAAGCACTTATTAATAGGTTTTTGCAAAGATTGATAAACCTAGTTAGTAGAGTATCAAGCATATACCAAGGTTCTTGAATAACAATATCCATTATTTACATCTCTAATCCACCAAGGTTCATTTCTATCTCTCTATCTCTTTATTTATAGTTCTTCCCTTTATATTTTGTAGTCCTTAAAACTACCCTTGCACAATCAACAGGTTCAACCCTGTTGACCTAGTTTTATGTTTTATGTGTTGTTTGGATAACTAGGTTGACTCTACCAACCCTGTTAAATTTTAAACCTTAATTATATAGTAAATAATCAAACCTACTATATATTTTATGCATACACTTTTGACTATATCAACATTGTACCTTGATTCAAAGTTAGAATTAACCTTATATGCTAGTAATTAGCTCACACTTTCTTGTCAAGTTGATTTCATGCTTAAAATAGATCACATAGTTTAATTAGGTAGTTTTTCAATAAATAATTTACTTTCACTATTTTATATGTTATGCACACATGACCAAAACACAAAATCTAATAAAGCATTTTAACATTTGTCTACCCAAGGCCAACTTACTTGTATTTCATCACCAAGGGGGAAGTTGACTTGATCTTTAGGTCAAGTATAAATCATGGTTAATGGTATATTTTGGCTAAGTACCCAACACCATTATCACTATAGTGTGTGAAGTGAGGGGGTAAGCCCCAATACCAAGCCTGTATAATTATCACTATAGATCCCTTTCAACCCAAACTACTTGAAACTATCCTTAGATTTATTTCTATTTCCTTACTTATAGCCAACTTCCCATCACATTTAAAAATATATTCTAATAATTTTATTAATATTCAAGCTAACCATTTAGCTAGTTATTTACTTTCCAAGTTGATTGCTTACTCTTTCCTCAATTTTATTTTATATTATAAAAACTTGCATTATCCATCATTGGTGCAAGGTTTTGTGTCTTGTGCCTAAATTAGATTGGCCAAAATTAATCCAACCGATTGTTTTATTTCCCTTCAATTCTTACTTTTCAAATTACTTACAAAAATTATCTTGTTTCAATTCATAATCTGTTATAGGCTTTATAAGTTTCCCTATCTATTGTACTAGGCTGACCTAGTTGACCTTGTACATTTTTCCAACCTCTATTCATTGTACTAGATTGACCCAATCAATCTTGTATTGTTTTTATAGCTTATTTTTGTACTAGGTTGACCTAGTCAACCCTGTACTCTTTCTACTTTACCTATATGTCCAACTTAATTCTTTATCTACCTGACTTGGTTCTTTGTCTCTATTTGTTATTCATATTGCTTAAGATTCTTTTTCTTTCTTCAAGAATCATATCCCCTATTATAATCTTCTTGCAAAACTTGAATCCATTTGAAACTATATGGGGTTCTATTTGTTTGCTATCTTTTCATCATATTTTTAGCTATTGGGGCATTTTGCAATGCCCATCCACATAATACTCTAGCCTTTGTGGCATATTTTGATGCCCACCCATAAATCATTTTAGACCTCGACACATCTTGTGATGCCCATCCCTACATCCACTTACCCTTTGGGGCATCTTTCAATGCCCACTCTTATTTTATATGGGATTCTATCAAACTTATTTAACTCCAAGAAACCTTTTTAGACACTAATTTTATAAATATTCGGGTTGACCATTTAGCTAGTTATTTACATTCAAAGTTTTTTTTTTTAAAAAGCCTGGTAAACTTTTTAATGTGACCAACATTACATTCCAAGTTGATTACTTGTTCTTTCCTTAGTTTTATTTTGTATTGTAAACACTTGCATTATCCATCATTAGTACAAGGTTTTGTGTTATGTGCCTAAATTAAATTCGCCAACATTAACCTACCTGATTATTTTTTTGCTTCAATTCTTACTTTTCAAATTACTTACAAAAATTATCTTGTTTCAATTCATAATCTATTATAGGATTTGTAATTTTCCCTATCTATTGTACTAGGCTAACTTAGTTGTCCCTATACATTTTTCCAACTTCTATTCATTGTAGTGAATCAACCCAATCAATCTTGTATTATTTTTAGACCCTATTTTTTCTACTAGGTCAACCCAGTCAACCCTATACTCTTTCTAATTTACCTTTATGTTTGAATTAATTATTTATCTACCTAATTTAGTTCTTTATCTCTATTTGTTATTCTTATTTCGTATCATTCTTTTTATTTATTCAAGCATCATGTGCCCTATTATAATATTCTTAGAAAACTTGAATCCATTTGACACTATATGGGGTTATCTTTGATTCTTATTTTTTCTTTCTCTTTTTAACAATTGGGGCATCTTGAAATTCCCATCCACACATTACTCTAGCCTTTGGGGCATCTTGTGATGACCACCCATATATCATTTCAAAATTTGGGGCATCTTTTGATGCCCATCCCTACATGCACTTACCCTTTAGGGGCATCTTGCAATTTCTACTCTTGTTCTACCTAGGATTCTACCTAACTAATTCAACTCCAAGAAACCTTTCACGACATTAATATTATAAATATTTAGGTTGACCATTTAGCTAGTTATTTACTTTCCAAGTTTATTGCTTAATCTTTGCTCAATTTTATTTGCTATAGTAAAAACATGCATTATCCATCATTGGTGTAAGGATTTGTGTTGTGTACCTAAATTGGATTGGCCAAAATTAATCCAACTGATTTATTATTTCCCTTGAGTTCTTACATTTCAAATTACTTGTAAAAATTATCTTATTTCAATTCATAATCTATTATAGGCTTTATAATTTTCCCTATTTATTTCACCAGGTTGACCTAGTTAACCTTGTATATTTTTCTAACCTCTATTCATTATACTGGATTGGCCCAATCAATCTTGTATTATTTTTAGACCCTATTTTTTCTACTAGGTCGACCCAATCAACCCTATAATCTTTCTACTTTACCCTTATGTCTAAATTAATTCTTTATCCACCTGAATTAGTTCTTTGTCTCTATTTGTTATTCTTATTGCTTAACATTATTTTTCTTTCTTCAAGCATCATATACCCTATTATAATCTTCTTAGAAAACCTTAATCCATATACACTATTTGGGGTTATCTTTGATTGCTATCTTTTATTCCTCTTTTTAGCTATTAGGGCATCTTACATGCCCATCCACACATCAATCTATCCTTTGGAGTATCTTGTGATGCCCACCCACATATCATTTCAGACTTTGGGGCATCCTTCAAATCCCATCCATACATATAATTACCCTTTGGGGCATCTTGCAATACCCAATATTATTCTACATGGGATTCTACGAAACTAATTCAACTCTAAGAAATCTTTTAAAACACTAATCTTATAAATATTCATGTTAACCGTTTAGCTAGTTATTTACTTTCGAAGTTGATTACTTTCTCTTTGCTGAATTTTATTTTATATTGTAAAAACATACATTATCCATCATTGGTGTAAGGTTTTGTGTTGTGTGCCTAAATTATATTGGCCAACATTAATCTAACAAAAGTTTGTTTCCCTTCAATTCTTAATTTTCAAATTACTTGAAAAAAATATATTGTTTCAATTCATAATCTGTTATAGGCTTTAAAATTTTCCCTATATGTTGTACTAGGCTGACCTAGTTGACCTTGTACATTTCTCCAACCTCTATTCATTGTACTGGATTGACACAATCAATCTTGTATTATTTTTAGACCCTATTTTTTCTAATAGGTCAACCCATTCAACCTTGTAATCTTTCTACTTTACCTTTATGTATGTCTTAATTCTTTTTCTACCTAACTTAGTTCTTTGTATCTATTTTTTATTCTTATTTCTTATAATTTTTATTTTAATTTCTTAGCATCTATATCCCCTATTATAATCTTCTTGTAAAACCTAAATCCATTTGAAACTATATGGGGTTTTCTTTGATTCTTATCTTTTCTTCCTCTTTTTAGCTATTTGGGCATCTTGCAATGCCCATCCACACATTAATCTAGCCTTTGGGGCATCTTGTGATGGCCACCCACATATCATTTTAGACTTTGGAGCATCTTACAAGTCACATCCCTACATCTACTCACCTTTGGGGCATCTTGCAATGCCCACTCTTATTCTACCTAGGATTCTACCAAACTAATTCAACTCCAAAAAACCTTTTGAGACACTAATCTTATAGATATTTAGGTTGAACATTTAGCTAGTTATTTAATTTCCAATTTGATTGCTAGCTATTTTCTCAATTTTATTTTGTATTGTAAAAACATGCATTATCCATCATTGGTGTAAGGGTTTGTGTTGTGTGCCTAAATTAGATTGGTCAACATTAATCCAACTGATTGTTTGTTTCCCTCTAGTTCTTAATTTTCAAATTACTTGAAAAAATTATCTTGTTTAAATTCATAATCTGTTATAAGATTTATAATTTTCCCTATCTAATGTACTAGGCTAACCTAGTTGACCCTGTACATTTTTCCAACCTCTATTCATTATACTAGATCAACCTAATCAATTTTGTATTGTTTATAGACCCTATTTTTTCTACTAGGTCAACTCATTCAACCCTATACTCTTTCTACTTTACCTCTATGTCTAACTTAATTCTTTGTATACCTAACTTAGTTCTTTGTATCTTTTTGTTATTCTTATTTCTTAGCATTCTTTTTCTTTCTTCAAACATCATATCCCCTATTATAATCTTCTTAGAAAACTTGAATCCATTTGACACTAGATGAGGTTCTCTTTGATTCTTATCTTTTCACCATATTTTTAGCTATTAGGGCAGTTTGCAATGCCCATCCACACATTACCATAGCCTTTGGGGCATCTTGTGATGCCCACCCACATATCATTTCAGACTTTGTGGCATCTTGTGATGCCCATCCCTACATCCACTTACCCTTTGGGGCATCTTTCAATGCCCACTCTTATTCTACTTGGGATTATACCAAACTAATTCAACTCCAAGAAACCTTTTGAGACACTAATCTTGTAAATATTCAAGTTAACCATTTAGATAGTTATTTACTTTCCATATTGATTGCTTGCTCTTTTCTCAATTTTATTTTGTATTGTAAAAACTTGCATTATCCATCATTGGTGTAAGGTTTTTTGTTGTGTGCCGATATTGGATTGGCTAACATTAATCCAACTAATTATTTGTTTCCCTTTAGTTCTTACTTTTCAAATTACTTACAAAAATTATCTTGTTTCAATTCATAATCTGTTATAGGCTTATAATTTTCCCTATGTTTTGTACTAGGTTGACCTAGTTGACTCTGTACATTTTTCCAACCTCTATTCATTATAATGGATTGAACCAATCAATCTTGTATTGTATTAAGACCCTATTTTTCTACTACATCAACCCAGTCAACCCTATACTCTTTCTACTTTACCATTATGTCTATCTTAATTTTTTGTGTACCTGACTTAGTTATATATATATATATGTATATATATATATGTATATATGTATGTATATATATATGTATATATATATATGTATATATATATACATATATATATATATACATACATATATATATACATACATATATATATGTGTGTATATATATATATGTATGTATATATATATATATGTATGTATATATATATATATGTATATATATATATGTGTGTGTATATATATATATATATATATTTATGTATATATATATGTATGTATATATATATATATATATATGTATATATATATATGTACATATATATATATATATACATATATATATATACATATATATATATACATATATGTATATACATGTATATATATATATACATATATATATACATATATATATATATATGTTTTATTCTTATTGCTTAGCAGTCTTTCTCTTTCTTCAAGCATCATATCACCTATTATAATATTCTTGGAAAACCTAAATCCATTTGACACTATATGGGGTTTTCTTTGATTATTATTTTTTCTTCCTCTTTTTAACTATTGGGGAATCATGCAATTCCCATCCACACATTAATTTAGCACTTGGGGCATCTTGTGATGCCCACTCACATATCATTTTAGACATTAGGGCATCTTGAAATGCCCATACCTACATCCACTTACACTTTGGGGCATCTTGCAATGCCCATTCTTATTCTATGTGGGATTATACCAAACTAATTCAACTCCAAAAGAACTTTTGAGACACTAGTCTTATAAATATTCATGTTGACCATATAGCTAGTTATTTAGTTTCTAACTTGATTTCTTAGTCTGCTAAATTTTATTTTGTATTGTAAAAACTTGCATTAATATTCATTGCTACAATGTTTTGTTTTGCGTGCCTAAGTTAGAATGGCCAACATTAATCCAACTGATTTTTTATTTCCCTTTAGTTCTTACTTTTCAAGTTACTTGAAAAAATTATCCTATTTCAATTCATAATCTATTATAGGCTTTATAATTTTCCCTATCTATTATACTAGGCTGACCTAGTTGACTCTATACATTTTTCCAACCTCTATTAATTGTACTGGATTGACCCAATCAATCTTGTTTTTTTTAAGACCCTATTTATTCTACTAGGTCAACCTAGTCAACCCTGTACTCTTTCTCCTTTACCTTTATGTCCATCTTAATTTGTTATCTACTTGACTTAGTTCTTTATATATATTTTTTATTCATATTACCTAGCATTCTTTTTCTTTCTTCAAGCATCATATCACCTATTATAATCTTCTTGGAAAACCTTAATTCATTTGACACTATATGGAGTTCTCTTTGATTTTTACCTTTTCTTCCTCTTTTTAGCTATTGGGGCATCTTGCAATGCCCATCCACACATTAATCTAGCCTTTGGGGCATCTTGAGATGCCCACCCACATATCATTTCAAACTTTGGGGCATCTTGTGATTCCCATCCCTACATCTACTTACCCTTTAGGGCATCTTGCATTACCCACTCTTATTCTACCTAGGAATCTACCAAACTAATTCAACTCCAAGAAACCTTTTGAGACACTAATCTTATAAATATTTAGGTTAACCATTTAGCTAGTTATTTAATTTCCAATTTTATTGCTTGCTATTTACTTAATTTTATTTTATATTTTAAAAACATGCATTATCCATCATTGGTGCAAGGTTTTGTGTTGTATGCCTAAATTGGATTGGCCAACATTAATCCAACTGATTATTTGTTTCCCTTCAGTTCTTAATTTTCAAATTACTTGAAAAAATTATCTTGTTTCAATTCATAATCTATTATAGGCTTTATAATTTTTCCTATCTATTGTACTAGGCTGACCTAGTTGACCCTGTACATTTTTCCAACCTCTATTCATTGTACTGGATTGACCTAATCAATATTGTATTATTTTTAGACCCTTTTTTCTACCAGGTCAACTTAGTCAACCCTATACTTTTTATACATTACCTCTATGTGCAACTTAATTCTTTATCCATCTGACTTATTTAGTCATCTCTATTTGTTATTCTTATTGCTTAGCATTCTTTTTCTTTCTTCAAGCATCATATACCCTATTAATATCTTCTTGAAAAACTTGAATCCATTTGACACTATATGGGGTTCTCTTTGTTTGTTATCTTTTCATCTTATTTTTAGATATTGGGGCATTTTGCAATGCCCATCCACACAATACTCTAGTCTTTGTGTCATATTTTGATGCCCACCCATATATCATTTTAGACCTTGGGGCATCTTGTGAATCCTATCCCTACATCCACTTACCCTTTGGGGTAGCTTGCAATGCTCACTCTTATTCTACCTAGGATTCTACCAAACTAATTCAAATCTAAGAAACCTTTTGAAACACTAATCTTATGAATATTCAAGTTGACCATTTAGCTAGTTATTTACTTTCTAAGTTGATTCCTTGCTCTTTGATCAATTTTATTTTATATTGTAAAAACTTATATTATCCATCGTTGGTGCAAGGTTTTATGTTGTGTACCTAAATTGGACTGGCCAACATTAATCCAATAGATTTTTTGTTTCCCTTTAGTTCTGACTTTTTAAATTACTTACAAAAAATATCTTGTTTCAATTCTTAACCTATTATAGGCTTTATAATTTTCCTTATCTATTGTACTAGGCTAACCTAGTTGACCTTGTACATTTTTCCAATCTCTATTCATTGTACTAGATAAACCCAATCAATCTTGTATTGTTTTCAGAGCCTATTTTTTAATAGGTTGACCCAATCAACCCTATACTCTTTCTAATTTACTTTTATGTCTATCTTAATTCTTTATCTACCTGACTTAGTTCTTTGTCTCAATTTTTTATTCTTATTTCTTATCATTCTTTTTCTTTATTCAAGCATCATATCCCCTATTATAATCTTCTTGGAAAACCTAAATCCATTTGACACTAAATGGGATTTTCTTTGATTCTTATCTTTTCTTCCTCTTTTTAGCTATTGGGACATCTTATAATGCCCATCAACACATTACTATAGGCTTTGGGGCATCTTGTGATGCCCACCCACATATCATTTTAGACTTTTGATCATCATGCGATGGCCATCCCGACATCCATATACCCTTTGGGACATCTTTCAATGCCCACTCTTATTCTATGTGGGACCCAACTAATTCAACTAATTAATATCATAAATATTTAGGTTGACCATTTAGCTAGTTATTTACTTTCCAAGTTGATTGCTTGCTCTTTGCTCAATTTTATTTTGTATTTTAAGAACTTACATTATCCATAATTCATGCAAGTTTTTGTGTTATGTGCCTAAATTATATTGGCCAACATTAATCCAGTTGATTATTTGTTTTCCTTTAGTTCTTAATTTTCAAATTACTTACAAAAATTATCTTGTTTCAATTCATAATATGTTATAGGCTTTATATTTTTTTTCTCTATTTATTACACTAGGCTGACCTAGTTAAACCTATACATTTTTCCAACCTCTATTCATTGTACTGGATTGACCCATTCAATCTTGTGTTATTTTCAAACCCTTTTTTTTCTACTACATTGACCTAGTCAACCCTATACTCTTTATAATTTACATTTTTGTCTGAATTAATTCTTTGTCTACCTAACTTAATTTTTTACCTCTATTTTTTATTCTTATTTCTTAGCATTCTTTTTCTTTCTTCAATCATCATATCCCCTATTATAATCTTCTTAGAAAACCTAAGTCCATTTGATACTATATGGGGTTCTCTAAAATTCTTATCTTTTCTTCCTCTTTCTAGGTATTGGCGCATCTTGCAATGCCCATCCATAGATTAATCTAGCTTTTGGGGCATCTTGTGATGCCCACCCACATATCATTTAAATATTTAGGTCATCTTGTGATATCCATCCCTACATCCACTTACCCTTTGGGGAATCTTGTAATTCCCACTCTTATTCTACCTAGGAATCTACCAAACTAATTCAACTCCAAGAAACCTTTCAAGACACTAATCTTATAATTATTCAGGTTGACCATTTAGCTAGTTATTTACTTTTCAAGTGATTACTTTCTCTTTGCTAAATTTTATTTTGTATTTTAAAAACATGCATGTGTGCCTAAATTAGATTGGCTAACATTAATCCAACTGATTGTTTGTTTCCCTTTAGTTCTTACTTTTCAAATTAATTTCAAAAATTATCTTGTTTCAATTCATAATATGTTATAGGCTATATAATTTTACCTCTTTATTGTACTAGGATGACCTAGTTGACCATGTATATTTTTCCAACCTCTATTCATTATACCAGATTGACCCAATCAATCTTGTATTGTTTCTATACCCAATTTTTTCTACTTGGTCGACCCAGTCAACCCTGTACTCTTTCTACTTTACCTTTATGTCTGAATTAATTCTTTGTCTACCTAACTTAGTTCTTTATCTCTATTTTTTATTCTTATTGCTTAGCATTCTTTTTTTTCTTCAAGCATCATTTCCCCTATTATAATCTTCCTGGAAAACCTGAATCCATTTGACATTATATGGGGTTCTCTTTGATTCTTATCTTTTCTTCCTAATTTTAGCTATTGGGGCATCTTGTAATGCCCATCCACACATTACTCTAGCCTTTGGGGCATCTTGTGATTCCCACCCACATATTATTTTAGACTTTGGGGTATCTTGTAATGACCATCCCTTCATCCACTTACCTTTTGGGGCATCCTTCAATGCCCACTCTTATTCTATCTAGGATTCTACCAAACTAATTCAACTCCAATAAAATTTTTAAGACACTAATCTTATAAATATTTAGGTTGCCCATTTAGCTAGTTATTTACTTTCCAAGTTGATTACTTTCTCTTTTCTCAATTTCATTTTGTATTATGAAAACTTAAATTATCCATCATTGGTACAAGGGTTTGTGGTGTGTGCCTAAATTGGATTGGCTAACATGAATCCAACTAATTATTTATTTCCCTTGAGTTCTTCCATTTCAAATTACTTGAAAAAATTATCTTGTTTCAATTAATGATCTATTATAGGCTTTATAATTTTCCATATCTATCATATTAGGATAACCAAGTTGACCCTATACATTTTTACACCCCTTATTCATTATATTGGATCGACCCAATCAATCTTTTATTATTTTTAGACCTTACTTTTTCTAATACGTCGACCTAGTCAAATCTGTATTCTTTTTACTTTACCTTTATGTTAGAATTAATTCTTCGACTACCTAACTTAGTTATTTGTCTCTATTTTTTATTCTTATTAATTATTATTCTTTTTATTTATTCAAGCATCATATCCCCTATTATAATCATCTTGGAAAACTTGAATCCATTTGACACTAAATGGGGTTCTCTTTGATTCTTATATTTTGTTCCTCTTTTTAGCTATTGGGGTGTCTTGCAATGCCCATCCACACATTAATCTAGCATTTTTGGCATCTTGTGATGCCCACCCACATAACATTTCAGACTTTGGGGCATCTTACGATGCCCATCCCTCCATCCACTTACCCTTTGGGGCATCTTGCAATGCCCACTCTTAATTCTACTTGGGATTATACCAAACTAATTTAACACCAAGAATCCTTTCTATATGGGGTCTCTCACGTGCTCATATCTCACATGATCATCCTTTATATATTTATTAATTTAAAATCCTTTCCTTCTTTTCACACTTTCTATCTACATCTATCTAATGCTTTTTTTAGGTTACTTATACAAGTTTCTCCCTCTATGTCAAGTTCCTTTTACAAACTTTTAGTCCTCCATTTTTGTTTTTTGTATTCTTGATGTACCATAATCTTCTTTACCTTCATGTTTTTTCTCTTTTTTACATCCCTTGGTTTTTTTTTTTAGGAGATTATTCATACGACTAGGGATGGGACCCAAAATTCCTGACAAAATTACCATCTTTTGCTTATTTTTATCCCTATTATTTTCTAGTTTGATTTTTGGCACCCCTTGGGTTTTTTTTGTGAGTTTCTTTGTAAGACCACATATAAGACCTAACATTACTCACAAAACCACCCTCATTTTTATTACCTCACTTTTTATTTCACTTGCTTGTTGATACCCTCATGGGTTTCTATTTTCTAAAGTTGCAATGTAAGACCATAGATAGGACTCAACCCTCCTCATAAAATTACCATCTTTTCATCTTTTTACATCCTTGTTCTCAAAATTTATATGTAATTTCAATAAAAATATATATTAGAATTTTTTCCTCCATTTTTGTTATTCTTATGATAAGGAATCAACTTTACTATCATTGTATCCCTTTTTTTCCTTTGTCACATTTTTTGTAATTTGAAGTAATTCAAACTGTTCCATGTGTCATTCCTCTTGATTTACCATTAATTTCACTCCAAATTGGATAAAATAAGGTCAAATTCAAGATATCACTTTTATTTCCCCTAGATTTATGAGACTCTTAGACCCCATGCTCTTTGAAGTTCTCCCTCTTAGCAACCAATTCCCAAGTATTCAAATGAAAGTCATCTTTAGCACCCATGTTTAGTTTTCCAAATATGTATGGAGGAGGAATAGAAAAATACATCAATAAATTTAAAATCCAAATAATTTTAAATAAAATTAAATGGTACTCAAAAAGCAACATACAAATCTCAAAAGTCAAAATCATACCTAAATATATGATTACAAATACATCTCCTATCTCCAATCGAAGCTCAAACTCCATAGTTTGCATCACATAGAGCTAAGGTTCATTGGGGTGTGGTAGGATAGTAAATTGGATTAGGGGAATTCAAAAAACTCTATGGTACTACCTACTTTCTCACATAAGTACCCAATCTTTATAGTGCATTGACTGCTCTATAAGGGGTCCTGAGGAATGGGGAACATGTTGTGGGAAGGTAATTCTATTTTAATATTCATGAATATAGCATTCATGGGATGATATTTATACTTAATTTGTTTACCTAATAATTGTGTGGTTAAGAGAAGTTCTTTAGAGTCCTTAAGGTCAAAATTCCTCTTGTTTTAACAAACCTAGTTTGAGTGTCTTAACTTTGATAAAGAGTTCCTCTACCTTGGGTTTTCCTTAATTATCCCCTCCACCCATTTAATTTCCCCCCTTGATAGACAAATTATGATTCCAAATCTATTTTCCATTCTTATTTAATTCTTTCTTCATCACCTCTTCAAAACATGTTAGCATTACTTTATTTTAGTTTTATCTATCCTTAAAGCGAAACATGTTTACATAACTATGGATTACTTCTTTATTTTACACCATGATTTTATATTTATACACTTGTTTTATATGAATTTCACCATTTTTCATTGTTGTACTATCCTACTATTATGGACACCTAAATTTGTACCTTTTTCCATTGTTGAGTGAGGTTGGCTTGTTACTTCTCACTCATCAATTTTGTTTTCCCTTTTTATGCACTTCCTCTTTTTCCATTAGTGAATGAGATAAGGATTGTTACTTCTCACTCATAAATGTTGTTTTACCATTTTGTTTCTTATTTTTACTATTTATTTTTTATTTACCATCTTATTTTACATGTATCATTGGTTTCACTTGGTGAGTTTGCCTTTCTTACTTGAGGATAGCTTGTTTGATTTTTTCTATCTTTAGTAGCCTTGGAATTTAGGTTACCCAATTTAATTTTGTTGTTTGAATTGGTCATTTTGTTTAACATAACAATTATCACCCCATATTTACAAATTTACCAAGTACATCTCATCCTCATAACACTAGCTATCTTACATTTTCTTGCATTTGTTTTCTTTTTCTCTTTAGTTTTGTATTCTTGGGTTTATCAAAAGTAGTATCTACACCCTACAGAATCAAAAATAACAACACAATAGATAACCATTCAGAAATAAATTTAAGTCAAGGTATGAATTACATTTAATTTTTAGTTATTTAATTTTTAGTCATTTAATTTTAGTTATTTTATGCTTTAAAATATTATAATTTATTTAGCATCAACATTGTGTGTTACTATGTTCTTTCTCGAATCTCCATCCCCTATTTCACCTTAGTGACAAATGATGATATTCATGTGGGAATTATGTATACACAATATTTTCAATTTTTTATCAAATAATGATGTTTTATATCTTGCAAGAACCTATCCAGACTCAATCTTTCTGAGTGCATGCCTTAAAGGGTGTAATGGGAAAGGGGTGGGTAGACCTTTGGTGATTCATATTATTTTTATCCCTTATTTCCACATTATTACCAATCCAAACATATCTTAAAACCATTCCCTAATATATTACTCATCCCTTGAACACTCCTCCAATCTTTTTCTTCATGCCTTCCCTCTTTTACTCACCTTGATCCCTGTTCACTAGTTGATTGTACAAGGTCGACTAGGTCAACCCTATACAATTTTCATCCTATAATTATTATATAGGGTTGAATAGGTTGACCCTATACTATCTAAGGATATTTTTCACTTGGAGTTTTATTATCCCTTCAGTCGACCTAACTCGTGACCTAGTGATTTATCTCCTAAATAAATATAGGGTCGAATGGGTTGACCCCATATAGCTGACATATTCAAAAAAAATTAGGGTGGTATTCACCTATAAATACAAGATAATTTCATCATTATTTAAATATTCAATCAATAATTATTATTCACTCATGATTCTTTACAATCTATTCTTCCACTATTCTACTTGAGGAGTCTTAGCTTAGGTTTTTTACTTAGAGAATCTAGTCTTATGCATAAGTATTGGATGATTTGGCCTTTCTTAGTTATCATTAACAACCAAAAAAACCTCTTTAAAATAAAATTTATCTAAGGGAGATATTGAGTCTTGATGGTTTCACATTTAGGTAAGTATATTCTATCTTTGTTCTCCTCTCTTTAGTAGATAAAAGTAGCATAAGTATTGGGTTGAATAATATTACTCTTCATAGTCCATGTATTAGGGTATTAATCATACTTAGCTTAATTGATATTATTTTATTAATTTTTTTTATTTCTTTACTAACCCCTCATTTTGTGCCACAAGCTTTGGTGTTCATTATATTAGATTTACTTTCTTGTTATTAGATATAGAGTGAAACATTAAACCTAGGACTTTTTTAGAGTTGCATGACTGTGTTAGATTATAGGCTTTGGAACCCTTACTAGCATGGTTTATTGTGAAAATTTATCCCTTAATCATGTATATTCGATCCCCATATTTTTCATTCTCTTTCTTAACAAATGTATTCCCAATTGGAAGGGTAGGTATGCTCTATCTTCTCTGAGCCATGATTTATTTATAAAAATGATACATTTATGATTGCATACAGATTTAATTTAGGTATGAAACTTTCCATGATGGAATATTGGGACTCATGGTTTCATTGTTAGATGTGTATGAGTATTCTAGTGTTCAATTATGGCCAAAACAACATCTCATTATAGTCTAAACCATTGACCAGGCTCAAATACATAGGTTTGAAAGGGGTTAATCAAATAGACCACTATGCTAATATATATTAAACATATAAATAATAAATAAACATTAATTATATCATATAATATTATTAATAATTATTTGTAAAATCTCAAAATGTGCATACCTCTTAATAAATGTGCATGGCTAGTGTGCTCTTAGACATTTCTCAATCTGCCTTCTCCAACTTTGGCTTCATTACTGCATATTCATTATATTAATGATCATTTAAGATTTATATGGGATAAATAAAAAAATTTACACAACATTAAAATACGTGAATAAATATACATGGGGTAATAAATACCTTCAAATACTGCTCAAGCAATTTTGAAGTATGACTAGACAATAGACTGACTAGACATGCCTTAAGGATTCACAACATGACTAACAAGAAAGTTTAAAACATTATTGATGAACCAAGGCTATATTTTTGGCCAATTTATAATTATATGGATATAAATTAACCAAAATTTCTATTAACTCAACTATCTTGACTAGCCTACTGGTCATGGAACCCATAAAGTTGATCGAAACTTGCTCATGATGACTAGACAAATGAAGTGTGACTTTAATATGGATACTACCTTTATATTTTAAAAAATTGAATAAATGAGACACATACAAATAAAAATAAATAAACAATAACACACCAAAATAATATCCTAATAGAGGAAAAAAACAATAAACATGACAATGTGCAAGATCACTTGAAGGTAAAAATAGACCTATCTACCTATGTATAAAGATCATGAAGTAGGGCTAGTAGAAAAAATTGAGATACCTCCCATTGATGGGGATTGGAATGATTTATCCATTAAAATTATCAATCTCAAATTCATTTATATCCTTATAGCATGTGATGACATAAGTCCCACTTCAAAGATTATCAAACTTTGAGTGTTTTCCTAGATTTGCATGGTCCTAATACCATTTGAGGACTATATCACCTTATTGGAATGTTTCATATGAGGATATATGATAAAATTGACTTATAAATTTGTATTTATTTGAAAACATGATGTTCATATCACTATCCATTATCTCCTCCAATTGTCTTAGTTTATTTAGTCTTGCTTGCATAACATCATCCTCTAAGAGCTCAAGTTGGTGGGAAAGCTCTAGTGCAGGTAGTTCAAGAGAGATAGGAAGTTTTTATTCTTTCCCATAGATAACGAGATATGTGGAGTTTTAATTATCCTTATTATGTGTCACTCTATCTACCCCTAGGATATTCCTTAATATAGTATGCCACTCCCTTTGGATATCTTTCATAGTCCTCTTGATAATCCTTAACAAGTTCTTATTTGTGGGCTCTACTAGTCCATTGCCCTGTGGGTATTAGTTACAGGATGATTTGAGATATAATACATGTGAAATATCCCACTAAAATACCTTTATTATTATTAATTACAATTAATTATTATATATGATTTTGGAGGGCACACCAAATCTAGTCACAAGGCTATCATAAAAGTTTAAGATAAAACTTTCATTGAATTTTTTGAGGGAAACTAATTCAACCCATATTATAAAGTATTATGTAGTTGTAATGATACATGTATGTTATTTAATTTAATGGGGGTATATCATCCCTATTAAATCTAATCCCCACTTCATGAAGGGTTGTTCTACTTGCATGGGCTGCAAGGGAAGGGTAGCTAGTTTTTGCTTGCCAATAAACATTGCACATTTTAGACACTTTATTACCCAAAAGTGTGCATGTATAAATAACATGGGATAAAATTATCTAGATATAATTATCTTTGAGGCTATTGTGTTGGCATCAAAGTTTTCACTAGCTACACAATCATGGAACTATTCAAGTAGCTTATCTATTTGGCATGATTTCATACACCTAAAAAACATGCCTCCTGTGTCTCTCTTGAAAAGTAATCCATAAATCATAACATCAGGTATAATTTGAAATATAAAGTGGTTTATATTTTATATATCTATCCTCATGGTAAATTGGCTTGACTTAAGAAACCTGATCACATCATGTGTCTAGCTAAAAGATGTGTTGTCTATAACTACTTGTTTGTTGTCTTGGACTGCCAACACTTGATCTCTACTTTATTTTACCTCTACTAAAATGTGGTTACATAACCATCTCCCCTTAAAATATTTTTAAATATAATCTCAAGTTCATACTCCATAAATTTTGTCACCCACCCAACCATTTTCTCATTGAGGTCTCTGCTAAGTATAAAATCCCTAATGCTTAAGCATGTTACCATGAGTATGATCTTACTAATTGAGACCATGTGCCTAAATTTATTCAAAATTATCACTAATAAAAGAACATTTTTATATAAAAAAATTACCTATCCTCATACCCTTATAATACCTAAATAAATAAGGTAATAGGCTATTCTAGTTTTTGTTCATTCTACTACATCAACATGGCAGAGATTACATCCAATGTAGAGAAAGCATACAAATAAAATTACTTGTTAAAATTTGGGTTAAGGAGTATATGTTAATTATATATGGAATCCTTGATGGCATAAAATATTATATTACCTTATTTATTCCATGTAAACTTCTTTTGCTTCCTCAACATGTGAGTAAGAGGCTTGACCAATTCTACAAAACTCAAGATATACCTCTATATAAAATTAATCTTCCACAAGAAACTCTATAGACATTTATTATGCTTAGTTATGGGTAATTAAATAATGGGCTCAAATATTTTATGGTATATGGAAACATAATCCTTTGACACTACATGGCCTAATAATCTACCCTCATGGACACCAAATATGCACTTTCTATAATTCAATGATGCACCAGATTCCCTACATCTTTCAAAGACTAATTCCATGTGAGAAATGTGATTATCTGGGTCCTTTGAGAAAATATTTATGCCATATAGGTATATTATCACCATTTCATTTATTAAACCTTAAAAGTCAACATGCATTGCCCTTTGTAAAGTTGCCCCAACATTGGACAGTCTAAAGGTCATTTTCATGTATGCATAGGTTCACCACTTTGTGGTGAAGGCAGTCTTATGTATCTCCTCCTCTTTGACCATGATATAATTAAAACTATAGTATCTATCAATAAATGATAACCTTTAATACCTTTCTGACTTTTGAAGAGTTTGATCTATTGAGGGAAGTGAGTAATGGTCTTTTTCAGACACCTTATTGAGGTTCCTAAAGTTGACACACAAACATATTTCCCCATTATTTTTCCTCACTGAAACAATAATTTACACTCATGAGGAATTTTTAATGGGGAATATTATCCTTTATTCAATTATATTTAACAACTCCCTTCCCATCAATTCTTCTACCTTTGGATTGGTAGGGCTTTGTTTATGATTGATTGGTTTTGTATTGTTTTCTAGTTCAATAGTATGTTGTGTAAGTTTGGCATAAAATCCATTAAAATCCTTATACTACCATGAAACTAAATTATATTATTCTTTTAATAAGGAAAAAAATTCATCTCTCTCTTCTTCGATGTTGATCTTTCCTAACTTTAACAACTTGTCTTTAAAGATCTCTACCCTATCATAATGTTACACATTGGCTAAGATGCATGATTTATATTTTCTCACTTGTTAATTATCATTAAATATGGTTTCCAATGTCACAATACCCTTAGGTATATTTTTGTACCTTAGATACATTATTTTATCATCATACTGGTGTTGGAATTTACCTTAATTCTTGTGGTAGAATTTTGCCTCTTGCATTAGAAAACATAAAATTTAATCATCACTATCAAACACCTTCCAAATCACCTCAGTATTAGGTGCAAATAGCCTACATATGAACTTAATCTTGGCTTGATTTTGGATACCTTTTAAACCTTATACAATCTCATACTGAGCTCTAATGGATATAATCCTATCTACATGTTTGTTTATCTCTCTTGGTATGGATCGTATGTTGAATACCAAGAATTCCTCTATGAGATCCCATACATAGTGCTTGTACTATTTTAAATGGTGGTTATTAATTTAGCTTATGCCTCTCACTTATTGTAAAACAATCTCACTATCACCCTTGACTTGAAGGAGTTTGACACCTCTCCTTCTTACCTCTTAAAATCATGTAGAAGGACTTCATATTCAGTTGTGTTTGAGGTGCAAATGAATTGAAACCTTATAGTTAAATAGTATTTATGATTTGAGGGTGAAATAAACATGATTCCAACTCCACTATAATTATTTAACCTCAAAAAATCAAATAATAAAGTCTATAAACCATCATCCTCTTGAGTGGTGTTATTTAGGCAAGGGATAACAACACCTTCCTCATGCATATAATACACCCCTAAGTCTACCTATTCAATGTTGATCTAGGGATCAATTCCTTGATTTTTAGATATCCATTCATCCAAGAAAAGGTTTAAAATGCATTCAATATTATCATGTGGCTATTTTTCACTAACATTCTCATCTTCATCAAGTATGGTGTAGTTGACATTTTCAAGGTTGGGCATATAGGGCTCTAGATGAAACCTAGAGATAGGTTCTAGCCTAATAGTGACCCTAGTCCCATTTCTATTCCTAAATACCATGTATCACCAATCAGATTATACTTATAAATTTATTATACATATTTTATGTTCATGACCAAGTATGGTACTTATTGACCATTTTTTGCCCAACAGGCCAAAAATCGATCCCCTTCTATCCCTACTGTTCTAGGCCATTTCTCTTTTGATTTTGTATAGGTCCAAGAATTTCTACAGACTTTGCAGGTGGAATTTCTACAGACTCTGCAGAGCTTGGATTTCTATAGACTCAGCAATGAGGTTTCTACAAATTCTATAGGTTAGTCTTTTAGCACATGAAGAATCATTTTCAGAAAGTGCTAGGTTTTTACAAGGCTTCTTCAAGTTCTTATCTAAAGAAAATCATGAATAATGTTGGCAACATTGAACCATTAAACCAATTCAATGCCTTGGTTCAATTCCTGGTTCAATCACTTGGTTCATCAGCTTTAGTTTAATTCAATTAGTTTAATGCTTTGGCCTTGGTTCATTTTAGTTGGTTCAACACTTCATCTTTGGTTTAATCGGCTAGTTTAGTGCTTAGTTTATCGGCAAAGTTCAACAAAAAGTTTAGCACAAGGTTCATCAACAAATTCAAGTGACTTTAGATTCAATGTTTGGTTTAACCACTTGGCTCAGTGCATAGTATTGAACCATTCAACCAGTTCAACAGACTGGTTCAAGCATTAGTTTAATGAGTTGGTTCAACACATTGGTTCAATCATTTAGTTTGACATTTGGTTCAACCACTTGGCTCGGACCGCAGTATTGAACCGTTGAACCGGTTCGACAAGTGGTTCAAGCAAATGGTTTAATGGCTTGGTTTAACAAGGTGTCCCATAGCCAAAGCTCCAAAAGCCCTTGTAGAGGGTAGTTGAAGATCCAAAAGCCCTTGTGGAGGGTAGAGAGAGTTTTCAAAGGTAGCCAAATGGTTTTAAAAGACGTGAGAAGACTTAAGTCTCCAAATTTCTTTGGACTTTTTGTCCAAATGAATTCCTTTGGACAAAAGTCTAAAGGAATTCAGAGGGAGGCTGCCAACACAAAGAAAATCTAAGGAACTCACAAGGACAGGGACAATTCTCACAAATTTTTATCTGTGCAAAATTTTTTTATAGAAAAGCTTAACCAAGGAGGATAAAAGACCCATGAGGAAAAAGCCTGTAGAAAGAACCCAATGAATTTTGCCAAGGATGGTGATGTCTCAAAAACTGTCAATTTAAAAGAGATGAATTATCTGTTGCTTTAAAGTGATGACAAGTGCATGAACATCAAAATTAACACAGTGAAATAGTCATTCTTTTGAACTGCCAGAGCACCAACCATGCAAAGAGCCCAAGGAATGTAGCAACCCATCAGAAGATCACCCCTGAGGGCTGAAAGAGTAGAGGGAGACAAATCAAGAAGAAGACAAGATGCATAAAAGGATAAAGCATCCAAGTGATAAAGGGAAGGTGATTTATTTCTAGTTCATCACCAAACAACATGAATAGTAAATGGTGTAGCTTGAGGGGACAAACTGTAGTATGTTTGCAGGCCTCTTCTAAAGAATGACATCAACAATAGTGATTTCCTCTTCCCAAGGTTTAGAATGCACATGGGCCACTTGAAAAAGGAGTGCCAAAATGTTTCCCAGGAAGTGCCAATTTCTCTTCCTCTTTTTATATATTGTAAAATTTCTCATTCAAAAAGGATCCATTCTCTCAGGCTTAAGGAAAAACTCTACCCAAAAATCTCTTAGGCTTGTAAGGTAGAGCTACCAGTTTTACCTTGAATCAAAACTTAGTTATTTTTACATCTATTTGGACTTGCACTTTAAAGTATATGTCTATTTTCTTCTTTCATGTTAAGTCATTATCTTTCATGCTTTCATAGATCGATCACAACATGTCTAGTGCATTGTGAAGTCTCCTTTCTATAGGTCTACTAGAAGTGTCTACAAAAAAGATATAGGTGCTTGTGAATAGGCTGTCAAAGTGTGTCCCAGAACACCTTTGCTAGTTCCTTCCTCCCTATACTTCTACAGACCCCTAGCTGACTGTTGCAGAAGAACTTCCTACTTTAGATGAAGTGTATGGGCACTTATTTTTGGTGAAAAGTGTATATTTGGGCTGGGTGGATCACTTTTTTGGTGTATCACCTTTTCATTTTTAGGCTTAGGTTCTATTTTCAGCATCTCTCTCTCCCTTTTCATCCCCCTCCCTTTTTACATTTTATTTTTTAGTAGTAGGAGAAACTAAGGCCTAAAAGATACATCAAAGGGAACTAGCCCTCATATAGAGACTCTCATCTCTAGCTTCATCAGTCCCACAAGTGAGAGGGGAGTTTCCATTATTGCGTGTGGATAGGCAGGAGCTCAACCTCCCGCCCCAGGTGCAGTCCACTACATCAATAGTTTTTGGCACACCCGGTGGGACCAACTAGGACAAGTTTTGTTTAAAGAGTTAAAGAATTTTTGGTGTGTTCTTCAACTAACCAGCCTTTGGATCCTTTTGCATCAACACCAATGGTGACTCTAAGTTGAATTAGCTAGTTAAGCAGCCCTGTTGCCATTAGGAAATCACTTTTGTATGTATAATCCCTCTGCACAAAATCATGGACCTTGTTTTCCTTCTTATAATTTTGATCAAGATTAGCCTTTTTATGGCATCTCCCTAATCAACCCTCTTAGTTGCCCTACAATGATAAGGGAAGTGGCCCTAGAGTTTGAGAAGTAGATGATGGAGATTGGTAGACTAGAAGAGTAGTACAAATATCAGTAGGAGCTGATCTATAAAGAGGAGTGTTTATTTAGGCAAGTTGAGGCCTTGCAATCCATGGAGGAGGAGGTAGAAAAATGGAGGAATCCATTAATTCTAGGTAGTCAAACTTGCATGCCCCCTCCTATCCTAAATAAAACCCCCTCTTGTACACCAAATCCTTTCTATTAGTTGGCACTTGCTCACTCCAGCCCATCTGATGCATCTGCTCTCAATCCTATGTGTTTGGCTTTCCAACATCAAAGGGCCTCAGAGCAACCCCCCATGGAGATTAATCTTCTCAATTCCTTATATTGTGAATCTTCTATTGGGAGAAATACCACTAGTCAACACATCCCCCTTCTAGAGACTCTTCTGGTGCATCAATAGTCTCTTCCTAGCATTCCTCAACCTCCCCAAGTCCTTCAACATGATGTGTAGATTCCAAGTTGGAGGAAGGAATGCCAAGAATTAGCCTAGAGCCTTGAAGAGGATGATGCTGATGACCTCCAAGAAAGACTCTTTCAGGATAATCTAGCCAAGTAAATTAAAGTTTTAGAGGCTAGGATGAGACTACTTTGTGAAAGAGAGATAGAACTTCTAGACCTTGTGGAGGAGCCCTATGACCTTGGAGAAAACAAAGTTGTTACTTGTTCACAGGAGCAAAATTCCAATTTTGAGATCCTAAATTGGGGAAAAATAGTAGAATCATGGGGCAGGAAGGAGGAGAAGAAATGTTTTTATCAAAACCTTAAAGAAGATGAGGCTGCCCCTGCTCATGATGATGTTGATGACCTCCAAGAAAGGTTCTTCCAAAAGGATATGGCTAGAAGAACTACAGAGTTAGAATCTAAAGAGAGATTCCTCAGCTAGTGTGTGATGGATGGTTTATATCTAATGACACATTCCATGTCTAAACACACCCCATCTACACATCCCCAAGAGAGCTATCAGGCCACACCTGATATTGATGAAGTTCTAGCCAAATGGAAGGAGGAGAATCATTCAATTCTAACTCAAGGAATACCTCCTCTTCCACATGTTTTTTACACTTCATCCCTTCTCAAGGAGGAACCTATTCTATAAGAGGTGAATGAGGAATAGAAGATCTAATCTATAGTTTCCCAAGAGGTTATCATGAGCGACAAGGAAGAAGAAATCATCATCGATGCTCCTTATGAAGACCTCATCAGTAATGGAGAAGATGTAGGGCATGCATACATGAGGATGAGGAACATAAGCATGGTGAGCTCCATCTTCCTTTGTTTGATGAATTTCCCTATTGCTTTGATGAGGAGGATGACTACCTAGATGAGCCTGAGTTGGAGGAGGACTAGATGGATATCTTTGAACATCTAGAAGTTCTAGTCTTTGAGGAGGAAAATGAGAGGCTAATCTTCCTTGAGGAAAGCCTTGAAGAAGAAAGATTTGAATAGAGAGGTGATGTTCTGTGGGATGAGCAATCATTTTGTGATTCCATTTTAGACATCACAACTATCACCCTTCTTCAAGAAGGTTAAGAAGAAGTAGAGGATGAGTTTGACAAGGTGTTTAGTGAAGTGGAAGGAGATGAGTTAGACCATGATGCATTATAGAAGGATTATGCACATCAAAGGGCTAATAGTGATAAGCCAACAATGACTAATTTATTGGTGAAGAGCACTAGAATGAAGGACTAGCATTTAACAAGCTTTTAGGGACAAGTAGAGTACATGTATGTTGGAATCATGTTTGAATCTGATCCACTTAGATACCAACCAATCCAGGTGACAAGCAAGAGGAGCAGGTCACCAAATCTCCTTTTCATTTAGCCATTTGTCTGGCACCACAAGTCTTCTTACAAGGAAGGGGACTTAAGAAGTTTTCCTTTTAATCTAAGAAGGAAGCAAATGTACTTGGTTAGTTATATATAGTAGTTTGTTTTTAGTTTCTTTTCCTATTTTCCCTAAGTGTAGTTTGCATAGGTAGTGTTTTTAGCCTTGTGTGTGTTTTCCTTTGTGTGTAGGGTAAAAAGCTTCATGTTTGATTCTCAAATCTTTGGGGCTATTGCTAACCTTTCTTCAAAGTTTCATCTGACCCCATGCCCAATGGATTACAAGGCAACTAGTCTTTAAGCATAGCAAGCATGCTTCCCCTGGGAGTCACCAATTTGTTAACCATTTTTTGCCCAATAGGCCAAAAATTGGTCCCCTTTTGTCCTTGCTATTCTAGGCCATTTCTTTTTTGATTTTATATAGGTCTAGGAATTTCTATGGACTCTATAGGTGGAATTTATATAGACTCTTTAGAGTTAGGATTTTGATGGACTCAGTAATGAGGTTTCTATGGATTCTATAGGTTAGTCTTTTAGCACATGAAGAATCAATTTCAGAAAGTGCTGGGTTTTTACAAGGATTCTTTAGGCTCTTATCTTTATAAAATCATGAAGAATGTTGGCATCGTTGAACCATTGAACCAGTTTAATGCCTAGTTCAATCACTTGGTTCATCGACCTTGGTTTAATTTAGTTGGTTTGACGCTTTGGCCTTGGTTCATTTTAGTTGGTTTAACACTTTGGCTTTGGTTCAATTGGCTAGTTCAGTGCTTAGTTCATTGGCAAAGTTTAACAAAAAGTTTAGTGCAAGGTTCATCAGCAAATTCATGTGGCTTCAGGTTCAACATTTGGTTCAACCACTTGGCTCAACACATAGTGTTGAACCATTAAACTAATTTAATAGACTAGTTTAAACATTAGTTCAACGCAATGGTTCAATCATTCAGTTTAATGTTTGGTTCAACCACTTGGCTCAGTGTGCAGTGTTGAACTATTGAACTGGTTCAATGAGTGGTTCAAGAAAATGGTTTAATGGGTTGGTTCAATGAGGCGTCCCATAGCTGAAGGTCCAAAAGCCCTTGTAGAGGGTAGTTCAAGGTCTAAAAGCCCTTGTGGAGGGTAGAGATAGTTTTCAAAGGCAGCCAAAGGGACTTAAAAGATGTGAGAAGACTTAAGTCTCCAAATTTCTTTGGACTTTTTGTCTGAAGGAATTTAGAGGGAGGCTTCCAGCACAAAGAAAATCTAAAGAATCCACAAGGACATGGATAATTCTCATGGACTTTTATCTATGGGAAAATTGTCTGCCGAAAAGCCCAACCAAGGAGTATAAAAGACCCAAGGGAAAAAGCCCGCAAAAAGGATCTGATGAATTTTACCGAGGATGGTGACATCCTGAAAACCATCAATTTCAAAGAGATGAATTAGTCATTATTTTAAAGTGATGATGGGTGCATTAATGTCAAAATTAACATAGTAAAATAGCCATTGTTTTGAATTGCCTGAGTGCCAACCATGGAAAGATCCCAAGGAATGTAGTGACCCATCATAAGATTGCCCTTGAGGGCTAAAAGAGCAGAGGGAAACAAATTAGGAAGAAGACAAGATGCATAAAAGGACAAAGCATCTAAGTGATAAAGGGAAGGTGATTTATTTTCAACTGATCACCAAACAGTGTGAACAGTAAATGGTGCGGCCTAAGGGGACAAACTATAGTCTATTTGTAGGCCTCTTCTAAAGAATGACATCAGAAATAATGATTTCCTCTTCCCAAGGTTCATAATGCACATGGGCCACTTGAAAAAGGAGCACCAAAATCTTTCCCAAGAAGTGCCAATTTCTCTTCCTCTTTCTATATATTGTAAAATTTCTCATTTGAAAAGGATCCATTCTCTCAACCTTAAGGAAAAACTCTACCCAAAAATATCTCAGGCTTGTAAGGCAAAGCTACCAATTTTTACCTTGAATTAGAACTTAGCTATTTTTACCTCTATCTGGAGTTGCACTTTAAAGTATGTGTTTGTTTTCTTCTTTTTGTTAAGTCATTGTCTTTCATGCTTTCATAGATCGATCACAGCATGTCCAGTGCTTTATGAAGTCTCCTTTCTGCAAGTCTACCAGAAGTGTCTATAGAAAGGATATAGGTGCCTATGAATAGGCTGTCAAAGTGTGTCCTAGAACACCTTTGCTAGTTCCTTCATCCCTGTACTTCCACAGACCCCTAACTGACTATTGCATAAGAACTTCCCACTTTAGATGAAGTGTATGGGTGCTTATTTTCGGTGAAAAGTGTATATTCGAGCTAGGTGGATCACTTTTATGGTGTATCACCTTTTCATTTTTAGGCTTATGTTATATTTTTAGCATCTCTCTCCCTTTTCATCCCCCCCTTTTTACATTTTATTTGTTAGCAGTAGGAGAAACTAGGGCCTTAAAGATACATCAAAGGGAGCTAGCCCTCATGTAGAGACTCTCCCCTCCAGCTTCACTGATCCCACAGGAGAGAGGGGAGTATCCACTATTACATGTGGATAGGAAGGAACTCAGCCTCCCACCCTAGGTGTAATCCACTGCATCAATAGTACTAAGGTAATAATACATTCTAAACCTATTGCATGTTTCCATTTATTGATCTTTGAGAAGTAGGTCTAGAAATGCAAATAGGGGATCCAAATAGTTTCTCATGGTGTCTAAATAGTTTAGGTTCATAGGGAAAGTTTTCAAAAGCCTAAAAATGATTGGATCTTTTAATAGTCAAGAAAAATCTCATTGCACAAGTCTAAATGAACTAGACCATCACTAGAATGTCATGCAAAAAATGATTGGTTAGCTTACTTGTGTATTTAAAAAATTCACCTAGAGAACCTCATAGAAGAAAATAGTCACATCTAAATTATGCCCTTAATTACAACATCATCCTCTATAAATTTTATGCCTTGATGAGTTCTCTATCTTGAGATATAAGCCTTCAAAGTAAAACAAATAGATGAAGATGGTCACACAAATGTTGAAGTAAAGCTCAACAATTAACCATTTGTTGTTCAAAGTGTGATGAGATCATTGAAATCAATGATTGTCTCATGAATTTAAAATGATGATCACATGGATGTTAAATTTAAAACATAAAAAATAACCATTAGGGTTTAAAATTCCTAAGATGTGCACATAAACATTAAAGATGTTTGTGTGGATGTCAAATATGGGCATGACGATGTAAAATTTGGGTCTCGTGAATTATCCATTTTAGTTCAAATGGTGTGGCCTAGGTAGATATAGGTTGCGCATTCATTCATACATCTAGATCTAATAGTGTGAGTTAAAGTCAAAGAGTTTGAGGATCTAGATCAAATACTCACATTCATTTATACATATAGATCTAATGGTATAAGTTAAAATCAAGGATTCAACATAAATTAGGGACTAATAAGGAGAGGAAAGTTTAACATAAATTGATAGGTCTAAATTGGTAATCAATAACTAATAAACAAAGGGCAAATTCAAAGGCTTCTAGTGGAGGTTGACAAACTAGTTTTTGACCTAAACAAATGAAGGTTTCAAAGAGCCATATCACCATTAGATCTTGATCAACAATAGATGCAATCATATAGGAAATATGGTCAAGGATAAATATCTATCACTATTAAAGTTTAGATAAGACCTTTGGTCAATAATTTAAAACCTTTTGACCTTGTTATAGGATTACATCATTTATGTGTTCATTGCTCTTCCATATTGAAGATCCTCACATATAGTATCTTCTCTTCTCTCACATGGTTTGGAGGTAAAATAGGTCCCTTAAAGGCTTAGTGTAAACCAAAGGTTGGAAAATAAGTGTCAAAAAAAGGACCAATAATTGATTAGACTTTACATCTATATATTGAAACTATGGGAAAACTAATAAATAAGATTGGTTTTCACTCTATAGTTAGACCTAGGTTTAGGTTCCAAAGTAATGGTAGAATAAGTACTTGTAACCATCTAAGGTAGATCGAGCATGGCTCGATTAGTTATAATATATTAGAAGTTTGTCCTCTAAATGTGTAGATCACTCTATAAAATAATTGAAGGGGTGGAACCACCAAATGTGACTTGATATAATGCAACCATAGATGTTGAGTGTCACTAGACTAAAACCTAGTAAGAGAAGATGATTTAACTTACAAGTGTGGCTTGATAAAGTGAAACCATAGACATTGAGTATCACTAGAATTTAACATGGCCTACTTGAAAAATGAGATGAATCACACTCCTACAGATGAATCTAGATTCTGTTGAAACTTTTAAACTTTGTAAAAACAAAATTTTAAATTTCTCATGTATAAACATGAACATGAATGAATATCAATCCCATTGTATCTATATTAAAATTTATAACTAAACCTCTAAATTTTAGAAACTTATAATTTGTAAAAATATAAATTGGCATGGAGTTCCAAGGAGGAGACTTGGTGGATAGATAAATATAATGGGCATTCAATTTTGTTATAAATCTTTTAAAGTTTGATCCTTCTTGATAAGATCATGACTCAACAACCTCAAGTTGGTACTAATCCATCGCAACTTCCCCACTCTTTTCCCATTTTTATATATATGTTCCATCTTAATCCACATTATATCTCTTTAGAAGTTTTTAGATAATAAATCTCTAAGTTTATAGATAAATAGACTCTTATGCTTTGGCTTTCTCATGATATGATAAAATTTGTACTATAACACCTTTGGTTGTAATAAAGACTAAATTTCATCATTTTTGTAGACTAGATTGAAGTGTGTTCTATGAATACATGTATTTTAGTTAAGTGAATATATGTTTTCCTTGACTTTGTCTAAGTTCCCTGACCTTCATGAAGTTCTTTGTAGTCCTCACAAATCATTTTAAGTGGAATATGTAGATTATTTATTAGTTTGTAAAGTGGATATCTACCCTCTCATGCTAGTTTGATAGCTGGCCAATGCCTTATTGTGAAATACTTATGTGGGACCAATCTTCTTTGGTTTTGAATGTGTCTTATAGTGTGTCTTCTGTAAAGTATAAGTGTTCCAATTACTAGTGCATCACCTCATTTTATATGCTTTCATATATTGTTGTTACTCTCTCTCCCCTTTTCCAAATAATTGCTAGTTTAGGTCTAGTTTAAGTTATAAATGCAAAAAGGAAGCTCAACTAGGGTGTAATCTAGGACACTAAAAACTTTGGCATCCCTGGTGGACCAAACTTTTCCTTGGCATAGTTGAAGTTTAAATACTGAGAAGAATAAATTACAGAAGGAGGAGACATTTACCATCACCAAAAGCTAAAGGTTCATCAAATTTTTATAGCATCATCTAGACAGTGCTTTCATGCCAAATATTAATACAAGATGAACAATTAAAGTTACTCATTTTAAACACATTGAATTTCCTTCAACTTCTTATAAAATATCAATATTAAATAGGAAAATTCCTTATCCTCAAAGGAAATATTCATCTCCTAGTCATCTTATTATCTTAGTTCTAAATATTGTCGCCATTACCCAAATCCCCATTACCCAAATGGTTATCAAGAATCAAGTTTTTATTCCATTTAATAGGGGAATTCCCTTGAATTTAGCCTAATATTATGAAATTCCTATATCTTTCCTTAATATTATTCCTTTCTTCTCAAGAGAATGGGATAAAACAACTACTATTGAGCATATCCATGATGTTTTCAACCTTTTATATTTTTATAATGTTGTTCAAGATAATGTGGCTATCATATTTCTTGTTTCTTCCTTAAAATGGAAAGAATTTTAATGGTATATGAATCTCTCTTTGACCTACATTTTTACTTTGGATGAGTTAGGTGCAGCCTTAGTCAGACAATTTGAACACAAATTTAATCATCTATCCTTAGTTAAATAGCTGAATACCATTAAAAGGTACCACCATGAACTCATGTCTAATTTCAACCTCAGATTCCAAAAGACATGGAATATGATACATGCATTGGTCAAGTCATCCATATAATATGCATTCTCGTACTTTCTAAAAACCCTTAATTATGATATTACTATGATGATACAGTCCATGCATAGTAATACTTTTCCTAATGCCTATGAGATTGTAATAAGAGCATAGAACAACTTGATACAAGCTAGTAAACTTTCTCTAAGGCCCCTAATGCCTATTTTCCTATAACTTCAACGTATTTCACCCCATCAAGTTACTCAAATCCCATTTATAACTCTTATTCCATCTCTTAAAGCACAAGTTGTAACCCCTTCTAATTAAACTAGTTAGATTAGAGATTTAAAAAAATTGTTAAAATCTTTTGGAAATGATATAGTTCAACTCAAGAGACCATAGTACTAGGGTAGGCCTTATCAACAATAAAATAAGAAAACTTGTCAAACCTTAAATAATCAAATTCCTCCTTATCAAAATTTTAGAGAAAATAAACCACCCTATCAATCTCAAGGAGACATAACCCAAGCTGAACCATATGCATCCCTTGACCCTAATCTACCCTCTAGTTAAAAATCCATTATTCCCACAACTCCTCAAAATAAATTGATGCAATATATATGTTGGTAGCCTTTTAATCCTAATGATATGAAGAATCAAGCCATGGTATCATAGGATATTACTATGCCACAAATGACACAAGAAGATTTTTCTCTTCAAGCTTGTTAATATCAAGAGACAAATTTGATACACCAAGGAGAGGCTCAAGAAGTTCAAGGGAATTATAATTCCATTAATTTTAATTGGAAAATATATGATCATGTTACATTCGATAAAATTGGTGAGACTAGCAACACAAGTGGTCAAGTTGAAGCTCTAGTTAGATCTAAAATAAGAGTTGTTAAATAATCTCAAGGTGTGAGAAATACATCTAGTACTCCTCTCATTGTTCCCAAGATTATCAAGGATCAATTTGTTTCCCCTATAGCATAGAATAATTAAAATTCAAAAGTTGGGAAGATCCCTCAAGTACCTTTGATTAGAGAATAACTAGTGGTTCACAAATTATCTCCAAAGGTTAGAGGAACCTCATTAAGTATAATAGATTAGATGAATAAATCTAATTTTAGAATTAGCATGTGGGATTCACTTGCTATTATAGGTAAAAAGGACATGCTCATCTAAGAGCTTTCAGCTATCAAGGTGTCTCAAGAACCAATTGAGTAATAAGATGTTATTTTAGCTAATTTAGACCAGCGAAACAAGTAACATGATCAACAGGTACATAAAATTAAAAAGGTAGACAAAATAAATGTCAAATCAAACAAGATTCCTCCTTTTTATCTATCTTTGATAGTTAGTGTCTGTTTAGTTCATAATTTTATGGTAGATAGTGGATCTAGTAGCAATGTCATGCCTAAACAAATTGCAAATAAGCTTGGTCTTATTTATGAACCAAATACCAAAGGATTATTGAAACTATATGGGTCACCAATAAATATATTAGGCATCATCAAAGATCTAAATTTGACACTACATTCTTGTTTCAATGTTACCATTGAACAAGATGTAGTTGTAATGGACTTGCCTCCCTATTTTTCCATGTGTCTTTCAAGGGAATTTACCTCAAAGATTAGAGGATAACTATTATATGATTGGACATATTTAATATTAAGGAATAGGTATGGTACTAATATAATAATACATTTTGAACCTATTTCACATTTCCATTTTTATCCATATATGCCAAGTATGGTGAACACTAATTATACTACCTCAAATGAGGTGATAGAAAATAGTAAAGTAGAGACTAAATCACCCATATATGGAGTGACATATCCATTACTTGATCAACGGGACTCTAATTTTAATTAACATTATCCTTATAATATAATTGAATAAGGACTTAGTGTTTATTGCCTTCATGAAAAGGATACACCAAATCTAGCCTTGATGAAGGATGATGAGTCTATTGATGGCATGTGGCAACTATAATTTCATGGATAAAGGAAAAAACATGGAACTAGGGATAAAATTTTGTTTATTTCTATAGCTAATCAAATGTATTTCTCTTTTCTCAAGTTTTAGTTTGGTTGTTCAAACAATGTTGCTAGATATGAAGAACTAGTTTAAGGTTTACAATGGATAGGAAAGATAAAGGTCAATACCTTAAAAGTCTTTGGTGATAGTGAATTAGTATTCCACTAAGTAAGAGGTCTAAATATATGCAAGAATACATTTATTAGGTATTATAATCATAGATTATTGGACCTACTTAAATACTTTCAAACTTTCAATATTTTATCCATATCAATAAACGAGAACAAACATATAAATAGGTTGGTTACCATTGGGTCACAATTCATTACACTAGATGATATAAAGAATGAAAAGGTTTATTCACACATCAAGGTGGTTATAAGACCTTCTATTATAGATAACCACGACAATTTAAAAGTGTTTTAAGATGACAATTAGATTATCAGGTTCTTGAAATAAGAAGCTGAATTTTCCTCAAGGAACCAAGATAAGATCTTGTAGTAACATGATGACTGAATTATGAAACTAAAGACAAATAAGTTTCCAAAAGGGTTGGTCACACTTGAGAATATATTTATTATAGATGATGATTTAATGAGAAAAAAAAATCATTATCAAAAAAGGAGGAACACTATACAAATGTGGAAATTAGAATTGGTAAGAACTTGAAGTTGGGAAAAGTTTGCACTCTTTTAGAAAAAGATAATTTCATTATGTTCACGTTTTGTAGATGTCTTTGCATGGTATTAAAGTGACTGCAAAGGATTTGATCCAAGTATATCTCAACACACCATTGAGTTAGAATATGAAACTAAGCTTTTAAGATATAAACAAAGGCCTATGAATATAATGCTTGAGCCTTTAATGAGAGCTAAGCCTCATAAGCTCATTGAGTCATCTATAATATTTCAAATTAATCACTCAACTTAGGTGGAGAATCTTTTTCTAGTATGGAAAAAAAATGGTGAGATTAGACCATGTGTTGATTTTCATGACTTGAACAAAGATTACCTTAAAGACCACTACCAATTCCCATCAATAGAACAAATTTTATAGTTGGTTGTAGGTTCAAAAAGGTTCTCCTTGGTGGATTGATATAATGGTTACAATCAGATTTTGGTTAAAGAAGAAGGCCAATTCAAAATATCTTTCACTACAAAGTGGGGGACATTTGCATATATAAACATGTCTTTTGGTTTATCCAATGCTAGGGAGATTTTCCAAAAATCCATAGATATGGAATTTTGGGGTCTCCTCAAAAAGTTTATACTTGTTTAATTGGATGAAATAATAGTCTTCTCTAAGAATGTAGATGATCACATGATTTATCTTAGATAATTTTTTTAATGGTGCAACAAATTTGGGGTGTCTCTTAATCCCAAAAAGTGCATTTTCTCTATTCATGAAGGTAGGCTTCTTAGACATGTGATTTCAAAATATGGTACAAGTATTGATCCTAATAGGATAGATTCAATTCTTTCACTTTCCTTGCCTAAGCATAAGAAATATTTACAAAGCTTCTTAGGCAAAATAAATTTTATAAGAATGTACATTTTAAAAATTTCCACTTTAGCTAGGCCATTTACATCCATGATAAAGAAGAATCAGAGTTTCATCTAGTCTAAGAAAGGAGTGAGGAGCTTTGAAGAGATCAAGAAAACCATAGCCAATGCTCCTACACTCCTGAACCCTAATTTCACAAAGGGTTTATTATTATGCACCTATGCTAACATTGACATAATTTTAGGTATTCTCATGTAACAAAATCTAGAGGATTTATAGAATATAATATCCTTTTTTATTCAAGGATTAAAATAATATGAAACAAGGTACTCTTTTGTCAAGAAGCATGTAAATTCAATTATAAGGTCTCTCAAGAAGTTTAGATACGTGTTGTCTAATAATAATATGCATCTAATGGTCGCACATCCATGTATCAAAGATTTAATCTTGAACAAGGATATAAATGACAAAAGTGTTGGTTAGATAACCAAGGTAATGGATTATGAGTTGGAGATTAAGGTTAAAAAGATGGTTAGAGGTAAAATACTTTATGAACATCTAACTCAATACTTGAAAGAGGCTAATGGAGCGGTTATGGTGTCAAATGATGAAGTGGTTACAACTAATTACAACTCACCTTTTAGATGGTTCCAAGACATGGTAAGATACCTCCATAATGGTATTTATCCTTCTCATCTAACCAATTTGAAAAGGATATATTTTAGATTACAATCAATTCCTTTTCTCCTTGTTGATAGCATTTTGTTCAAGAAGGACATAAATAACATGTTGCTAAGATGCATAGAGTCAAGTAAAACATGGATATTTATTGATTAGTTCCATGATGGACATGTTGAAGGACATTATTCATCTACAACAACATCCCACAAGATCATGAGAGGTGGGTAATATTTGCTTAACATATTTGGTGATTATTATGCATGGGTTAGGAAATGTATATAATATGCTATGTTTATTGGAAAGGTGAAACTTTAATCCTTACCTCTCCAACCAATTATAATAAATCAACCCTTTTTTAAATGGGATTGGATTTTATTGGTATCATTAAGCCCCCCTTCAGGCTCAAGACATAAATGGATATTGACTATTATAGATTATTTTACTAGATGGATAGAAGTAGTGAGATTGAACAAAGCCAATGAGTCCAATGTTCTAGATTTATATGAAGGTTTGCTTACTAGATTTGGAGTCCCTTAAACTATTATTTATGATAATTCTATGGATTTTTTGGGTCTAGAATAAGCTAGTGGGTAGTTCAACATAGTGTTTTCTTCATACTTCATCATATTATTATCCAGAAGGGAATGACCTTGTTGAGTCCACTAATAAGAACATGTTGAAGTCCACTAATAAAAACATGTTGAAGATCATCAGGAGTACTATTGAAAATAATCATAGGTCATGGCATCTAAAAATGAAGTAAACTATATGGGATAATAGGATCACCTATAAGAGATAAATATCTAATTCTCCATACAAGCTAGTATATGGTAAGGAAACAATAATACCCATTTCTCTTGAATTTAATACTTTAGAACTAATGCATCAACTTGAGATTGTAGAGAATGATCCAATTGAAATTATAAGAGACAATACATTAGTCTATATTAGACATGGAAGCCCATCAAACACAAGTGAAGAGATCCTTCATCAAAGGAGCTTCTCTAAGAGACTCTAAAGAGGGATATTTGGTCCTTAAGTGGGATCAGGATAGAGATAATATAGGAAGGCATACAAATTTTGACTCTCTTTGGAGTGGTCCATACACAATCTCTAGCTATAAATCCCACAATGCATTCCAACTTGAAAAGATGGATGCTGAGGAGCTTCATATCCTAGTCAAAGGGATACATCTAAAAAACTATTGTTGAGGAGGGTCAATTCCCTATATATAGTTAATTAGTTTTGTTTTCCTAAAAGTGTTTTTATAACACATTATTTTGATCTATTTTATCCTAAATAAGTTCTTTATTTGCACATTTACTTTGATTAGGTTTGTTTTCCTTTCTTATTTATTTCTTTCCCTATTTGGTGGAATTCATTATCCTTGAAAGTCAATAGGGTTTATTTCATTCATGGATTAGAGTCATGTAAATGGTCTAATTTCTCAAGAATAACAAGCATGTTGCCTAGTCAAGTCACCAAAGATGTTGGCCAAATTTGGTAGACATACCTATATGTTCCTAACAAAGAATAAGAAGCTAAGTAGGGTCCTAATTAAATTGTAATTCAATGTCACAAGGAGCATATGGACTTCAAGAGAAGATCACATAGAATTTTCAACCTTTTAAAACACTTTTAGTATGTTTAAAGTGAAATTTGTTGATCTTTCAGAATCAGGTCTAGAAATACAAATAGGTGATCCAATCAGGTTCTCATGGTGTCCAAATAGTCATAGGGAAAGTTTTCACAAGCATAAAAAATCATTGGATCTTTCAAGAATCAAGAAAAAGATCATAGAAAAAGTCTAAATGAACTAGAACATCACCAGAATGTCATGTAAAAAAGGATGGGTTAGCTTACTTGTGCATTTAATAAGTTCACCTAGAGAAACCTCCCATGCTAAAAGAGTCACATGGAAATGATTCCCTTGATGCCAAGATAATCCTCTACAATTTTTTTTTATCAATGAGTTCTCTATCTCAAGATATAAGCCTTCAAAATAGAACAAGTAGATGAAGATGATTGTATCGATGACAAAGTAAAGATAAAAAATTAACTATTTGGTATTCAAAGTGTGATAGGCTCACATACATTAATGATGGGATCATGAACATCAAATGACAAGTTCATTAATGTCAAATTTAATCCACAACAAACAACTGTTAGGGTTCAAAAATCCTAAGATGTGTGTGAAGATGTCAAATACATTCATATGGATGTCAAATATGGGAATGAAAATGTCAAAGTTGGGTTTCATGAATTATCCATTTGATTTCAATTGGTAAAGCCTAGAAATATATGTGGTGCTTGTTCATTCATACATTTAGATCTAATGGTGTGAGTTAAATTTAAATAGTTAGAGGATATAGATCAAAGGCTTACATTCATTCATAGATCCAGATCTAATAGTGTGAATTAAAGTCAAAGAATTAACATATCTTGGGGAATAATAACGAGATGATAGTTTGGCACAAATTGATAGGTTTGAGTTAGTAATCAAAAACCAATAAACAAAGGGCAAATCCAAAATCTTTTAGTGGAAGTCAATGAATCAAGTTTAAACCTAAGTGAATGAAGGTTTCAAAGATTAATGTCACCATTATATCTTGATAAAAAATAGATGTAGTCATATAGGAAATGTGGTCAAGGATAAATATTTATCACCATTAAAGTTTAGACATGACCTCTAGTCAATAATTTAGAACCTATTGACCCTATTTTAGGATTACTCCATTGATGTGTCAGTTGTTTTTATAGATTTAATATCCTCACATGCATTAGCTTCTCTACTCTCACATTGTTTAAAGGTAAAATAGGCCCCTTAAAGGCCTACTTTAGACCAAAGGTTGGGGACTAAGTGTCAATAAAAGTACCAAGCATCAAGTAGAATTTGCATCTATATATTGAAACTATGGGAAAACCAATAAATAGGATTAGTTTTCAATCTATAGTTAGACCCAGGTTTAGGTTCCAAACCAAAGGTAGAATAGGTACTTATAGCCACTTAAGGTAGATTAAGCATGGCTCTATCGTTTTTGAGATATAAGAATATTTTCCTCATCAGTAGACTAAGTATAAGGTGGCATGGAGTTCCAAAGAGGAGACCTAGTAAGTAGATAGTGATAATGGGCATTCAATTCTATTACAAAGATTTTAAATTTTGTTCCTTCTTGATAAAATCATGACTTAGTAGCCTTGAATTGGTGCTAATCCATCATAACTTCCCCTCTATTTCCCCCTTTTCTATATATGTTCCATATTATTCCACATTGTATATCTCTAGAAGTTTCTAGACAAGAAATCTCTAATATTTTTTAGAAAAATAGACTCTTATGCTTTGGCTTGCTGAAGCTATGCGAAAATTTGTATTGTAACACCTTTTGATGCAATAAAGGCTGAATTCCATCATTTTTGTAGACTAAATTGAAGTGTGTTCTATAAATCCATGTACTATGGTTAAGTGAATATATGCTTTCCTTACCTATGTCTAAGTTTCCTCACCTTCATTAAGTGCTTTGTAGTCTTCACATGTCATTTTAAGTGCAATATGTGGTTTATTGATTAGTTTAGAAGTGGATATCATCCTTCTCATGCTAGTTTGATAGCTAGTTAATGTCTTATTGTGAAATACTTATGTGAGAATTATCTTCTTGGGTTTTAAATAAAATCTTATACAAATTATAAGTGTTTAAATTATTGGTGCATCACCTCATTTTATATGCTTTCATATATTATTGTTACTCTATCTCTCCTTTTCCAAGCAATTATTAGTTTAGGTGCTAGATCGAGAAGGAAGTCAACCTTTTCAAAAGGTTTGACCCAAGTTTAGGTGACCCATAGCCTAAGGTAATTCCTATATTGGAATATATTTATGTAAGAGGACTTAAAAAATCTCCTTACTCATATAGGGTGTAATCCAGGACACAAACAATAACCACTAATGTTTGTAGTAAAGTACTTAGAGAGACATAGGGAAAATTATGGGGGTAGGTCTACAACCATTACATCTTGAGTGATGACACAATTTGGTTAGGATACCAATATAATCTTAAGATATTTTAAGACACCTACTATTTTTTTGGGAGAACCATCCAATTGAGAAATGCCCTTCTCATTAGGAACATATTTAAGCTCATGTTTTTTCTCTATGGATTTAGGCATGACTGAGGTTGAGGTTCTTGATTATATCATACAATTGTGCATAAAATAATCCCATATGATGATCAAAAAATAAAATAGGGGAGGATTTATAACCTTAGGGTGATGAAAAACATTATTAACTTAATCTTGAATAGGATCTTGATTAGGAACTTGGATTTGACTAGGCTGACTACTATTGGCAAAAATAGTACTCACCTTATCAGCTACCTTGTTCACATGAGAGAGATTAAAGAGATATTATTGAATGAATTTTTTTTAACTGAAATATATAGATCATCATAAATTATCATAGCGATAGTAGACCTTTTCATATGTTCCATAATATTGAAAATAAGACTAGTGCCTTTGAAATACACCGTGGAAGTAGAAGTGTCACTTGGTACTTGAGTGACATGAAGAATAAAAGGAGACCTCTACTATTGTCCATGATGATGAGGTATTTTTTTAGTTTCATGGGCCTTAGTGGCTATATTTGAAGTGGTGGTTGTTAACTAACTTGTGGAGGTGTTGAAGAGACTGTAGGCTACCCCAAATTATCTTCCACCATCCTCCTCTTAGCCCTTGTATGGGATACAATTGATTCATCTAACTTTTGTGCATTATACCCCATGTGTGTTAATACATGTTACTCCTCTTGAAAATTCATGCAAGTAGTATTAGCTAGTTTCTTAACCATGCTTCCTTATTATTGAATTGAAGCCTCTGATGGTGTCAAGCTAGGCATATCACTTTAATTGATTGTAAGACTTTATGGTAGAGGATGAATTATGGCATGGCCTTGAAATGGAGGAGAATGATAATAACTAGGACCTTGATATATATCTCCACTTTAAACCATCACCATCTCATTGGAATTCCCTCCTGATTACCATTGCCCCTCTTGAGTAAGATTATTTTCTATGAGTACCAAGGGTCTTGAGCTACTTATAGTTGTGGGATGGTATCTATTATAAAGTCTATATTGAGTAATTTGGCCTTGTAATTATTAATTTGATGGATAAGGGTGTCTATTTTAGGGCTAATAAGGTTATTGGGATTGGAAAGGACCTTGGTATGGCCTATATGAAGTTTATTACTACCTCTCTAGAGCTATTATCTTATCTTTTTATGCCTTTAATAATACCTTAATATTTCCAAGTCTATCCACTTGAATATCATGAGGCTTTGCATAATTATTTGGATTGTGCAAGGGAATAATGGATGGTGGATTTGGGTGGAGCTTAGGAAAGAGGGGCATAAGAAGTCTTTGCATGGTTTTCCCATCTTATATCAAACATTTTTCTACCCTAGATATATCTTATGCTTTATGAAGAGTTGTCCCACCCATAGATTGGATCATGAATACAATGTTTTAATTCAAAGCTATTAAATATTAAACAAAATAATAATTGGGTGTGGGATTGATAATGGCAAGGATTCTATCCAAAGTTTTTTGAAATCTATAGTTAAATTTAACCATAGATTCTTGGGTTTCCATCTTGATTGAGGTGAGTTATTCAACTAGTGACACATGGTCATTCATATCCTAAAAATGATTGAATATACATTCACCAAACTCATCTCAAGTATTTATTATGGTATAAAATAAAATCATATACCATTATAGGGATTTTCCTCTTAAGGATGTGGCTAGTAATCTCATGGATACATTCCCTTGAGTAATGTTATGTACTAAACAAAGGTTTACAATGTCATTTATGTGCTATAAAAGAGTGAAGGAGGTTTCTCCTATAAAGTATGGTATACTCTTAAAAGAGGCAATTGTGATATCATCATGTTACTGGAGGTTAAGAGGGATGCCACCATTTAAGGGTATAAAAGCATGCAACCTAGGTCTTGCCATTTGTATTGGTGGAGTTTTAATAGACTGAATATGGGAAAAAAAATTAGATTTTAGAGATTTGGGGGAATTATAGGGTGATATTTTGGGGTTTTAAATAGGTACCTTATTCCTTCTTCCAATATCCAATAGTAATTCAATGAGTTGAGCTCACTTACTTTTAAAGGTAGATCTAGTGGATATTTGGTGCATGAATTTGATTCCTAATCTACTAATGACTAATCCAAGAATTACAAGTGTCTTTAAATGTTTCTAATCCATCCCAATCTGATGTCCAAGTTCATTGATTAAGGTCCCACAAAGAGTTCCATAACTATTGGAGTGTTAGGTTGCATTTAAGTTAAAAAAGAGATCATTCAAGTCTTGTACTCAAATTTAGTCCAGCATTAGATTGACCTAAGACTATGGGTTATATATTTACTAGACAAACCTATATAATCTAAGGGGATGTATCCCTTTATTTGTTAATATATCACCTTTCAAAGACCTAAAATATATCACAAGGAAAAGAGAGAGAAATGAAAATTAAACTATAATCTAGCCTATGTGGTGATGCACAAAATTTTTCATTAATCCACTCTCAAATAAAACACTTTCATGACTAAAAATGAAAATAATTGGGATTAGAGTGGATAAAAATCTATGAAAATGTTTAAAAAATGAGTGTTTTTCCTAAAGGTTGGATAAAAAAAAGCAACTTCAAGGGAAGAAAAGATGAGGTATATGCACAACACTAGAGTCTCTTTGACACTTCAAGAGAAATATCCTTAAACAACACTTCACATAACTAGTAAGGAACTAAAAACTATAAATCAAGGCACATGAAATACATGCATATGATAAAATATGAAATACATTATGTAGATAAAAATTCAATTAGATACACTTAACTTTCACTCATAATCTAAACTTGTCTTATAATGCTTCAAAGAGATTACATGATGATTTTGATAGAGCTTTACTAAACCTAGTTGAAGGATATAAATAAATATCTCAATGCCTAAATTTATATGAAGAATGGAAGGAAAGAGAAAGGAAATTATGGCATATAAGGGGCCATCAATGAGCCCAATGTGGCTTGGAACTATTACATAAGAATTTCTTTCCTTTGTGAGCATTGACATTCCTTTAATGAGGCCATTTGGCATAGATGTAGCTATAACTAATTTAAATGACATTAAATATGCTTTGACCTACCCAAAAATAGATCTACATTCCTCCTATCAGTAGTTACTCAATGCATATGGGGGTGTAATAAGGTCATCTTAGGCATTGAGCAGCCTTGGTATCAATGTGCATGCAAAATTCCTCATGAAACTACCTTTGACTTGTAGTAATGGCCTCCATGTTTGTTTAACTCACCTAAATTAAAGTTAATTTTTTTTTAAAGTTTCAATAAATGTATTTACTCTACCTTCCCTATGTTATATCCTTTCACTTGTTTGATAAATAGGCCTAATTGACTAGTTTTCTAGAATTGTGCTTAAGTTCATCATGCTAGTGATTCAATAGTTAAAATTGTGCCTCAAACTCATCTAATATAACATAGGTAGTATTATAAAATCCTATAATGAATTTTCATTTATGTATTTTAATAAATATCCACCTACAACACCCTTCAATTTTACATCAATAAGCCCAAAAACCTACCTCATAGACTGGTAATTTTAAACAAGATGGTGAAAGTCCCTCTAAGGGGTTTCATGTATTTAAATTTTATTTAATAGGGATAATAAGTATTTAATATACTTACCTAATATTTTATAATAGTTTTTTAGGCCTTACAACAAAGAAAATAATAAAAACCTTGCTATTTAGCCCTCTCAGGGTACATCCATGAATCTTTCTTAGTATCCAATGCCATGGACTAAAGCTCCTCTGAGTTTTATACAAGGTCAAAGTGGGAAAATAAGAACTTATAAGTGTAAAAATTTATTTTAATCCAAACCTCTTGAGACTAGTTTCTATTAGGGTTTAATGGAGGTTTTAGGGAATCCTAGGGTTTTGGCCTAGTTTTTGATAATTTGAGCTTGGGTTTATGATTTGATTACATCAAATATAAGATCTAAAGCTCTCACATATTCTGTAAGTATTTTTATGCCTTATGTTTACCCATCTTTACCTTGATGAGTGATTTAAGGTGCATCTTTTGTAGATAACTTTCCCTTTGAGAAGCCCATGCAAGTTTGTAGGTAGAAGGGTGCATTAGGGTAATCTCTTTAGGGCTTATATTAACCCAAAATACCTTTATAAAAATTTAAAAATTACCTTAAAAGGATTGATGACACCTCATACCCTCATACCATATTCTTCTCTAATCATTTTGTAGCACACTTATGGTGTATCTTGAGTGTCACTCTATTTTCACACCTCTGTTATAATATTTGACCTACACATTGGTCTATAAGATAAGTATGCCACTTATATGAATAGAAAAAGGCCCTATGTGCCTCAAGAACTAGGATTACTTCATTATGATAGTTTTCTTCCCTATAGTGCATATAACTAAATACACTGAGGTCTCTACTCTATACCTTCATACCAGTCGTGGAGGTCAATCATGGAGACCTCTAAAAGGTCTAATCAAGTGCCTTAAGGGGCATCCTCTCTTAGTCAAATGCTCTTTCATGTGATAAATATCTCTATGTTGACCTTTGGGTTCAAACTAGGATTTTTGGGCTTCCTCTATATAATGTAAACCCTACACATGCCAAATAAGGAACCATGGTTATGCTCAAGGGAGTTCATATGGTGTCAAGGACGGTTTTATAGCTAGAAAATTACATTTAAATAGGTTTTTGGATGCAATTTCACCATCAGGTCTATTCTATGCATTATACAAGGTTAGAGGTGTCCACACTTTTAAATATGATTCATAGAGTACAAATATTCAACCCTAAAAAAAATTCCATGAATTTTTAGGTCATTGACCTTCCCTCCTACCCTGAATAGGTTAGACTCCCATGAAAAGCCTCCATCGAGATATGAGTGTGAGAAGTTGGTGTTAGCATTAGTTATAGGTATTTTTAAGCTCCAAGATTCTTAACAATAATTCATACAATTTATCCCCTATTTCCAATCAAAATTTTCATGTATGTTTAGTTCTTAGTATACTTAAAATCCCCTAGAATATCTTGGTTAGAGGAGGCATGTGGTGAAGTGGGTACACATATGAATCTACCCCTCAAAATGCTTGCACATAGGTGACCTAAATATAGTTGGTTTATTAAGAATATAAACCATATTTGACACCTTTTAACCTTTTAACCTATTTATTATGCTAGAAAAATACTTTTACTCCTTACTTTGCCCATCTGATGGATCACAACAACTTGTAGTCATCTAAGTTCATCACTAATGTCTACTTGTAAGGCTACCTACATGATTATCCCATCACACTTTCAAGGTTTTGGATTATGAAATTGAGCGTCTAACTATGAAATAGGCTTCAAGGTACTTTATTCATCATTCTCAACTTAAAACTTGATTTTCATGGGCCCCAAGTTAACTGTAGACATATTCTAACATGAATGTGTCCTTAACTTCATTGTTTGCCCACATAGACTAGACTCAGTCAAACATAAAAAATGAGTGTGAATTAATTTTATTAGATAATTGAGTATGTGGGGGCCTTTTCTTATTCAAGAACACATTATCTAAAAAATTTGGGATCCTGGTTGTGCTTGAAAGGGGTCTATATCTTCATTTTTTCTCTAAAAATCCCAAATCTATCTATCTAAAAGTGCACTCAGGCCTGCATCTTTAAAATACAAACTATAATATTTGACTTGAGGGTTTTGATGGCTCTAATAAGTGTTCATCACATGTTTATAATTATTTCCATTTTTGGATGATAGCCTCTTCATACTAATTCAATGCAAGTCTATCTTTCTACTCAACTCAAGCCTTACTCTTACATGGATTGTACCTGCCTATATAATTCCATGGATATGATGATGTCACCTTATCCCTTTAGGGGTGATGGTTATTAGGTTTACACCTTTGGCATTTTTATTGTGTCTCCTTATTTCATATAAATTTTCCCTTGGATTTACATGAGGTAGAGATGTTAATCTAAGTCAATGGTGTCACTTTAGGCTACCTTATATCAAGGAGACTTCCTATAGGGTGGTTTTGATAATACACAAATTGGATGTGACTAAAATGGTGATTGAAATATGTCAAAAGTGGCCTTTCATCACCTTCAACTTCATTATCATGTAGGTTATATTGAGGTCAACATACCTCCATTTTTTAAGAAAGGGGACCCTCATTTCAAATTATGCAAATTTATACCTAAAAATTGAAAATTCACTTGATCATAGTACCACTAACAAATTTGTCAATAGTTCAAACATCTTGATTAATAATATTCATTTACTCACTTAATTTTAATATCTACAAGATCAATGGTGTGCATTTACTTAGGTGATGTTGATTCAAAGATGCAAGATAAAGTCAATAATTCAAACATCTTGATTAATAATATGCATTCACTTGGGTAAAAGGATATAATGATGTGTATTAACCTCTTAGATTGAGATTTGATAGAGCAAATTTGATCATCCAAATAGTATTGATGGTTCATAGTGAAGGTTTAAAATTCAAAGCCCAATGATCAAGTGTGGAGATGCTAAGTGTCTTGACCATAATATATGATTAAATCTTGAGCATGTCCCCAACTATCTATGGTACATGGTTGAGCATACACATTCTAATAAATAGTGTGTATTAAGTCAAAACTTCAACAAATCCCCAAAATGACCAAGTGAATGATAAGTGTCACCATCGTGGGAACCTTATTAGAGATCCAATGGTATGTAGAGAGAAGGGCAGAATCTAGTGGATAAATATCTATAGAGCATTATTGATCCATTCAATTGAGATCAATAATGTGAGATCAATATTTAAATTTCAATGAAGATTAGAATCAATGCACAAGTGACAAGTGTCTAAACCATGGGGAATTTAGTAAAGCAACCAATGGTGTTCAACCTCCCAGATCAAGATCAATGAACCCTATTGATCCATGTAAGTAGATCCAATGGTGTGATTCTAGGTGGAATTTTGAAAGATATAAACCTAATGATGTGTTGACATGTGTCTTAGAGGTAATGTTCACATTTTAAAAGTTAGTAAACAAAATGACATGATGATTCCATATGGGCATACACATCAATTCAAAATATTTTATGGACCCAAAAAGGCAAAGATATAAATGTGAAAATTTTAAAAAAATATAAGTCATAAAGATCACATAATTTTAATAGCTTCTACCATTAAATCTCTTTAAATACCTTCAAAAGAGCCCTAGCATAAACAAAATCCCTAATTTGACCCTGTGATCATTACAAACAAGCTAAGGAGAGGTGAATTATCATTTATGCAAGAATAATTCAATCCAAAGTTGAAAAATAGTCCACTACTATCCAATTTAAAAAAAAAAATATAGCCATCATAGCTTGAAAAGGTGTTTTTAAAGAGGATGTGGAGCTTTACTTGACCTTAGATGTAGAGGGGAGGATTTTTAAAGACACAAAGTTTGATGCCACCTCTCTAAAAATAGATTACAATAATTGGTCTAAGCTTTTATAGACCATTAAAGAACAACTAGCCATTACAAAAGGGGAGGAGAATAATGTGTCTACAAAAATACTCTACTATGACATAGTTGCTATACAAATGACCAATATACACTATGTAGTGGCTAAACTCAAGGTGCTCTAATGCATAGACATTCTTGATCTAATTTTTAATGATGATAAATTAGATAAAGGCATGATAATTAATGGACATACTCAAAATAAAATGGCCTACTTTTCTCATAGTCTTTAAAAACTACTACAAATTACCCAAACCATAAATATACCTAAACTCAATCAATAACTAGGCCAAAGAGAATGATTTAAATAGCATCATTTCCCTATGGATATATTCTAAGAGATAAGTGTTTTTAGAATTCAATAATAGCATCCCCATTAGTCAATTCAGACCTAGAATAAGGATGATTATGATAATGATGAATAGGTTGTGTGGTAATCTCACCACTACATATGTAGACCAAATTTGGGTGCCCTTTGTCTACTTCACGGTTGAAAAATAGATCACCCCTCCTTTAGATGAAAAAATTAGCATTTATTTAAGTATACATATATCTGTAATTATAAAAATAAAGAAAACCCAATTTTATATAATGTCATAACTTTTAGATTCCCTCCTTGCTACAACCAAGATTCCCAACCTGAGGGAATGGTCACCTAGTGGAACATAAATAGTTTCATAATATTATTCCAAACTACACATATTAAAATTCATAGATCACATCCAATTTATCTATGAATATGTTTATCTATCACTTAGTGAGGTTATAGTGGGTCATCCCATGGAAAGGGTCATCCTACTAGTCACGAAATATGTTGAAGCTATGGGTGATATCTAATTATACCTAGATTGTATAATCATTAGAATTTAAGGGACTCAAAGCCAACCTCTAAAGCTACCAATCCATGTATCTAATAATATAGTGGAGTAGGAAGTAACATATCACTCATTCATGGCATTGATGGCTATTACATAATCAATAAGAAAAGACTCCTCCAAAACCTCCAAATAACTATTGGAAGGACTACATTCAAGTAATGGGAAAATATAGAAGTAGCATCCAAACATAGAACATACTTTAGACTACAAATTGATGAGATAAGACAATGGGATCCTTGTCTAAAGGTTAAGGAACATTTGAAGGTTAAAGGGATTAATCTAAATTATGATCATCATCCTATATATTTTGAACCTATGTACACAAAAACATCCTCATTCTCTAAGGTCACCAGGAGATTGAAAGAATATAACTTTAAACTTGAATCTAAGCTAGATGGAAATTAGAAAGGAGATGATAGATAGCAATTGGGACCAAGATAATACCATGAGTGGTGCACCTTCTAGACCTCCACTAGCCTAATAAATCAGTGCCCAAATAAAGACACAAGTTGAACATAAACTAGAAAAAATAAGGCTTGATGAAATTGCATCTTCTTTAACCTTGGAAAAAGAATAAGGATCACCCATTGAGGAAATTCACATGGTAGAATTAGACCCTAGGGAGATAAATTAATATGATTTAAAAATGTTATCTAATTCCTATGAATCTAATGTGGAAGAGGTATAGATAGAGGAAACAAAAGAGGAAAAGCAGAAAGAAATATTGTATCTAGTTCTTGTGGATACCCCCAAAATGAAATTTGAGATGGCCATGGTTTCAGTAAGGATCAAGAAGTCCAAGGTGACTTTTACTCATCTTTTGAGTGAAGTTAATATCTTTAGTGAAGAAAACTTGTTTCATGGTCCAACCATTCTATAATGGTTCATATATGGTAAATTTCATAAAGTTCCCACTAGGCACCATCCTTAGGCTATGATGCAAACCATCAATAACCCTATTCATGGAGAGATAAAGCCATGAATAGTTACCTTGAAAAAAGAGGAGAAAAGGATGGTTCCTTTAGGAGAATCAAGTAGAGCACAAATGGAAGACCTAGATCCCAAGTTAACCCAGTCATCAATGGGAGTCAAATTGTATCCCAAGATATCTAGATTACAAAGGCTAATAGAGAATAAGATCATGGTTAGTGAAGAAGAGATCATTTTTCAAAAATTAGAACCATTGACCAATTTAACTCTAGTAGGATAATAGAGGCCTGAAGAAATCTAGATATTTGAGGATAATTTGCTTGAATTATACCAAGCACAATAAGAAAAATTACAAGTTACCCTCAAAGGCATGAAATAACAAAAGGAGAATTTAGAAAAGCTAGTTGTCTTATCATTTCTAGAAGTAATGGTCAAAATATTTGAAGAGACTTTATTTTACATGTTCAATTATTTAAAGTCACTAAATTTTAGATAGAGTGTGTTGAACAAACAAAATATATAATATAAGGGCCTAGTTACTAATGGTATATCTCTAGACAAAAAATAAAGGATCTGATCAATATCTTGATTGAGGATAAAATTCCTGACTTGAAGACAATTAGCTTGGCTCTTTTAAACATATTCATGGGATTACTAGTGAAAAAGATCAAAAGTTTGAGCACATGGTCCAAAAACGTAGATAGTCTCCTTATGGATGATAAAAAACTATAAGACAAGATAGAGCATATACTAGGTACCATGATCACCAAACCATCCACACTCAGTTCTATAGGTCTCATCACTGATGAGGAGTTTAAGCTCAAATCTACCTTGGTCATGTAAGAAGTGATAAGCAAGAGCCAAGGAAGGACCAGAGCATAAAATAGTAGGATCATGTACATGATTTTCATTATAGAGACAAATATTGAATAAGTCAAGAGCATAAAAGAAGCATTAAAAAGGGAAGATAAAGATCTAAAAGGCCTAGTAGTCTAAGAAGAGGAACTCTTCATAGAGCCTATGGTTAATATGAAGCTAATTCATGAGCAACATAAAAGAGCAATGAAGATCCTATAGTATAAATAGGGGACTACATCAACAAAAGGATCTCAAAGTTAGTTTAATTAGGAATATTTTGCTAAACTAAGCTTGTACAATATTTTTAAAAGAGATTATTCTTATTTGTAAAGGTATGCACAATTTTTAAATCACACTACCTATAAGTTATTCATTTATAATGTTTAAAAGGTTCTAGAATGATTGCAAAAGGATAGTTGTCCTTAATATTTGACATGACTAACTAGCATACCTAATGAATTATCTATATAAAGAGGTATTGTCTATTTTTAAAAGGAGAGGGAATTTTTGAGCCAAAATCTATTCTGTAACTTTTAAGCAAATTAATATAAGCAAGGAGTGTTGTAATGTTTGTCCACATTTGCTTGTGTGAATTGATATCATGAATTATCTATCATTTTTATGGTCTCATTTTTATATTTTTATAGTTCTTATGAATTCTGGTTATGCATCTTTAAATGAAAATTTGTTAATTTTTGTTAATTCTACTTCCTAGGTTCATTTCATTTTCTTCACTTCTCTTACATATGTGTTAATGTTGTTTGCTTGTAGGGGTGAATATTTAAAATGGATCTAGTTCTTATTTTCATCATTTCATGGCTTCCTTAGATGTTTTACTGATATGTGATAGGGTATGTGATTATGTTAATTCATTTCATACATTTGTTAAATCCATGTTCAAATGAAGTTTGAACTTTGTCATAATGTTTGGATTAAAGATCCACAACACATTTCTTCTCTACCTTACCCTTCCTTTTGTTCACCTTTTTAATCAAGTCTCTCTAGTTTAATTCTAATTATGAATATTCATCTTAGTTTAGCTTTAGAATTAGGTTTGAGCATAATTCATTCTAATCAACATAGATCACCCTCAAATTCTTAGATCAACTTTAGGCCATGGTGGCTCCCAACTACCAACTAGTATAATTTTTTTGAAATAGTTCACTTGCTTTACCTCTATTCCACCAAAAATAGTAGGATTATCACAATAGGTAACTCATGCAATGGATTCTTTGAATAAAAAAATGAGAAGTGTCCTTTAATCACTCTGAATCACCTATGATACACATTTAGGCATCAATAAGAACATGCTTCATTGGTGCTAGAAGGAGGGCCTTAGATATTTGTAAATTTGATGTATCTTTGATCATTTTGGTTAATTTTGCTCAAAGATTAGTGTATTTGAATATTTGTGCTTCTTTTAGCTCAATCATGTAAAGGTCATTGATCTCAATGGTTTCAAACTATCCTTTATGGTTATTTACACAAAGATAGATATTTTTTAAAGATTCATGAGTAATTTTGGTAAATATAGCTAAAGATATATGGATCTAATGAGTTTGAGGTTATTAATAGCTATTTTGTTCAAAGATTGATAGATCCTTTTAAAATTTGAGTTTATTTAATCTCAAATGTGTAAATATCATTCATATCTATGTATTTGGAAATAATTTGAGCTAATCTAGTTAGATATTGATGTACTTTGTCATTATTTATACATATTTGTGCAAAATTTTCTTCATGCACAACTCTGATCACTATTCTTAGCAAAGATAAGATTTACACATCATATTTCAAATATGGTTCAAATCTCTCAAGATAGAATTCTCAAGGATAAGGACCAACTCACATTCAAAGATTAGGGTTCCCCTTATTTAATTAGAGGTTCATATGAGATCTAGGTGAGACAAAGGAAAGTATAGACTCTTAAAGTATTAGCCAACTTCACCAGTTTAGGACGCTCCTATTCTCAATCCCTATCAATGTATGGATTGGCTACGTGGTTCTCCAATAAATGTACTAGGTGTAGTACATGACCTATAATCCTAAAAAATATTTACCTACCTTTACTCCTAATAGTTTTGTGACTACAAAAGAACACATTAAAAGCTTCAAGGCTACTTTAAGACTATTGAATGTAATTCATGAAGATATAACATGTAGATTGTTCCCATTTACTTTCAAAGATGATATATATGGTTGGTTTCTCAACCTACCTAATAATTAAATTACTAGTTAGAATTACTTTAAAAATATCTTCATTGATCAATTTGGAAAGACCATCAGTCCATGTATCCTCTACCAATAGTTCACCATAGTTAGAAGAGATTCAAACAAGACCATAATTTCCTTTAAAGCTAGATTTAATAAAATGTTTAATTGGACTATAGCCCCTTATAAACCTAATGAATCTTTATCTTTATAAATTTATAATGATTTTTTAGATCCCATGACCTTTGTGTTCTTGAAAAGGTTCATTCAATCTATAAACACATTTGCCTTAGCCTATTTTGAAGAAGTAATAATCAATAACCAAATAAAACCCTAAGGGTAGTTATAATATAATATTACAAATGTTAATCCACACCTACCTACATTTAATATCATTCCCAATGATAATCAAAATATGCCTACGATAAAACAAATTCTAGTTCTGAACCAATTACCTTTAAGTCATGCTCATTTTGGGCAAAGTCTATGATTCTTGAACAATGTTGTAAACGGATCTCATCCACATGACCAAATAGATCCAGTGCCACTAATATAAATCATAACACTTAAGTTCATAAATTTGAGGCCCCAAAGACTGATAATGAATCTATCTTAAAGATGGTTCAAAAGCTAAACACTAATTTCCTTTAGTTGCAAAAGCAAGTTGGCAATACTAAGGAGAGTTCTAATGGGAACTTATCTTTTCAAAGATTTAATAGGCCTTCAAACAATTTAACAAATAAAAAAATAATAGCCACAATAATGAGTCATCTACTAAAAATAATGTGCCTAACATAAATATTAGTGATGTAGCTTTACCTTATTCTTATAGAGTTCATTGTACTTTGAATCATGGTAAATTAGATTGTCTAGAATTTTGAAATGCTTTTGAATCTTTTCAAGAAGAGTTAGACACTTCTAAAGTTATCCCTAATAAATACAATGGTTTAGGTGTATCAAGTTCTTCAAGGTCATCTAATTTTTTTGATTTAACTCTCATGGTGGAAACATTTGAGTTCACATTCCAAGAAGAGAATGAGTTTGAAGATATCCCCAAGGAGATCCATGCTTTTCATCAATATCTAAAGAAGAATTATCCTCCAAGGAATAGGGAGTAGAAGTAACCTTTGGAAAGTTCAAATTCATGAAATAAATTTGGCACTCCTAATACTACATCAGATAACAATATAGAGCCTCCTAAGGGAAGTACCTCTAAAACTAATACTGATGTGTCTAATTCTACAAATAGGTCTAGATATAATATAGTTGAGAACATGAAAATGATTAAATCTTACATTAATTTGCATGAGCTGACTCAAAATTATTGAGAAAATGGATTTATTATTGGAATATTTGTTTAAGAACATAAAAGGTTGCACATGTTAATGTTTCAATACACAAGAGTAACGAAGATGTTCCACCTTTCTTGCTTAAATTTAGGATCTTTGGTAAGAACTTGCATAATTGATTATTATATTATAGTGTAGATACAAATATCATACCTATAGGTATTTGTGAACAACTTGGTTTGACTCCAATCAATTCTAATAGGGTTGTAACTCAATTAGCTAAATCAAGAGTCAAAGTAATTGGTGAATTGTTTAATGTTGACATGTAGATTGATTATAAACTAAAGATCCAATAGTTCAATGATATCCAAGATATGGACATCCCTAATGTTTATGGTATTTTTTTTATTAGATATTAGACAAGGTCCTTGAATGGTTATATTTCAACTAACTATTCACACATGTGACTTCCATAAAAGGGAGTTCTAAATCAGATGAAGATAGAGAGGGACCTGAAGATGAAGTGCATGATCATTGAATACAATAAAACCAATGAAATGTTCAACATGGTTAACTTAGATTTAGGTGTTTACACTCTTGTCACTTCAAAGGTATGTATCTCCAAAAATTTTCACGCTATGCCTAGATTATGGAAGTTATACTTTGATGGTGCTAGATGTAAATCAAGTCCTAGATTATGAGTGGTGTTAGTCAATCCCATTAGGAGAGAATACAATTCCTCTTACAAACTCTAGTTCCCATACACTAAAAATTTGGTATAATATGAAGAAATTATTCTTGGATTGTAATTTGATATTAAACATAAGGTCGAGGAACTATTAATTCATGGTGATTATGAATTGGTAGTTAATTAGGTCAAAAGTAGATATCAATGCAAGTTGTCCTATCTTAAGATGTATAAATTTAGGGTATGAGACTTAATTAAATATTTTGATTCTTTTAAAATTACATCAATCCCTAGGGAAGAAAATAAGGTTGTTGCTGAACTTGATTCAAAAATAACCAGACATATGCCCAATCAACATTCCAAGCTATAAGTTCTTACCATTGACTTGGTCCCTTGCCTCTCACTTCTAAATAATGTCAATCATTTTTAAGTTTTTAGTGATGATCATCGAATTATAAACTTCATGACTAATTCAAGGGTATTTGAGTCTCAAATAATTTATGAGGTTAATGAAAATATATTTGATAATGACAAATTTGAAGGTAAGGTTGATGACAAGGTCATTCAACTAAATGACAATAAAATATCCAAAGTAATTATTTACCTAAAAAGGTTGTTTGATTCAAAAAAACTAGTTAAGACTATCAAGATCCCCAATGTAGATGGGAAGGACTACAATGTAGTTGACTTGGGTTCCCTAGGTCAACCCCAACTAGTAAACATTGGATCAACCTACACAAGCATAGAAACCAAAAGAGCTAAAGATATGTTGACCAAATATAAATATGTAAAGGCATGGTCCTATGATGACATAAGTATCTCTGATCCTAGAGTTATAAATTATACCATACCTCTGAAATAAGCCTGTAAATTATTTAAGTAGAAGAAAAGGCCAATAAACATTATCCTAGAATCATTGATATACAAAGATTTCAATAAACTCTTGGATGACAAAATTATGTTTCCCATTAGACACTCCATGTGGGTAGCTAACTTAATACTATTAATGAATAAAAATGGTGAAATTAGATTGTGCATTGACTTTAGGAACTTGAATAGATCATCTAAAAAGAATAACAATCCTTTACCTTCTCTTGAAAAAGTTATACAAATTGTTTATGGTTCATCTATGATGTCTATTATTGATGGATGTTGAATTTATAACAAGGTTCTTATGGATAAAGAGGATAGAATAAAGATTTCATGTAATAATAAGTGGGAGACCTTTACCTACAAGAGAATGCCCTTTAGACTAGTCAATATAGGGGAAACCTTTCAAGTATTTGATGGATCATGCATTCCAAGGACTCATAGTTAAGTGCATCATTATATATATGGATGATATAACTATCTTTTATGAAAATAGGGATAATCATATTATGCAGTTACAACAAGTATTTGACAGATGCAAAATGTACAAAATCTCCCCTAATCCCAAGAAAAGAATTTTTGTGTAACTGAGTGAAAGTTATTGGGACATGTCATAACCAAGGAGGGTATTTATATAGACCCAAATAGAGTAAATTCAATATTCAAGATAGAACCCCCTAATAGTAGGAAGGAACTAAAGTCTTTCTTTGGTAAAATAAACTTTGTGAAAAAGTTCATTTTTGGTTTTGTAAAAATTATAAAGCCATTAAATGACATGATGAAGAAGTATGTTAATATCACATGAAATGAGGGGACCAAGAAATATTTCAAAGAAATCATAGAGGAAATTGGACAAGCTCCAGTCTTGATAAGTCTAGATTTCTAAAAAGACTTATATCTCTATTTTTTCCTTCATATCATACAATAGATGATGTTCTAACTTAGAAGATAGATAAGTGTGATCACCCCATTACATTTATGAGCACTATTTTTTAAAATGTTGAGTTTAACTATTATTTGATTGATAAATAATCATTTGATTTAGTAAAGGTAGTAAATAATTTTACACACTAGATTCTTAGGAAGAAAATGCATGTAATCTTGCTAAACCCTACCACTAAGCTAATGTTGAGTCAATGTGAACTTGGAGAAAGAAGAGGTAAGTGGATGTTTTTACTCCAAGATTATTATCTAGATATGAAGACTACAAATTTTAATATGCCAAGGTTCAATTCAATTGATTGATAATACTAATCCCATGTTGAGTATCAGACAGGTGGAATAATAAAATTTAAAGCCGAATGATTGGTATGATCCTATTGTTCATTTGTTAATCACTAGGTATTATCCTTCAAGGTTAAGTAGAGATAAAATGATAAATTTGAGGCTCAATGCAACACATTTCCTAATCAAATATGGAGTGTTCTACAAAAATAACTTTGAAGTCATTTACCTAAGGTGTGTCTCCAAGGAAGAAGCAGATGAGATCTTGAGAACTTTTCATGAATGACTAGGAAGTGGACATCCATCAGGAAGGAAAACACTCTAAAATATCTAGAAGTCTAGTTACTATTGGCCCACTATCTTTAAAGATGATCATAATCATGTGAAGGAGTGTCATCAATGCCAAATTTTCAATACTGAAGAGCCCAAAGTAGTCATGCCATTGAAGCCATTGATGATTGATAAACCCTTTACTCAATGGGAATTAGATTTTATGGGGGTCATCAAACCTGATTCTTTAGAAGGTCATAATTATTTTTTCACTACTCCTAACTATTGCACTAGATGGAATGAAACAGTGGCAGCTAAATAATATAGGACTGAAAATGTGATAAAGTCATTAGAAGATAACATATGCACTAGATTTTGAACACCAATATCTCTAGTTTGTGATAATGGATCTAATTTTATATCTATTAAGATGATTAAGTGGTCATATGACAAAAACATCTTTCTCAATTTTTTTTAAAACCATTACCCTCAATGTAATGGTGTTTTTAAGTCAACTAGTAAAAATATGATGAAATCCATCAAGTAGTCTACTACTGATAAACCAAGAACTTGGTACAAGATAATTAAGTATGCCCTTTGGGATGATAGAAAAAGAGTCAAGAAGGCTCTAAAGGCATCATGTTTCTTACTTGTAGATGGTCAATAACCTATATTCCCCATCAAATTCAATATTCTAACCTACATGCTTATGCAGGAGTACATGGAAGGAGAATATTAGGAGTTTGCAAGTTCAAGGTTACTTGACATTATTCAAATGGAAGATGCAAGAGAGGAAGCTTTCACCAATTTTAGTAGACATCAAACCATAGTGAAATATGGTTTTACAAAAATTATAAAATCAAGGTGTTTACACAAGGATACATGGTTATTATTTGGGACAAAACATCTAAACCTAAGGGAAAGCATGGAAAATTCACATCTCTATGGATTGGCCCATATTAGATTGTTGAAATACTAGGAGATGACACCTTCAAGCTAAAATAATTGTAAGGAGTAGATTTCACATTACCAAATAATGGGAAATATCTCAATCATTACTTATTTGCTACTCCACCACAAGTCTACATGGATTAATCTATAAGATTAATAAGGATTAGTGTAGTAGGCTTAGACTAGTTTAGTTTATATAGAGTGCATGTAAATATTTGTTTACTTCTTGTTGTTTATTTTCTTTTTGTGTGTTTCCTTTCCTTTTTTGTTCCCTTCTTTCAATAAGTGTTTTCAAGATAGTCCAAAATCTCTAATGAACTTGATTTCTCAAAGGTTAACAAATCAAGAATTCAAGTATGAAACTTAACCAATGGTTGATCACAGATCTTGAAATGTGATCTTAATGTTATAGTTTTGATAATTTAGTAAGGGATGGTATCTAGGATGGTTGTGCTTAGAATCTTAAACCTAGTTTTGATCTAAATCTGATTCTGATAAGTATTTCTTGTGTAGGATGAAATCTTGAATTATTAAGATATATTCATGTTTGTACTTAGAAACCACTAATTACCTGGGATGAAGTTTACAACCAAAGATGATTGTCTAAAGATCAAACATTTGACCGAATCCCAAAACCTGAATACTCTAGTTCCCAACCTTTGTTATCAAGAACTATAGATGTTAAAAATACAAAAATAAGAGCTTTGTTATATAGTTCAAAAAATTTCTAAGCAAAGGTGATTCTAGTAATCTCCATCGAGACTTGGATTCTTGGTTGGCAGTGGAGCAAGGCCTAAAATGGATCCAAAGGTATCTCTATCAGGGTTATGGATGCTTTGATGATAGTAAAATAGTTCCCATGCCTTCCTCTAATCTAAATCATGATTCTTAATGAATATATAAATATGTTATAAGTCAATGTTAGTGGTCAAGGTCATGAATTTGTAAGTTATTTTCTAAGACCTATGGAAATCATTAAGTGGAATAAAATCACACACATAACATGGTTATGTTTTGATGTTTGATCCTAATTCTACATGTGTGAGACTTGTATTAATTATGGTTTGATTTTAACTATGGTATGTGATCATATGGAATAAATAATCTAGTTATTAGTCTGAACTAGAGTCTTTGAATTCTAACAGATTGTTATGTTTCCCATAGAAGCCACCATTTGTTGAGGTCAACATACCCCCATTTATAAAAAATAGGGACCCTCATTTCAAATTATGTAAATTTGTACCTTAAAATTGAAAATTCACTTGATCAAAGTACCACTAGCACATTTACAAATTATCTTTATTTGAATATCATCCACACTTGGTTTGATTATCATATTTATGCGTGACTCTAGTTTGGTTTTATCTAATTTTTATATAATTAGATCTTTATGTTTTAGGTTTCAGGTCTAATGGAGTCCATTTGGAATGAACAATGTTTAGGTTTCTTGATTTTGATATTCTACTAACCTTTAGTCTACTAAAAAAAATTAAGTTCGTGTTTAAGCATCTTAAAACCCTCATTTTAAATTACCCTAGACAAGGTCCTTTTAGATAAAATTCAAATTTATGTGGGAACAATTTGCACAAAAGTAATTAATCATGTCATAGACTTAGTTTAATTTTTATACTAAGGTTTAGATGTGTTTATCGACATGACCAAACCTTAGTCTAAAATTTTATACTTGGTCCTTTATGTCCCAAGCCCACTTTTTTCCTTTTATCTTCACATGGTCTAACTAATTACAAGGTCCCTTTGTTATAAAGTTAGCCTAAATACTTATCCTAAACTTTTAAGTTGTATTTATTAAATACAATAAAAATCTTGGGCTAAAAATTTATGCCATGTCTTTTACTATCTATAGGGTTGATTTATCATCCTTTAAAACTTAGCCTAAAATTTTATCCTAAGATTTTATCATGTTTATCAACATGAATAAAAACTTAGTCCAAAAATTTATCCTAATTTCTCTATATTTCCCAAACTTTACATGCTTCATTTTATTATTTGTAGGATTGATGGTGCACATTTACTTGGGAAAAGTTGATCTAACAATGCAAGACAAAGTCAATAAGTTAAACATCTTGATAAACAATACATGTTCACTCAAGAAAAAATATCTAAGGGTACATATCAACCCATTGGATTAAGCTCTAATGGAGTGAATTTGATTAGCCAAAGATGATCGATGGTGTATAGTAAATGTTGAAAAATCAAGGTCCAATGAGCAAGCACAAAGATGCCAAGTGTCATGACTATAATGGATGATTAAATCTTGAGCATGTCCTTAAAGATAAATGGCACACAAATAAGCATATGCATTCTAATCAATGGTGTGTATTAAGTCAAAACTTTAGTGAAGCCTTAGAATGAGCAAGAAAGTGACAAGTGTCACCATTATGGGAAGCCTATCAGAGATCCAATGGTTTTTAGATCAAAGGGTAGAACCCAATGGATAAATATCTATAGAGCACGATTCATCCATGAAACTAAGATCAATGGTGAAAGATTAATGTTGACATTTCAATGAAGCTTAGAATGACTGTAGAAGTAACAAGTGTCATAACTATGGAGAGTGTAGGAAAGCAACTAATGACATTCAACCTCCTAGATCAAGATCAGTGAACCATATTGATCCATATAAGTAGATCTAATGGTGTAAGGCTAGTTATACTTTTCAAATATCTAGACCTAATGACTTGTTAACATGTGTCCGAGAGGAAATGATCACAATTTGAAAGTTAATAAATAGAATGACATGATGATTCCACATGGGCATACACATTAATTTAAAAGATTTTGTGGGCCTATAAAGGAAAATACATATTTTTGCAAATCCAAGAAAAAGATAAGTCATAAAGCTCACATAATTTGAATAGGTGACACCATTAAAGCTCTGTAAAGACCTTTAGAAAAGCCCTAACATAAACATAATCCCTAATTTGACCATGTGATCACTGTAAATGAGCCAAGAAGAGGTGAATTTCCATCTGTCTATGAATAATTCAATCTAAAGGTAAATTTCAATCTAATACTATGTAATTTAATGAAATTTATAGCCATGATAGTTTAAAAAGGTGTTTTCAAGGAGGATGTGGATCTTTACTTGACCTAAGATGTAGAAGGGAGGATTTTCAAAGAAATAGAATTTGATGATAGTGCTCTAAATACAAGAGATAATAATTGGTCTAAGATTTTATAGACCATTCAATAACAACTAACCACTATAAGAGAGGAGGAGAAGAACATGTTTACAAAGAGACTCTACAACAACATAGTTGCTATACAAATGACTAGTTTATACTATGTAGTGGCTAAACCCAAAGTACTCCACATCATAGACATTGTTTCTCCCATTTTCAAGGATGCCAAAATAGATAAAGGCATGATAATTAATTTACATACTAAAAATAAAATGTCCTACATTTCTCCCATAGCCTTTGAGAACTACTACAAATTTCCTAAACCATAAATAGACCTAATCTCAATCAATAACGAAGCCAAAGAGAATGATTTAAAGATCATATTTTCCCTATGACTATATTTTGGGAACCAATTATTTTTAGACTTAAATAAAAACATTCCCATTAATAAATTAAAACATGGAATAAAGATGATCATGATAATGATGAAAAGTTGTGTGGTAATTCAACTGCTATGTATGTAAACCAAAGTTGGGTGCCCTTTGTCTACTTCATGATTGAAAAATATATCACCCCTCTTTTAGGTGAAATAATTAGCATTGATTTAAGTAGACAGATATTTTTAATTTTAAAAATAAATAAAACCTAATTTTATATGATGTTATACCTTATATATGCTCTCCATACTACAACTAAGATTCCCAACCTAAGGAAATGGTCACTAGATGGAACATAAATAGTTTCAAAATATTATTCAAAATTATATATAATCAAGTATAGAGATCACATCTAATTTATCTATTAATGTGTTTATCCAACACATGGTGAGGCTATAGCCTATCATCCCATGGAAAGGGTCAACCTAGTTATTTGTAAATATGGTTAAACTCTAGATGATATCTTGTTATACCTAGATTATAAAATCATTAGAATTGAAAGGACTTAGAGCCAACCTCTCAAGATACTAATCCATGTATTAAATAATATATTATATTATGAAGTAACATATCAATCATTCTATGGCATTTATGGCTTATGCAAAATAAATAAAAAATGGCTCCTCGACATCCTCCTAATAACTATTAGAAGGAATAAATTCAAGAAATTGGAGAACATATAAGTAGCATCCAAATATATAACTTATCTTAGATTTAAAATTGATGAGCTAAGATAGTGGGACCCTTGTCTAAGGGTTAAAGAACATGTAAAGGTCAAAGGGATCAATCTACCTTATGATCATCAACCTAGATATTTTGACCTTGTATACACAAGAGCATCCTCATTCGCTAAGGTCACTAAGAGATTGAAATAACATAACCTCAGGCCTAAATATAAGATAGATAAGTCATAATGGAGATGATAGATGGAAATTTGGGCCAAGATAGTACCATTTTTTGAGTTTTACACATTCTAAACCTCCACCAACCTAATTAGTTAGTTACCAAACATAAACACAAGTTGAACATAGGCCACGGGTAATAAGTCCTAATCAAATTACATCTTCTTCATCCCTAGTAGGATAATAAGGATCACCATTAAGGAAATTCACATGGTAGCATTAGACCCTAGGGAGATAGTTGAAGATGCTTTGAAAATGTTAGCCAATTCCTATGAGTCTGATGAGGAAGAGGTAAAAATAGAAGAAATAAAATATGAAAAGGGGAAAGAAATATTAGATCTAGTTTTTGTGGATACCCCTAAAAGAAAATATGAGATGGCCATGGTTCTAGTAATGACCAAGAATACCAAGGTGAATTTCACTCATCCTTTGAGTGAATTCAATATCCTTAGTGAAGAAAACTTGATTCATGGTCCAACCATTCCAAAATGGTTCATTTATGGTAAATTGTAGAAAGTGCCCACTATTTACCATCCTTGGGATATGATGCAAGCCATTAATATCCCTATTCATGAAGAGTTAAAGCCATGGATAGTTTCCTTGAAAAATGAAGAGAAGAAAAGGATGAATCCTCTAGGAGAATAAATTGGAGCACAAATGGAAGTCCTAGATCCCAAGGTAACCTAACCTTTAGTGGAATTCAAGTTTGATCCCTAGACAACTAAATTAGAAAGGGTAACAAAGAAAAGGTCATGGTTGGTGGAGAAGATATCACTTTTCAAAAATTAGAACCATTGACCAATTTGACTCTAGTGGGAGGACAAAGGCCTAGATAAATCCATATATTTGAGGAGAATGTGATTTAACTAGCCAAAGCACAAGCAAAGTAATTGCAAGTTTCCCTCAAAGGAATGAAACAACAAAAGGATAATTTATAAAAGTTATTTATCTTATCAGTTCTAGAGGTAATGGTCAAAATGTTTGAAGAGACTTTATTTGGCATGTTCAATTATTTAAAGTCACTAAAGTTCATATAGAGTTTGTTGAACCAACAAGATAAAACATCTAAGGGCCTAGTTCACTAATGGTAAAACCCCAAAGGAAAAATAAAGTATTTGATCAATATCTTGATTGATGATCAAATTCCTAACTTTAAAACAATCAAATTGGCTCATCTAAACATAATCATGGTATTACTAGTGGAAAAGATCAAAATTTTGAACACATGGTACAAAAACTTGGAGAGTCTCCTAATGGATTATAAATAATTGGAAGACAAGAAATAACATATACTAGGGACCATAATCATAGAACCATCCACATTCAGTTCCATAGGCCTCATCATTGATGAGGAGTTTAAGATCATAGCCATCCTGACATGCAAGAAGTGAGAAGCAAGAACCAAAAAAGGACCAAAGTAGAAAATAGTAGGATCATGGACATGATATTAACTATAGACGAGAATATTAGAGGGGCCAAGATCATAAAATAAGAACTTAAAAGGGATAATAAATATCTTAAAGGCCTGATAGACCAAGAATATGAACTCTTCATAGATCCTATGGTCAATCTAAAGATAATTGATGAGCAACATGAAAGAGAAATAAAGATCCTATAGAAGAAATAGGGGAATTCATTAGTAAAATGATCTCAAAGTTATTTGAATTAGGAATATTCTTTTAAACTAAGCTTGTGTAATATTTTAAAAAGAGAATATTCTTCTCTGTAAAGGCATGTGCAATTTCTAAAACACACTACCTATAGGTTAGTCATTTGGAATGTTTGAAATCTTCTAGAATGATTTTAAAAGGATAAATGTCCTTAATATTTGACTTGACTGACTAGTAAACCTCATGAATTGTATATATATAGAGGTATTATCTATTATAAAAAGGAGAGGGATTTTTTGAGCCAAAAACTATTCTATAACTTTTGAGCAAATTAATATAAGCAAGGATTTACACAAAGTTTGTCCACATTTTATTATGTGAATTGTTATCATGGATTCTCTCTCATTTGTTTAGTCTCATTTTTAGATTTGAATGGTTTTTATGAATTCTAGATGTGCATCTTTAAATGTAGAATCACTAATTTGTGTTGATGCTAGATTAGTTTAAAGTTCTTAGGTTCATTTCATTTTCTTCAATTCTCTTGCATATGTGCTGATCATGTTTGCTTTCAAGAGTGAATCTTTAAAGTGGATCTAGTTCTTATTTACATCATTTCATGGCTTCATAAGATGTTTCCCTGATGTGTGATAGGATTTGATATTATGCCACTTCATGTCATACATTGGTTAAATTCATGTTCAGATGAAGTTTGAACTTTGTCATAATGTTTGGATTAAAGATCAGTAACACATTTCTTCTCTACCTTACCCTTCCTTTTACTCCCCTTTTTAATCAAGTCACTCTATTTTAATTCTCATTTTGAATATTCATATTAGTTTAGATTTAGACTTAGGTTTGAGCATAATTCATTCTAATCAGCATAGATCACCCTCAAATTCTCAGATCAACTTTAGGCAATGGTGGATCCCAACCACCAACTAATATAAATTTTGTGAAATATTTCACTTGATTTGCCTCTATTCTACCAAATATAGTAGGATTATCATAATAGGTAACTCATGAAATGGATTCTTGAAATCTAGAAATGATAAGTGTTCCTTAAACAATCTGAACCACCTATCATATACATTTAGGCATTAATAAGTTCTATGACATTCATATCAAATTTTATCCCTAAGATGATCCTCATATTCCTTTTTGAAACTTAAGTACAACACCCCTAACACTAGATATAGGTCCATATTATACTTTCATCTCATTGTCATATGGACATATAAGCTTTAGATAGATGACCTCAATGGTGTGGATGGGTTTAGTGTAGTATGGGGGTTCATTTGTAATGATCAGTCCTTGATAAGGGTTAAGTGAATGAGGAAGGATGATAATGGTAACATATTAGAGTGAAAAGGCATGACAATATAGCGAAAAATAACATAGTGGTAGTGAGAAAATGTAGATTTGGAATGAGCATGGATGGAACACAAAACCCTTCTCAAGACCAACCCATGTAGACCTTGAGGACACCATGGTACATATGAAGATAGTCATATAGAATTTGAGGTAGAATAAGGTGTTTAAGGTCTCTTAATGAAACATGTTATTCCCAAAAATACCATAAAATCTACAAAGAAACTTTAACTTATACAAAAATGTGACTAAGTCTGCTAAATGCATATAAGGGGGTTTGTAAGGTTTATGACACCATATGAAAGAGTTGGAGGGTGTTTCAAATCATGAAGGTAACTCACTACCACATCACCAAATCCTTCATATACCATGAATTACACTGGGATCCTATAGATGTTGATGTGATATATACCTAGTCCATCCTGTAGTATCTTTCAACATACATAGATGTGTCTACATGAAGTTCTCTAAGACAAAACAATACCATTAGACTTTAAAACTAGGTGAGGATATGTTAAGAGCCATGAAATATCTTTTCAACCATGAAACTTGACTTATAACCCTTCAAGGAGGCATCCAAAACGTTATCTCATACCCAGACTAGACTACAGACCATGCATAAGAACACAATCGATGATATTGGCATGCCATCTGAGCTAAAATGAGATTATTCCATGTTGAAAACACCATAAAAAGTATGTTACATGACTTTAGATAATCAGACAACTAGTTGGTTCCTATAATTGAATCAAGCTTCTTTGAAAACAAATAGTCTCAAGATTGCCTATGAAATTAAGGGGGATATAGAAACTCCTTAACCTCTTAACCAATGTTCATAAAGGATAAGAATTCAATATCTAAACAAATGACATGAGTCACTATCCCCTTGAGTTCACTTTTCATGGTAAAAAACTTGGACCCCAAATCTACCCTTGTTATATAAAATATCCATTAATCTAAAGGGTCTTATGAGCGCACCAATGAACTCAAGGATCAAAAAAAAAATTGGTCCCTTACCAAGTTGAAATACTATGGTTCCTCCACCATTAAACTTATCTAAACATTTTTTGCCAAAATATGCCCTTGACTGAGCTAATCCATAAAATATAGATCTATACTATTGAGAAAATGCATGTAAAGTGTCTATTTCCTACAAATCTCCTTATTTTGGCCCTAAATTTAGTTTTGTGATGTTATGGAGGGAAAATACAAGGGAAAAATAGTGCTTTGACATAATGGCTTGACCTAAGGATATTAAGTGTCACAAATTGGCATGTGTGGGTCCATATTGAAATAATTAAGCATTAACAAGGCAATGGTGGATCTAATTGAAGTATGAAACATTTCATGGTGGACTATTTTGACTCATGGGGTATTTTTTGTAGGTGTATAAGTGTTATAGTTGTCAATTAAAGCTAAAACAACATGTCATTATAGTTAAAACCATTGACCATGCTCAAATACATTCCTTTAAAAGGGATTAATCAACTAGAACATTATGTTAATGTATATGAAACATCTCAATAATCAATAAACCTTAATTAGATCATATAATTTCCTTCATAATGATTCTTGAAAGATCAAAATGTAGATATCTCTTGATAATTGTGCATGACTAGTGTGCTCTTAAACATTTCTCAAACTGCCTTCTCCAACTTTGGCTTCATTACTACATCTTCCTTATATTGATGATCCTTCAAGATGTATAGGGGAAAACTTAAACACTTTAGACACCATGAAAATACTTGACTAAAGATTAACATGGTTTAACAAAGACCTTCAGATACTACTTAGGTAAGTTTGAAGTGTGAATAAATAATAGACTAACTATACATGCTTTAAAGACTCATAACATGACTAACAAGAAAGTTTAAAACATGAGTCATGACCCTAGGCTATAAGGTTGGCCAATTTCCAATTCTAGGGCTAGAAATTAAACAAAAAAAAGTTTAGACCATAGGTGTTTTCAAGGGTCTTTCCATGACCATGTATTCTTTTCCTAGTATTACAATCTCCCAAGAGGTTGTGGTAATAGACATTATGCCCATCTTTAGGCTATGTTTGTCAAGAGATTTCATAGCCAAGATAGGTGGATACTTATCTTTGGATTGGTCTCACATAATCCTAAGGGCCAAATACGGTTTAAAATTGAAGTTGTTGTCTGATTCAAAATATCTAGAGCACATAGCTAATGATGCTATGATGAATTTTGAAGTAATGCACACTTCCTTATCCAAGAAAGAGATGTATTACATATAAATGATCAAGGAAGAAAGAGTGGAAAAAAATAGGATCCCAAAGGAGGAGGCCTCATTAATGAATTCATCAAGAATGATCCATTTTCAAACTTTGATGTGACCAACCTCGAGACATATGTAATCCATGATGAAGATAAAGTCATCCTCAAATTCATGAGGAAAAGAGAGGATCAGGGAAAGGAACCTAAAACTGAGTCCAATTTTTGGACTCTACATTTTGATGGTGAAAAATGCAAAATTGGATCTAGAACTAGTATTCAATTAGTTTCTCTATCTATAAAATAGACCCTTAAGGCCTTCCACTTCTAGTTTGTCTACATAAATAATGAAGCTAAATATGAAGCCTTGGTACATAGCCTCAACCTTTTTGAGTGTATGGGAATGAAGAAGTTAAAAGTGTTTAATGATTTTGAACTAATAGTAAAGCAGGTAAGAGGAGTCACAGCTACAAATAAATTCTACATGAGTTCTTACCGCTATCAAATATGGGATTTAATTGAAGTCTTCAAAATATTTAATATTTAAATCATTCCCAGGTCTATGAAAGTGGGCATAGATAGAATGGCAATAATTATCTCCCAGTTTTATTAGCTTACCAATTTTTTGACCAATGAACAAGTAGTGTGAGTGATTATCAGACCTACTATCCTAAATAATGATCAAAACTGGTAGGTATTTGATAACGATGCCCATATTGTCATGTTTTTTTAATGATCATGTGAGTTTGTAAAGAATTTGTAACCAAATATTGAGGAAGCCTATAGATTTCAAATCACACAACTAAAGTCTAACAAACTCGCAAAGGGACTGATCACCTTAGACAATCTATTTTATTATAATAATGCTAGGAATGAAAAATGAAAGTTTATTGCTAACAAAAGTGACTACTCAAAGCTTGATGTAGGAGATGGAAGAAAAATAAAGGTGGGGAAATATGTTTCCCAAAAGGATAAGGATTGATTGGTATCCTTTTACAATAATCATGAAGGGGATATGTCCTTAACCTATGATAACCTGAAGGGGTATGACCACAAAGTGATCTAGCACACCATAAATCTGATTGAAAGATCCAAACCAATCCATCAAAAGTAAAGGTTGATAAACCCAAAAATTGATTCTCTCATTGATTAAAAACTAAGGAAATTAATTGAATCAAGGATTATATACCCAACCAAGAATTCAACTTGGTTATCCAAACTAGTTCTAGTAATAAATAAAAATGGATAAATTAAGCTATGCATGGACTTTAGGGACTTGAACAAATCATCTATGAAAGATCATTACCCCCTTCCTTTAATGGAATAGATCCCCCAAATAGTAGTGGGTGCAGAAATGTTATCTTTGCTTAATGGGTTCTTGGGTTATAACTAGGTATGGGTTAATGAGGAGGATCAACATAAAACTACTTTCACTAAGAAGTGGGGAACCTTCACATATATGAATATTCCTTTCAGCCTCTCTAATGTAGGAGCTACTTTCTAGTGGGCCATGGATATAGCTTTTAAAGGCCTCATTCATAAAATCATCCTCATATATATGTATTATCTTATAGTTTTCTCCAAGAAAAATAAATATCATTTTGATAATTTGGAGAATATTTTTCAAAAGTGTCCATAGTTTGGGGTATCCCTCAACCCCAAGAAATGTATCTTCAGTGTCTTACAAGGCAAGCTACTAGGATATGTGGTGTCAAAAGAAGGTATCTCTATTAATCTAGATATAATAAATGATAATAGGCAATTTTTATTAATTTTTCCTTTCAAGGCCAAATTATTACCCCAATTATTTGAAACTTTCCCAAAAATAGTAAAGTTCCCAATGTAGTTGGTCAAACTAGTCAATTATGGTCGTAAAATGCAAATTTTAGCTCAAAAATGCCAAAAATAGGGTAAAAAGTGTCCAAAATAGTATTAAAATTCATAAAATTATCTCAAAAGAGCTTCAACTATGTTAAAAAAGGTGAAATTAGCTTAATTCTAAAAGTTCAAGTCATGAATGGGTGTTTTAAAAGGTTAAATAACCCCAAAAGGCCCCAAATTGACTCCTACATGCCAAATTTGTTAAATAAAAGATCAAAAATATGTAATTTTACATATATGAAACGAAATTCTTTTAAAATATTCCATTTCAAGTGATGTAGAGGGAGAATTAGCTTTTAAAAGGATAAAAGAGGTTGTTTTTATTTATTTTACAAGCAATAATATGGAATATGTATGGTTCTCTATAATCCAATGTAGGAGAGATCATTTTAAGGACATATTAAAGCTTCCATAGTAGTTTCATGGAATTTCATGTCCATATAGGCCCAAAACTAATCTTCTTTTGGTTTCTTGCATATTGGCACAAAGTGACCTATTTGTAGGTTTTCTAATGGTATGGTTTGTTGGAGGAGGGTACAAGTCTCAAATTTGGGGTGAAGAAAGTGTTGACCATTTTTTGCCTAACAGGCCAAAAATCGGTCCCCTTCTTCCCCTACTATTCTAGGCTAATTCAGTTTTTGATTTTTACACAAGTCTAGGAAAATCTACGGACTCTGTAGGTCTAAATCTATGGACTCTGCAAGTCCATTTCTATGGACTCTGTAGGTCTCTATGGACTTTGCAGGTCCATTTTTATGGACTCTATAGGGCTTGGGTTTCTACTGATTTTGTAAAGAAGTTTTTCTATGGACTTTGCAAGTTAGTCTTTTTGGTGCATGAAGGATCAGTTCAGAGAGTGTTGGGTTTTAAAAGGCTTCTTTAGGGTCTTATTTGAAGAAAATCATGAAGAAGGTTGGCATCTTTGAACCATTGAACCCTTAAACCAGTTCAATGCCTTGGTTTAATGCCTTGGTTCAATACCTTAGGTTCATCGGCCTTGGTTTAATTCAGTTGGTTTAATGCTTTGACAGGTTCAACACATTGGTTTAATGCCTTGGTTCAATCACTTTGGTTTAATTGTTTGGTTCAAACACTTGGTTCATCACTTGGTTCAATCGGTGGGTTCATCATTTGGTTCAAACACTTGGTTCATTGATTGGTCCATCGCGTGGTTCAATCGGTGGGTTTAATGTTTGGTTCAAAGGAGAAGTTCAACACAAAGTTTAGTGGATGGTTTAATGAGCTCAATTTAAAGGGCTCGACACATAGTATTGAACCATTGAACCAGTTCAATGGATTGGTTCAATGGTTGGTTCAAGTGAATGGTTTAAAGGCTTAGTTCAAGCGAATGGCATGCAGTGTTGAACCATTAAACTATTGAACCATTGAACCATTTTTGGTTTAATCAGTCAATTCAATAGCTTGGTTCAAGGGAGCATCCTAAAGCTGAAGGGCAAGTGCCCTTGCAGAGGGTAGTTTTGGGTTCAAGAGCCCTTGTAGAGGGCAAGGAGAGCTTCAAAGAGGCCACAAGGAAGTGGGTTGGACTTTTCAGAATTTTGTTAAGGCAAAGTTTTGAATTCCTTCAGACTTTTTGTCTAAAGGATTTCCTTTAGACAAAAAGTCTGAAGGAATTCGAGAGAGGCTGTGCCTAAAAACTTGGTGAGAATTCACAAAAGGAAAGCAAGTGACCAAAAGGCAATTCTTGTGGACTTTTGTCTGTAGACAAAAAGTCCATGGAAAATGTTTGTAAGAAATTCTACAAATAATAATATGCAGGGAAAAATTTGAAGGTTTTCAAAGACAAAGGAGCCGAAGGACCCTAAAGGGCAAGTGCCCTTGCAGGGGACTCTGGGCCAAAATGAAGCTCACTTTCCAAAGGCTGAAGGGTCACCTTCCCTTTGGGAAGGTGCTAAGAAGTGTGTCTACAAAAAAGGGCAAAGCAAGAAGCTAAAGGAAAGTCCAAGGCTGATGGACCCGAGGATGTCAAATTTAACGCTGTGAAATAGCCATTGGTTTTCAAAATACTTGAGTCCCAATTATGAAAAGAGCCCAAGGAACATAGAGACCCACTAGAGGATCACCCCCAAAGGCTAATAGAGTAAAGGGTGATAAATTATGAAGAAGACAAGGTGTAGAAAGAGACAAAGTAGTCCATGTGGCAAACGGAAGGTGATTTATTGCCTGATGATCACCAAATGGCACAAATAGTGAATGACATGGCTAGTGCATTTAAAAGGGGACAAACTACAATCTATTTACAAGAAAGAGGTGTAGCTTGTGCTTCCACATTAATGCTTGAATGTCAAAGTCAAACTCAGCAAATATACAACATGATTCCAGTAGGCCTCTTCTAGAAGAATGACATCAATAACAGTGACTTCCTCTTTTTAATGTTTTCAGGGTACATGGACCAACTCATCAAAGGGTGCCAAAACTCTTTTCAAAAGAGGCACCAAGTTCTCTTCCTCTCTCTATATATTGTAAAAATTCTCTTTTGAGAAGGATCCACTCTCTTAGTCTTAAGGCAAAACTCTGCCCAAAAATCTCTCGCGCTTGTAAGGCAGAGCTCTACCAGATTTTACCTTGAATCAGGACTTAGCATTTTTACGTCTATCTAGACTTGTACTTTAAAGTATATGTCTATTTTCTCCTTTGTGTTAATTCAATGTCTTTCATGCTTTTCATAGACCGATTACAACATGTCCAGTGCATTGTGAAGTCTCCTTTTTGCAAGTCTGCTAGAAGTGTCTACAAGAAGAATATAGGTGCCTATGAATAGGTTGCCATAAGTGTGTCTAAGGATCCCTCTGGTAGTTTCTTCCTCCCTATGTTTTCACAGACCCCTAGTTGACTATTGCAAAAGAGCTTCCCACTTTAGATGAAGTGTATGGGCACTTCTTGGTGAAAATTGTATATTCAGGTTGGGTGGGTCACACTTTTTTGGTGTATCACCTTTTCATTTTTAGGCTTAGGTTCTATTTTCAGCATCTCTCTCTCCCTTTTCATCCCCCCTTTTTCATTTTATTTGTTAGGAGTAGGAGAAACCAAGGCCTAAAAGATACATCAAGGGAGCTAGCCCTTATCTAGAGACTCTCCCCTCTAGCTTCACCGGTCCCACAGGTGAGAGGGGAGTTTCCATTGTTGCATGTGGAAAGGTAGGAGCTCGGCCTCTTGCCCTGGGTGAAATCCACTATGTCAATGATTTTTGGCATGCCTGGTGGGACCAACTAGGACAAGTTGTGTCCATAGAGATGAAGAATATTTTTTGTGTTCTTTAACCAACTAGCCTTTGGAGGCTTTTCAAAAACACCAATGGCTACTCTAAGTTGAATCAGGTGGTTAAGCAGCCTTGGTGCCATTAATAAATCACTTTTGTATGTATAATCCCTCTGCACAAAATCATGGACCTTGTTTTCCTTCCTATAAATTTGATCAAGCTCAGCCTTTTTATGGCATCTGCCCAAGCAGCCCTCCTAGTTTCCCTACAATGATAAGGGAAGTGGCTCTAGAGTTTGAGAAGTAGATGATGGAGATTGATAGATTAGAGGAGTAGTATGGATATTAGCAGGAGCTGATATATAAAGAGGAGTGTTTGTTTAGGCAAGATCAGGCCTTGCAATCCATGGAGGAGGAGGTAGAAAAATGGAGAAATCCATTTATTCAAGGTAGTCAGCCTTGTGTGCCCCCTCCTATTCTGAAGAAAGCACCCTCTTGTGCACCAAATCCTTTCTATCTGATAGCACTTGCTCACTCCAACTCATCTGATGCATCTGTTCTCAATCTTGTGCACCTAGCTTTTCAACATCAAAGGGCATTAGAGTAACCCCCCATGGAGATCAATCTTCTCAATTCCTTATATTGTGAATCTTTCATTAGGGGAATACCATGATCTAGCACATCCCTCTTCTAGAGACTCTTTCGGTGCATCAACAATCTCTTCCTAGCATTCCTCAACCTCCCCAATTCTTTCAACATGATGTGCAAATTCTAAGTTGGAGGAAGGAATGCCAGGGACCAGCCCAGAGTCTTGAACATGATGATGTTAGTGGCCTCTAAGAAAGACTCTGTCAAGATAATCTATCCCAACAACTTGAAGATTTAGAGGCTAGGATGAGGTTGTTTCATGAAAGAGAGGTAGAACTTTTAGGCCTTATGGAGGAGCCCTAGGACCTAGGAGAAAACAAAGTTGTTGCTTGTTTACAAGATAAAAATTCTAATTTCAAGTTCCTAAACTAGAAGAAAATAGTAGAATCATGGGGTAGGGAGGAGGAGGAGAAAGGTTTTGCTCAAAACCTTGAAGAAGTTGAGGCTGCTCCTGCTCGTGATGATGCTAGTGACCTTCAGGAAAGGTGCTTCTAAGAGGATATGGCCAAGAGAATTACAGAATTGGAATCCAAAAAGAGATTCCTTAGCCAATGTGTGATGGATGATTTAGACCCAATGGCACATTCTATGTTTGAGCATATCCCATCTACACACTTCTAAGAGAGCTATTAGGCCACACCTAATATAGATGAAGTGTTGACCAAGTTGAAGGAGGAGAATCATTTGATTCTAGCTCAAGCACTACCTTCTCTTCCACATGGTTTTTCCACTTCACCCCTTCTCAAGGAGGAACCTATTCTATGGGAAGTGAGTGAAGAGCAGAAGATCCAATCTATAGTTTCCCAAGAGGCTATCATGAGTGATAATGAAGAAGAAATCATCATTGATGCTCCTTGTGAAGACCTCATCAGTAATGGAGAACACATAGGGCATGCATACATGTAGATGTTCCAGCAATATGAGGAGGAACATAAGCATGATGAGCTCTCTCCCCCTTTGTTTGATGAACTTCCTTGTTGTTTCATGAGGAGGACTACTATGCTGAGGAGCCTGAGTTGGAGGAGGATCAAGAGGATATCTTTGAACATCTAGAGATCCTAATCTTTGAAGATGAAAAGGAGAGGCTAGTCTCCCTTGAGGAAAGCCTTAAATAAGAGTTTATTGAACAAAGAGGTGATGTTCTATGGGATGAACAATCATTTTGTGATTCCATTTCAGACATCACAATAGTCACCCTTCTTCAAGAAGTCCAAGAGGAAGCAGAGGATGAGTCTGACAGAGTCTTCAATGAAGAAGAGGGAAATGGGTTGGACCATGATGCACTATAAGGGAGCTATATATATCAAAGGGATTATGGTGATGAGCTAGCATCCAAAAATTCTTGGTGATATGTGCCAGCATGAAATACTAGCATTCATCAAGCTTTCAGGAACAAGAAGAATACATGTATATTAGAAGCATGCTCAAATTTGATCCACTCAAATACTAGCCAATCTAGGTGATAGGAAAGAGGAGTAGGTCACCAAACATCCTTTTCATTCAGCCACTTATCTAGCACCATGAGTCTTTTCTCTAGGAAGGGGACTTAAGAATTTTTCCCTTTGATCCAAGAGCAAGGCAAACATTCTTGGTTAGCTGTATATAGTAGTTTGCTTTCAGTTTATTTTCTTGCTTTCCCTAAGTGCAGTTTGCACAAGTAGAGTTTTTAGCCCTATGTGCTTTCCTTTGTGTGTGGGGTAAAAGCTTCATGTTTGACTCTTGGATCTTTGGGGCTATTTCTAACCTTTCTTCAAAGCTGCATTATGACTCCATGCCCAATGGACTATAAGGCAACTGGTCTCTAAGCATAACAGGGCTGCTTCCCCTAGGAGTCACCAATTTGTTGACCATTTTTTGCCCAATAGGCCAAAAATTGGTCCCCTTCTTCCCCTATTGTTTTAGGCTAATTCATTTTTTTATTTTTGCACTAAGTCTAGGAAAATCTATGGACTCTACAGGTCTAAATCTATGAACTCTACAAGGCCATTTCTATGGACTCTATAGGTTTCTATGGACTCTATAGGTCCATTTCTATGGACTCTGTAGGGCTTGGGTTTTTACTGATTTTGCAAATAAGTTTTTCTATGAACTCTATAGTTTATTATTTTTTATGCATGAAGGATAAATTTAGAGAGTGCTAGGTTTTACAAGGCTTCTTCAAGGTCTTGTCTGAAGAAAATCATGAAGAAGGTTGACATCTTTCAACCATTGAACCATTGAACCAGTTCAATGCCTTAGTTTAATGCCTTAGGTTCATCACCCTTGGTTCAATTTGGTTGGTTCAATGCTTTGGCAAGTTCAACCCATTGGTTCAATGCCTTGGTTCAATCACTTTGGTTTAATTATTTGGTTTAAACACTTGGTTCATTGCTTGGTTCAATCAACAGGTTCATCATTTAGTTCAAACACTTGGTTCATCAATTGGTTCATTGCTTCATTTAATCAATGAGTTCAACATTTGGTTCAAAGGAGAAGTTCAATGCAAAGTTTAGCAGACAATTTAATGAGCTCGATTTAAAGGGCTTGATGCGCAGTGTTGAACCATTAAACTAATTCAATAGATTAGTTCAATAGTTGGTTCAAGAGAATGGTTCAAAGGCTTGGTTCAATTGAATGGCATGAAATGTTGAACCATTGAACCATTTTTGGTTCAATCAGTTGGTTCAATGGCTTGGTTCAAGGGAACATCCTAAAGCCAAAGGGCAAGTACCCTTATGGAGGGTAGTTCTGGGTTTAAGAGCCCTTGTGGAGGGTAGGGAGCACTTTAATGAGGCCACAAGGAAGTGGTTTGGACTTTTCAAAATTTTGTTAAGGCAAAGTCCTGAATTCCTTCAGACTTTTTGTTTGAAGGATTTCCTTTAGACAAAAAGTCTGAAGGAATTCAGGAGAGGCTACACCAAAAAAACTAATAAGAATTCCCAAAAGGAAAACAATTGGCCAAAAGGTAATTCTATCAAACTTTTGTCCATAAGAAAATGTTTGCAGACAAAAATTCCATGGAAAATGTCCATAAGAAAGTCTACAGAAAAGAATTCACAGGGAAAAGTTTGAAGGTTTTCAAAGACAAAGGAGTTGAAGGACCTCGAAAGACAGGTGCCCTTGTGGGGGACTCTTGGTCAAAATGAAGGGCACTTTCCAAAGGCTGAAGGGTCGCCTTCCCTTCAGGAAGGTGCTAAGAAGGGTGTCCATAAAAAAGGGCAAAGCAGGAAGCTAAAGGAAAGTCCAAGAGTGAGGGGCCCGAGGACATCAAATTTAAAGCTATGAAATAGCTGTTGGTTTTCAAAATGCTTGCGCACCAACTATGAATAGATCCCAAAGAATGTAGTGACCTGCCAAAGGATCACCCCCAAATGCTGAAAGAGTAGAGGGTGATAAAGCAGAAAGAAGACAAGGTGTAGAAAGAGACAAAGTAGTCCTGGTGGCAAAGGGAAGGTGATTTATTACCTGATGATCACCAAGCAATGCAAACAGTGAATGATGGGGCCCATGCATTTAAAAAGGGACAAACTACAATTTGTTTGTAGGAAAGAGGCATAGCTTGTGCTTCCACATTAATGCTTGAATGTCAAAGTCAAATTTAGTGATTATATAACATGATTCTAGCAGGCCTCTTCTAGAAGAATGACATCAATAATAGTGACTTCCTCTTTTTGATGTTTTTAGGGCACATGGGCCAGCTCATCAAAGGGTTCTAAAACTCTTTTCAAAAGAGGTGCCAATTTCTCTTCCTCTCTCTATATATTGTAAAAATTCTCTTTTGAGAAGGATCCACTCTCTTAGCCTTAAGGCAAAACTCTACCCAAAAATCTCTCAGGCTTGTAAGGCAGAGCTCTACCAGATTTTACCTTGAATCAGGACTTAGCATATTTACCTCTATCTAGACTTGCACTTATAAGTATATGTCTATTTTATCCTTTGTGTTAAGTCATTGTCTTTCATGCTTTTCACAAATTGATTACAACATGTCCAGTGTATTGTGAAGTCTCCTTTCTATAGCTCTGCCAAAAGTTTCTACAGAAAGAATATAGGTGCCTATGAATAGGCTGTTGTAAGTGTGTCTAAGGACACCTCTGGTAGTTTCTTCCTCCCTATGTTTTCATGGGCCCCTAGCTGACTATTTCAAAAGAGCTTCCCACTTTAGATGAAGTGTATGGGCACTTATTCTTGGTGAAAAGTGTATATTTGGGCTAGGTGGGTCACACTTTTCTGGTGTATAACCTTTTCATTTTTAGGCTTAGGTTCTATTTTTAGTGTCTCTCTCTCTCCCTTTTCATCCCCCCTTTTTCATTTTATTTGTTAGCATTAGGAGAAACCAAGGCCTAAAAGATACATTAGATGGAGCTAGCTCTTATCTAGAGACTCTCCCCTCCATCTTCACCAGTTTCATAGGCGAGAGGGGAGTTTCCATTATTGCATGTGGAAAGGCAGGAGCTCAGCCTCCTGCCCCAGGTGCAATCCACTATGTCAATAGAAAGTATAATTAGAGGGATTAATAATGTTCCATTAATTTTCTCAATTGGATTTTCCATGATCGTGAACCATCCAGTTGAAGTTAGGGTAAATTCTATTGCCTAACATCCAAAAAGAAAATTGTTTTTCTTCAATTTCTTTTCACCTATGTAGAGTTTATCTACCCTTCCATAGTCTCCTTCAAGTGTTATTAATCAATTTATTAGTCAAATAGAGGTTCTAGACTTAGTCTAAGTCTACAGTCAATAAGCTTGTAAAGATAATTTGTACGGTCTAAGAAGAAGAATATATTCTTAAATTGTTAAATTTTTGTGTCTTTTAGGGTTTTCTATCAAGTTTTCATGATTTTCAATCACTGTTCTCATAAAACCTCTAATATTCATAGAATAAATCCATCTCCATGCTCAATCAAAGTGTCTTAGTGAGGCTACTTTAGCATAAGTTAAGGAATTTTTACATTTTTAAGGTTTTTGGAGAAGACCATGTTTCATTCTTAGACTATAACACTCCTTTAATGGTCAGCATTTTGATATGACATGATGATTATGTGCTAATTTTGTCTATAATTCCTTCCCTTGATCCTACCATGCTTCCAAATGCCTATTTTCACCTCCTTTTCCTTTCACCTCATTCCACTACCTTAATCTACCTTTTCACTTCATTTCTACCCTCCTTTCATGATTCCCCCCATATTTCCACCTTCCTTCATCCTATCATCCTTCATACGATATCCATCAATTATTTCATCACTAAATAACAAAGGGGTAGAGAGAGGAAAACCATCAAAGGCATGATCAATACTAACCTACTAGCTAACTAAAGCATCAAATCATGAATATGGATACCTACAAACATTGCATACAATCAAATAAATCAAATGAAGTCATAAAATTCTTAAGGACATCAATTATGGAATAATTGTATTCATGAGTATAGTGGTGAATATGAGGGGTCTCATCAAACAATCAAGAAGAGGCATAAGAGCCAAAATCTGCCTTCAAGCCCTCTTTAAGGTTATATATAGGATATTTTCTATATAATCAGCCCTTGGGAGGAGTTACATTGAAAATCATACTCGAAGTATGGATTAAGAGGTTTTGTTTCACTATGTAGGACACTTTATAAGAATTTTATCATAAGTTGGAGAAGGATATGGTTACTTCATGGTGTTATGTCTCAAAACATCCCTCAACCTATTTAATACTCATCTACATCCAAGTAGGTTTTGAGTCATTTCAAGAGGCCAATCAAGCTTAAGGAGAGCAAGATAACTATCATAATGGAGCAGGAGATCAAGGTCACTATGGGGATCGAGGGTATGGATATGGTTTGAAAAGAGACAAGAAGCATCATCTTATAGCTAAACAATATTCAACTATAACTACCTTAAGGGCTAAAACACAATTAAGGTGGATTGGTGATTTGAGTGTGCATAAAAGGTTTATTTGAATTTTAAATAAGGTCATTGATGGTCTATGAATTGAGTAACATGATTTGAATAAAAACTTGTTCCTATGCTTTATACCCTTAGAGAAGGTTAAAATGTTGAACTACAATGCTTGAAAATAGTCACCTATAGCTCAAATCAAATCCGATAGGCCTATGTCATTCTCAAGAAAGCCTACTTGATGGTAAAGATGGTTTGTATTAGGACTAAAAAGGTTTATTTGGTTAATAAATAGGAATCAAGAGTATTAGGGACATCAAGATAAAGTTAAAGACATTTCTATTGCTAAATATTCTTGATATTCACCTACAACTATCTCCCTTAAGCAAGTTATGGTCAAAATGAGGGCTTTAGTCAAAATGAGGGTTTTGATTTTGGCTAGTAGACCTATCATGATCAATTGAGAATGTAAATCACTACAAAACACAAACCTCAGTTAGGGGTTTAAGGAAATTTTAATCCTAGTACAAAATTATCATGAAATAAGATCTTTAAATAGAGAATATATACCTACAACCATCTAAAAGTTGACGTGAGAGGAATTCTAAAATACAGGGGTTATAATCATTGTATATGACTTAAAGGTTAATATATTTAAAAGTTGTAAAGAGTATGATCATTAAGATATAAGGAAACCCTATAATTCATATTAGGATTGGAATAGAGCTAATGAGTCACAAAATTCAAATCATGCATGCCCATACAGACCTTTCCTACAACTAGGTATGAATTTAGATTATAAAGAGACCTCATGGAAGTGATAAACCTAAGACACTACTAGATAAAAATACAAGGTGTAAATTCTTACTTAATATAGTAATGGGAATAATAGGATGGTATTCATTTCTAATTTCTAGCTTACAATACCATTGTATCATCATTCAGTCATCTATAAGGGTAAAAATATAGTCACTTTTAAAGATTGAATCAAAGTTACAAAGCATAGTGTAAGGTAAGCAGTCAATTCATGATGTTTCAAAGGGTTTATATCATTTAAGAAGTTTGAATAACATTACAAGAATATCTTAACCCCAAATCATCCTTCAGATCTTAAGATATCCAATACCTACAATCAAGTATGGTTTTGAGCAAAGAACCCTAGAAAAATGATTAAGAACTTAGGAAATTATGAAGGGAGAATCTCATAAAGCATTGCCATGGGTTTTATATTATGAAGGAATAAAATTTACTCTTTTTGGATCTCCCATTTTTGTTATACACCTACAATAATCTCAAGGGGCACCTATAGGCCTATACGTTTCCAAAGAAGTTAGAGGTTTATTAAGGGTTTCATGAAAATTGTAAGGCAAGGGTTTGAACCTAAAATGATGATGTCAAGGTTATGGTGCTAGTAAATGTTTCCAAGAGACCTTCACATTTACTTCCTGAAGATTTCAAAACTTATCAAAGCTTAAATCAAGGTCACAATCTATACATACCTACAACGAGGTGAAATATAGTCAAGCTAAGCCAAGTGGACTTTTGGAAAGCAAGCAGATTGTTTTGATGCCACAAGGTTTGCAATTAGAAATCTAGTGAGAAAAAAGGAGGAATAAGGAATATCACAAGTTTCATGATAGTTTAATCAAATATGATAGCCTAAAATTAAGTTTGTTTACAGGCTTATAATCATTTAATGAAAGATTTTCCAATGCATGTCGTAATGAGGGGTTTATTATCTCAAGATAGTGTGTTAAATGTATAAGTGTTTATTATGACCATTAAAATAGGATGAGAAGATTATATTAAGCATTAATTCATCTAGGTTTTCAACACCTAATGTTATAGTGCCACTAAAGGTATGTGCTTACAGTCAACATGAGGAAACACAATCATCACATTCTTGAATAGTTTCCTAAAGGATAATGGGTTTCTTGAAGTTGTAAAGGGTTATATGGTTATATATAAATAAATAAGGATAAAAGGTTATGGAATGAACATTCAAAACAAGTATATATAATATTTTCATTCTTGAACACCATACTACAGTTGTGATAAGGACATAAGTTTTTTTCCTTAATCTTGTATCAAGGTCATACTCATGGTTAAAAAGGTTGGTATGTTTGAGAGGTTGTTTCAGTAACAAAGGATTTAGTTACAAAATTAGGAATCATAATAGTTTTCACAATTACATAAAATCAGCCAAGTTGAATCACCTTTCATACCTTCAACCAACCATATATAGTCACCATCCAAGGGCTAATTCTTGTAGCTTGAATGTTGATGGTCTCTCTAAGGGATTTTAAATGAAATTAAGGAATAATTTCAATGATAATTGAGAACAATAATTACTTTCATTAATGTCTAGGATCATTTCTAACCTCAAGGTAGTCAAGTACTTAGGCCATTGTATAGACTATGCACAATCCAAGGCCTTAAAAGTGTGAACTAGTCAATTTGCTTTGAATGAGATGTGTAAAGAGATATATTTTGGTATAAATATATTTATAACCCTATTTAATATGGAATGGATACTGATAATTCTTAAATCCAAGCAACATCCACTTCTATAAGCAAAACTCAATCATGTGAATCATAGTTGTCTTATTCCAAGGTCTTGATGTGCTTGAAAATAGGGGTAAAAGAGTTTTCCATACTCTTGAAAGGACTATTGAGATAAATGAATATTATTTTGACCTTATAACCTATATAATACATGAAATTCACCTTAAAAACAAGAAAATAGTCAATTTTATAGATAGTCCATGCATGAAGGTCAAAATTGAGAGTAAATTGAAGATTTTGGGAGCTACTAGTGGAGTTAGGGCCTTAAATTCTGTAAAAAATGTAGTCATGAGTTAGATAAAATAATTAAAAAATTTAAATGACATTGGAAAAGTACACATATTCTTTGTTTTGTCTCAGACCTCGGCCTATTTGTTTGAAGTCGTCATTGGAGCATGCTTCATTCTAGAGTGCCCTGGAAGATTCTAATCCCAAGTGAAATTTTGAAAATAATTGGATGATGTTTTTACATCATAATTAGACCTATATAGAGTGTAAAAAATCCAAATTTTATGCAAATCATGCTCACACAGTGTTTTGCAAGCAAATACGCACATGGGCTAGAAAGGCATTTTTGGACTTTAGAAAAAAATTACATTCAGAATGTTTTGATAGCATGGTACAGGTACTATACTAGTTTTTTAAGGATTTTTGAAACTTTTAATGATATTTTTTTATTTTAGTGAAGTTTTTCACTTTTTACAATTCTAGGCACCCTTCAAAGCCACTTGTTTAGATGCTCATTTTATTCACCATATGTGAAATTGGGTTATACAATCCTATTATGTTTTAATTACCCATTTCAAATTTAAATTAATAAAAAAATTTGATTAGTTTATCTATTGTGCTTTATGAATAATCACTAAGAACGTAGGCAACCCAAAATGTAGTCAATTCCCCAAAGGCAAATTTCATTTGCATGGTAACTTTACATATATTTCTCATGGGAGCCCAATATTTTAAAGGATTTTAGAGGTGTCAATTTTATATAAATAAATTGAATAATTTTAGAATTTGGTGATCTATACCTCATGAATCATCGATTTGAAGTTCCAGCTTCAGAACCTTCCTAAGCACCTTAAAAACTAGTTTTGAGAAAAGTAGATTTTATTGCCATAAAATCACCATGGATAAACCTAAAATAATTTCAAACATAAATTAAACTTATAGATAATTATGGAAATGTAAATTTTATGCATGGAGATATACAAATGAGGTCTGAAATTATGTTTTTTATGAAAAAAGTGTGTAAAATGAAGTACAGGTAATTTTAATAGAATATAAAAAATGGAGATAAAATATTAGGAATTTTTATTCATATTAAAATCTTAATTTTATCATAAATAATCCTAAAATTGCCTCTACCATGTCAAGCAAGATGTCCAATCTACTAGAAAATGGTGTGAAATAGGCCTAGTCAACCTTGCTGACTAAATGGTGAAGGTTTTCTCATCAAAATCATAATTTTGGTGATGAATAATTGTTTTTTGGGTGAAATTTGTTGTTTTAAAATTTCTCATGGATTATTTTTTAGGTTTCCTTGTGTCCATGTCCATAAATTAGCATTTAGTCTTAACTGGTCTAGTTGGCCTAATTGTTTAAAAGACTAAGTTAGAGTTTCACATTGGAAAGATATTCAAAGAGTTTTATTTTTAGTTTAAATTATAATTTACTAATATTATATAGATATTACATTCAATTCTCACTCATAAATTTCCTTTTTCATGCAAGTGAAGGCTAAATTGGGGTTGACTTGTTTTGTACTTTGGTTGATGAGTTGACAAGTCATGCATCTATTCTTGGTTAACTTGTCATCCAAAAATTTAAAACACTCCAAACTAGACTGAAGTAGAGTTAAAGCATCCAATATGTGGCATATCTTTCCATGCAAGATAATTTGACTTTTCAAACTTGGGCCCACCACCTTATTCCTACGCCAAAGTTTGAAGTTTCATGCATGCTTTGTGGATTTTAAGGATTTTTGAATTATTTGAATATTGTAAAGGGATTTAGATCTTAAGTTAATCAACCAAGACTAATACTTATCTCCTTGGAATACCATTTATCTATAGTTAGGGTTTAATACATATTTATTAGCTTAATCAAGCCACTATTTTCATTAATCCTAGAGTAGAAGAAGAAATTGTAATCTAGACCATACATCAATAAAAAAGATTTTTTTTTGCATATGAGTTTTGATAAAGAATAGTGTGTATATGATTGTACATAAAATTATAATATAGGTTATATATCCTTTTGGTAGGTCCCTTCCTCACCTATTTCTTTCTATCTCACCTTCTGTAGGTCATTTGAAGAGGTAAAATAAATTTCGTGATCCAAAATCTTTTCAACCCTTCATCTAAAATATTTATGTGTGCATTAATTTCAAAAAGATTTAGAGGCTATAAATAATTCAGGTACATCACCCCTTTAATTAGGATTTTTTTCAATTTCTCCTTTTCTTTTTCATCTGAGAAATCATACTAGTTAGACTTAATAGATAAATCTTAAGGGAACCAGCCCTATCTAGAGGTTCTTCTCATCATAGAGTCACCCACACTTTTAGAATTTCAAATTGTATCAATTGGAGAGAAAGTGTGCTTGCACATATTCTACGAGGGTACATTCTAGAGTGATAATAATTTTTGGCACACTTGATGAGACCAGTTATTCACATTTTTAAATTATTATCTGTGTATCTAGTATTTTATTCATTTTTATATTTTAATTTTCAGATTTTTATACTTTTCATTCCACCAAGACTTGTCACAAGATCATTTACAAAAGGGAAATAAGTAGATTTATTTGAATTATCTTACCAACCAAAGAAAAAGAAAGCTTCTCAATCAAATCCAAATCCCTCAACTTTTGTTTCCCTTGTTATTGCACAAAATCCTCCTATTAAAGAAAATATTATTCATCCAAATATTGGTTTAATTCTTATTCCTCAAATGGTTATTCTCAAAATATAGGATTTTATTACATTCAAAGGTGGTAGTCTTCTAAATCTCAATTAATGGGATGATATTACACCTTCTACTCTAAAGGCTCTTCCTTATTTTATAAGAGAAAATCCAATAAATCAAATATAACATATTTTAGATATTTTTAATCTTTGTTCAGTTCATCATGTGACATAGGAAAATGTAGCAATGAGGTTGTTGGCAACTTCTTTCAAAGGAAAGGCACTTTAGTGGTACAAATGTTTAACTCCTGCATCAATCAAAAATTGGGATGTATTTGGGGAACTTATATGCAAAAAATTTGAAGATAAAAGTGATCATATTTCACTTGAGTAGGAGCTTACAATAATTAAGAGATTCAATCATGAATTCATGGTGGATTTCAACTATAGATTCAGGCCTACACCTAATTATGTTTTTTTATACTATTTAAAGGCTCTTAATTCAGATATAGCTATCATGATCTGATCCATGGAAGGTAACACTTTACCTAAATCTTTCAAAGTATAAATAAAGGCTGAAATTTGCCTTATAAAAGCAAGAAACTTATCTCCAAGGCTTCCAATGCCTCTTTTTCTAGAGATCCATCCTCCTGTTCTAACTATTGCTCTAATTATAGATTGGTCAAGGTTCCATCAATTACAAAGTGATCAAGATGATAAATTGGTGAAGATAGAGAGTCTTCTTAAGGCTTATACCAACAAATTGGTTGCAATGGAGAGGCAACAAGCTCCACCATATAGGCTGTATTAGAATACCAATCAAAATTATTGGCACAACAGGCCATCATATCAATCCAATTAGCAAGGTCAAGGGAATAATTATCAATTAAGGTAATATAATCCTAATACTCCAAGAAATCCAAGAGCCGTAGTTCCAACTTAGAGAAATTATGCTTAAGAGGGATAATGGAATAGTCATTGGAATCAAGCAAATAACATGACAATAAATCCAACATGTGAGAGTTCTCATCAATCTTTCATGCAACAAAGTTTAGTTCTTCCTTCATTTGAAAACTAGCCACCTTCTCATAATAAGTAATCTTATATTTCTCATGGATCCATTCCTTCATTCACTAAAGTAGAAGTGTCAAATCAACAAGAAGAAGGTAGTGGTAATGCACCTACTAAAACTACATTTGTCAATTTGTAGGAAGGTGAGAATTCTTTTGAGCACTTGGCTGAAAATCAAATTCAAGATTTACCTAATGTTGATAATTTAGTTTCAACCCATATTAGATCCAAGAAAAGAGTAATTAGAGAAGGTGCATGTCCTAAAATGGAAACCCCTTCTTCTCAGCCACAATAAAAGACAACTACACATGAACTGCCTCAAAAAAGTTTAAATCAACAAGCTCAAGATCCAAAACATAAGAACATGAAATGGCCTTACATTCCTCAATTTTTAAAATATTTGGGAGCTCTTTCTGATCCTAAATTATAGTTAAAGGTATCCATTTCTCCACTTAGTATTTTGGATCACATGATAAAGACTTCAATATCAATTATTAATGTGGGATACTCTACTAATTCTAGGACAAAAGGAGTACCTACAAGAGGAACTTTCAAAGCTTAATATGTCTAAGAAACCATCTAAAAAAAAAGATTAGGTGTTTTCATAACTAATTCCAATCTATATATTTATTCTCAACCTCTTAATGTGACTAAACCTCCTCTATTTTATCTTTCTATTGTCATTGGAGATTGTCTAGCTCATAACTATATGATTGATAGTGGGGCTAGTACTTCTATCATGCCCAAATCAATAGCTGATTAGTTAGGATTGTAGTATCAACCTCATGAGAAAGGTGTTTTGAAATTAGATGGGTATCTTACCAAGATTTTAGGTGTGCTGAAATATCTAAAAATCATACTTATTATTTGTCCAAATTTCACTATTTTACAAGATATAGAGAATTTGAAGTTTCATTGAATCCAAAGAAATGCATTTTTTTAGTACATGAGGGGAGACTTCTTAGACATGTGGTATTCAAAGCTAGTATTTCCATTGATCCTAAAATAATAGAGAAAATCATTTCTCTATCATTGTCTAAACACAAGAAAATATTATAGAGCTTCTTGGGTAAGATCAACTTTAACAAAAGATTCATTCCTAGTTTAGAGAACTAGTAAAGCCACTTACTCAAATGCTAAAGAAACATCAAGAGTTAACTTGGAGTAAAGAATGTAAAATAATTTTTGAATCTATCAAGGAATCGATCATCTAAGATACTACTTTGCTTAGTCTAGATTTTAGTAAGGATTTATTACTATATGATTTATCTACTTCAAGTACTATTTCAGTCGTGCTTATGCAACATAATGATGAATGTTTGGAAGAGCACATTGATTATTTAGTCAAGATTTAGAAGGTCATGAAGAGATGTATTCCTTTGTATAAAATTATGTACTTGATGTTATAATAGGTTTAAAAAAATTCATACATTTGGTTTCAAATTAAAAAAATATACTAATGGTTGTTCATCCAAGTATAAAGACTTCATTCTCAACAGAGACTTGAGCGAAAAGAGAGTTGGATGGGTCACTCAGTGCATGGAATATGACATTGAATTAAAATTTATAAATCTAGTCCAAGGTAAAGGATTATGTGAATATCTTGTAGAAGATGTAAAAGAAGAAAAAGAAACAATTTTAATAATTCAAGACACAAAACATTGATAGATTTCTTCAAACTGTAGAATGTCCAAAGGGTTTTAATGCATCATAAATAATATACTATAGGATGTAATTAATACCATATATTATTATTGATGGAGTTATTTTTAAAAAATACATTGGAGGTATGCTTTTAAGGTGTGTTGAAACTAGTCAATTTGACAAACTTTCTAAGAAATTTCATGATAGTCTTTATGGAGGTCATTTTTTAGCCAAGACCATAGATAAAAAAGTCATTATAGATAGTTATTTTTGGATTAATTTATTCATATATGCACATGAATGGCTTAGGAAATGTACAAAGTGTGCAAAGTTTATAGGAAATTAGAGACTAGTTGTTATGCCACTAAAACCAATTCAGGTTGAGCAATCTTTTATGAAATAGGGTTTAGACTTCATTATCATGATTCATACTTCATCTAGTGTTTTTCATAAGTGGGTTTTGATATCTATAGACTATTTCACTAGGTGGGTGGAAGCAATGCCTTTGAAAGAGGCAAATGAGAACTCTATGATTGAATTCTATGAGAGTTTAGTCACTCATTTTGGAGTACTTTCTACTATCATATCAAATAATGATTTGGCATTAAACATTATGAAGGTATGTGAATTGGCCCTTGAACATGGTATTTATTTGACATATTTATCAAATAACTATTCATAGGGTAATGGACTAGCTGAGTCCACTAACAAGAACCTGATTTAGATCATCAAAATAAGAATGGAAGATAATTAGAGATCTTAGCATATAAAGTTGAAGACTACTTTATGGTATAATAAGATCAACCCTAAGAAGGCGATTGGTCAATCACCATATCTCCTAGTTTATGGAAGATAAGCAATGCACACTAGCTAGAGCTTCTAGAAAGTGATGAAATGGAGGTAAGAATGAATGAACTAAGAGAATTGGAGGAGATAAGAGATGATGCTATGCATACCATGTGGTCAAATTAGCAAAAATTTAAGAATACATTTGACAAGAGAGCTTTATCAAAATAATATTAGCAAGGAGACATAGCTCTCAAATGGGATGAAGAGTGTGTAAAGCTAAGCAAGCACTCCAAATTTGACATTTTTTAGAGTGGACATTATATTATCACTGATTATAAGAAGTAAAATGCTTTTCAATTATATAGATTGAGTGGAAAAGAGCTTCCCATTCCTGTGAATGGGATGTTTATTAAATAATGTTATTAGGAGAGTCACTCCTTTGTACATAGTCATAGTTTCATTCCTCTAAGTGATTTTCCACACATAATTTCAGTTTTGTTTTTCCTTTTTAGTGTTATTTTTTTCCTTTCCTCTAAGTGCACATGTGCACATGTCTATTGTTGTTGTGTCAGTTTCTCTTATTCTGTATTAGTCTGCAAGCTTTCCTAGTTTCAATGTTGTCTTAGTCTATCTTTGCTAGAGTTCTAAGTTATTTTGACTATTAGGCTGGTCAAACCCTAAAAGTCACCAAAATTATTATTAATTTAGCTTGTTAAGGGAAAATTACTACCCCTATTATTTGAAACTTTCCCAAAAATGGTCAATTTCCCAATGTAGCTAGTCAAACTGGTCAATTATGGTCTTATAACATAAATTTTGACCAAAAAAGCCAAAAATGGGGTAAAAAGTATCAAAAATAATTTAAAAATTCATAAAATTATCTCAAAATATCTTTACTCATGTTCAAAAAGGTAATTTAGCCTAAGTCTAAAAGTTCAAGTCATGAAAGGCTGTTTTGAAAGGTTAAATAACCCAAAAAGGCCCCAAATTGACTCCCACGTGCCAAATTTGTTAAATAAAAGATTAAAAATATGTAATTTTTCATGGTTATCACGATTTTTTTTTAAAATATCACATTTCAAGTGGTGGAGAGGGAGAATTAGCTTTTAAAAGAAGAAAATATATTTTTACTTATTTTAAAATCAGTAGTATGGAATCTATATAGTTATATATAATCTAGGGTAGGAAAGATAATTTTTAGGATATATTCAAGATTTAATATGATTTTCATTGAATTTAATATCTATACAAGTCCAAAACTAGTCTTCTTTTGGTTTCTTGCTTATTAGCATAGAGTGACCTGCCTATAGGTTTTTTGATATTATGGTCTACTAAAGGAGGGTACATCTCTCAAATTTGGGGTGAATAAATTGGGATTATATGGATTATTAATGGTATAATTGGTTTATAAATTGGATTATCCATGTTCATGAACCATCTAGTTGAAGTCATGGCAAATTTTGTTGCCTAGTATCTAGAAAGGCAGTTCTTTTTCTTCAATTTCTCTTCACCTAGGTAAAATTTTGGGAAATTTCAAATTATTTCATAATATTGATGACTTTATCTACCATTAAATGGTATAATTAAAGTGTTATTCATACATTTAATGGTCAAATAGAGGTCCAAAACTTAGTCAATGCAAGTTTGTAGCTAGCAAGCTTGTAAAGAAAATTTGTATGGTCTAAAAAGAAGAAGATAGTCTTAAATTGTCAATTATTTTTGTCTTTCAAGGTTTTCTATCAATTTTTCATGATTTTAAATCATTTTTCTCATAATATCTCTAAGATTCATAGCATAAATCCATCTCCATGCTCAAACAAAGTGTCTTGATGATGATAGTTTAGCATAAGTTAAGGAATTTTTGCATTTTTGAGGTTTTTGGAGAAAAATAATGTTTCATTCATAGATTGTAGCTTTATTTTGATGGTCACCATTTGATATGGCATAATGATCATGTGCTAAATTTTTTTATAATTCCTTCCCTTGATCTTATCATGCATCTAAATGCTTCTTTTCACTTCCTTTTCCTTTCACCTCATTCCACTGCCTTAATTTGCCTTTTCACTATGTTTTCACTTCATTTTCACTCTCCTTCCATGATTCTCGCCATACTTCCACATTATTTCATCTTATCACCCTTCATCCCATCTCCATCACTAAATAAACAAGGGGTAAAGAGAGGAAAACCATCAAAGGCATGATCAATGTTGACCTATAGGCTAATTAAAGCATCAAATCATGAATATGGCTACCTAAAAACAATGCATATAGTCAAAGAAATCGAATGAAGTCATAAAAGTCTTAAAGACATCAATTTTGGAATAATTATATTCATGATTGTAGTGGTGCATATGAGGGGTCTCATCAAATAATCAAGAAGAGGCATAAGAGCCAAAATTTACCATGAAGCCATCTTTAATTTTATATATAGGTTATTGTCTATACAATCAGCCTTTGGGATGAGTTACATTACAAATCATATCGGGAGTATGGGTTAAAAGTTTTTGTTTCACTATGTAGGACACTTTTTGTGAATTTTATCATAACCTGGAGAAGGATATGGTTACTTCATGGTGCTATGGCTCAAAAAATCCCTCAGCTTATTTAATATTGTCCTATAACCAAGTAGGTTTTGAGTCATTTCAGGAGGCCAATCAAGATTAAGGAGAGCAAGATCACTATCATAATGGAGCAAGAGATCAAGGTCACTAAGGGGATGGAGGGTATGTATATGGTTTAAAAATAGATAATAATAATCATCTTATAACTAAAAAATATTCACCTACAGCTACCTTAAGGGCTACAACATAGGCAAGAAGTTGGATTGGTGCTTTGAGTTTGCATATAAGGTTTCTTTGACATTTAAATAAGGTCATTTATTGTCTATAAACTAAGTAAAATGGTTTGAAGACAAAATTATTATTTTTGATTTATACCCTAAGATAAGGTTAAAATTTTGACCTACAATGCTTCAAAATAGTCACCTATAGCTCCAGTTAAATCCAACAGGCCTGTTTCATTCTCAAGAAAGCCTACTTGATGGTAAAGATGGTTTGTAATAAGACTCGAATGGTTTGTTTGGTTATGGAATAGGCATGAAGAGTATTAAAGACATCAAGATCAAGTAAAAGACATTTATATAGCTAAATCTCCTCAATATTCACCTACAACGAGATCCTTTAAGCAAACTATGGTCAAAATGAGGGTTTTGATGTTGGCTAGTAAGCCTATCATGATCACTTGAGAATGTAAATCACTAAAAAACACTAACATCAGTTAGCATTTCAAGGAAAATTTAAGCCCAGTACAAAATTATAATGAAATAAGAGCTTTAAATTGAGAATGGATACCTATAGCCACCTAAAAGCTAACATGAGAGGAGTTCTAAAATATGGGGGTTATAATCATTGTATATGCTTTAAAGGTGAATGGATTCAAAATGTGTTGATAGTATGATTATTAAGCTAGAAGGAAACTCTGTAATTCATATTAGGATTAACATAGAGATAATGAGACACAAAATTTAAATCCTACAGGCTTGTATAGACCTTTCCTACAACTAGGTATGAGTTTTGATTATAAAAAGTCCTCTTGGAAGTGATAAGCCTAAAACACTACTAGATAAAAATACAAGGTGACAATGCTTACTTAATATAGTAATGGGAACAAGAGGATGGTCTTCATTTCCAATTTCTAGCCTACAACACCCTTGTATCATCATTCAACCATCTATAAGGGCAAAAATATAGTCACTCCTAAAGATTGAATCAAGGTTGAAAAGTATAGTGTAAGGTAAGCAATCAATTCATGATGTTTCAAAGGGTTTATATCCTTGAGGAGGCTTGAATAACATTACATATAATCTCTCATCCCTAAAGCATCCTTCAGACCTTAAGAGATTCAATAACTAAAATTAAGTAGGGTTTTGAGCAAAGAACCCTTTCAAAGTGATTAAGGACTTAGGAAATTATGAAGGGATAATATCATGAAGCATTGCCATGGGTTTTGAATTGTGAATTAATAAAATTTCTTATTTTTGGCTTTCCCCTCTTTGTTATACACCTATAGTCATCTCAAGGGGAACTTATAGGCCTATACCTTTCTAAAGAAGGTAGATTTTATTAAGGGTTTCATGAAAATTGTAAGGTAAGGATTTGAACCTAAAATGTTGATGTTAATTTTATAGTGATAGTACATGTTTCCAGAAGACCTTCACATTTATTACTTCAAGATTTCAAACCTTCTCAAAGCTTAAATCAAGGTCAAAGTCTATACATGCCTACAACAAGGTCAAAAATAGTCAAGCTAAGCTAGGTGGAAATTTAGAAACCAAGAAGATTGTTTTTATTATTACCAAAATTTATTACTCATTTTTTGGGACAACATATGAACTATTTTAGTCTCATGCCACTGTAGTAGCTGCCATCTACAATAAGAGTCAAGAGAAACAAGCCTACGAAGTTCATAGAACCATGCCTATAGGGTCCATAGAAATAAGATGGCAGAGTCCGTAGAATAAGCCTGCATAGTTCGTAGAAACTAGCCTATAGAGTCTATAGAACAAATCTACAGAGTCCATAGTAACAATCCTGTAGAGTTTGTAGAACAAGCTTGCAAAGTCTGTAGTTCTGCTAGATGGAGAACAAAATGATCACACCTTCAGTATTCGCTAGGGATATTCACTTGAAATAATGTTCATTCCATTACTGGAGTATTTACATTTTCAGCTAAGGGACTCGCAGGTTCAATGACTTTAACATGTGAGCTCTCACAAAGAAAGAAGATCCCAACACTTAGGCAATTTCAAGGTTGGTTCAATACTGATGTTCAACCAAAAGGTCCATCGGTAAGCTTCAAACAAAAGATTGAACCGTTGAACTATTGAACCATAGGTTGGTTCAATCGATCAGTTCAATTGGTTAGTTCAATCAGAAGGTTCAAAGGAAGGTGTCCCAAAGCCCGAAGGACAAGTGCCCTTGTAGAGGGAAAATGGAACAAAAGGATATCTTTTAGAGGGATTTTATGCAATGGAATTTTATAAGTGAAATCCTTCAAATAGATTGTCCTAAGTAATTCCTTTGGACATTTTGTCTAAAGGAATGTTTAAAGGCTCGACAAGAAGTGGCAAAAGTAAAGGAATAATTTCCTTCTAATAAAATGTCTGAAGGAATTCCTTCAAACATTTTGTTTGAAGGATTTGAAGAAGGCCACCCAAAGAACCCTGAAGGGCATGTACCCTTGCAGGGGGCTCTCTGCCACTAGGAAATGGACCTTTCTCAAAGCCTGAAGGGACACCTTCTCTTCAGGGTGTTCCAAAGACATAAATCCAAAGGAATTTCAAAGATTGAGAGACTTAGAGAAAAAAAGGCTTCTAAGAAAGAGGATGAACTATTGAACCAAAATGGTTTAAAGGTTCAATGGGTTCAAAGGTTTAAAGAGATGGTTTAACTGATGAGTAAAGAAGTGATTGAACCAAAAAAGTGATTATACCAGGAAAGTGAATGAACCAAAGAAGTGATGGAACCAAGGAGCCGATAAGACCACCTAAACCATTGAACCAATGAACATTCATAGGTTCAAAGGTTCATGGTTCAAAATGGTTCAAATGACTAGCAACCAATGACATCCTCATGGATGTCAAATTCAAGGTAATGAAATATCTATTGGTTTTTAAATGTGGCATAGAACCTAAAGAACAAACTAAGTGACCAACTAAAGAAGAATCCAAAACATCCTGTAGAATGGAAAAAGGATAGCCAGAAGGCTCAAATCATGAGGAAGAGACAAAATGCATTAAGGAAAGAGAAAATAATACAAAAAACTAGAAATATCTACATAGAAGTTATTTCAGTAGGTGAAATAGTCCACCAAGTAGACATCTAAGCTCACAAACATTAAAAGGCATGGCCTATTTTCTCCCTTTGAATAAAAGCGAGGGGACAACTACATACATGTAGGGAGAAAGACCAGACAACCCATGCTGAGGAGAAGATATTCAAGATGTTTTTGTACACCGAAGTCAAGGTCAATGCCCTATTCTAGCATGGCCCCTTGATAGAATTGGAAATGCATTCAAGGCATTGAATGCATTGTTGATGATTTAAAATTGCACTTGTTCTAACACCAATAATGGGATGTTTCAAGATGTGGGACTTGCGACTTGAAACAACCTCTAGATTTTTAAGAAGTTGGTCTCTTCTTTATATTAAGTGTATACTAGGAAAAGGGATAGGAATTTTGATAGAAACATAAATGCAAGAAAGAAAATCTAACTATGGTGATGCACCTTAATGTAATTCAACCTTAATCCTGAGTAAAGTAAGACTATATGTAAGATTCATTTACATTTAAGAGAAAACAAGTGCATGATCAATGTAAAAGATGGAAATAATAGAAATAGAGGCTCACAGCATAGACTGCTTTTGTAGTGATACAAAAAATGTCAACAAAGGCACAGGGTTCAATCTTCTTATTTGAATTTTCCAATCACATAAGAGGCACATAAACATGCACAGTTATATAAACTTTTCAACTCAAGAAAATGAAACAAAGGATAATAACATTCCTAATCATAGCTCTAGAAAGTATAAACTCTTGACAACATAGCCTAGACTACTTTTTCAATGACACAAAAAGTATCAACAAAGGCACATGATTCAATCTTCTAATTAATTCTCTAGTCACATAAGAGGCACAAAAACATGCATAGTTACATAAACCTTCCAACTTAAGAAGATAGGACAAAGGCAAATGATATTCCTAGTCACAGCTCTAGAAAGTCTAAACTCTTAACAATAATCCTCTCAAAACATTCTCTCTAGTATGTCCTCTTCCTTAGGGTGTTCTCTGAACCCTTATTTATAGCCTTGAATTCACTCTAGATTGTTTGCTTTTTCTCAATCTAATGGCCCAATTAAAATCTAACTAAACTAGAAGTGTCTAACAGAAGATATTTTATAGATTTTGAGACACTTTGTCTTCTGGTAGTTCATTGGTTGAAACAAATTATAGGATGCTCCCTTCTCTTAAAGCTAGATAACACTTAGCCAATTCCTTGAAAACCTTCTTATTACTTTAAGAGACACCAGAGGATGACACTTGGCAGGTTTTGTAGCACCTATCAAAGACACACAACACTTTTCATGTAACTTATACTCCTTTTGGTGTCTTTGCTTATCTCAGTGTTTTGCCTTTGACACCTATTGCAATCCACTTCCTTGAAACTTTAACAACTTAATAGAAATAAGACCCATAATAGTTATTACCTGAGTATCTTAAAAGGGGCATAGGGATAGGTGGCAATCTCTACTGCTTCATCAAAGGACACATGGCAATCTCCACTTTACTTATTTGGGGTTATGTGGTGGTCTCTACTTCTTTTAGCTACCTTTTTAGAAACTTGTGGAAGGTGATACATGGTGGTCTCCACTTTACTATGTTTATATCATAGAAATAATGAGGTCTCATTTCATATTTACATGGTCAGTGACACCTGGCGGCTTATGCTTGCTTCTAAAATAAAACTTGAGACCCACCATAGTCTTTACTTATATCAGTGCAACAAAATGAAGATAATTTATATCTTGACACGTGGTGGCTTCTAGTCTCTTTTGCTAAGATACGTGGCATCTTTTGTCACTTTTAAAAAATAAAAATTAAGACCTTCCACGATTGCCACTTGGCACTTTTTGCCTCATCCTGATACTTAGCTTGTTAAAACCTTTCACTAAAAAGAGATGAAATGTGAGTGCCGATATGAAACACAGATGCTGACACTTGGGACATTCCACTGAGTCACTATGAGATATGTGGCACATTTTAACCAACTCATAAAAAATATGAATGGTGCCTTAGATGATGACACTTGGCAGCTTCCACTTGACTTCAACTCTTAAACAAAAATGAATCAATAGGAAAATTAGCACTTGCACTCTATTTCAAAAATTTGCCATCTTAGGCCAAAGTATGTGGGAACAAAATTTTGTAGCATGCAACTAAAAAATAGGATGAAACATAGAGTAATTTTTACTCTACAGTTATTGGTGACCTTAAGGACTTTTGAACCTACTCAAAAAGAAACCACAACTCCTGCTAGATCAAAATTTCAAAATTATAGCTTTAACAATGCTATTTTATAGGCAGACCACTCATCATCAGATAACCCCTACTTATTATGAACACTCCTTTTGATTTGAAATTGGTCAGTTGTTCCACCATTGAGAAAGCAAATTATTCAGAGAAGTCGAGCCTATACTCCTAAGTTTTGTCAATGGTCTTTAGGCTGAAGAGGATAGCCATTTGTTCTACATAAACTGCCATATCATTTTTCATGCCAAAGATAAAAGCCATCATAGATAGTGCATCTTGGCTAGCCTGTTCAAAATAGGCTCTTGTTGTAGGGAGTGTAGGCACCGTAGTGTCATCATCACCCATTTGTAATTCAGATCTCAAGAACCTCGACTGAGTATTGATGTTTGCTCACATTCTTTGCATTTTAGCAATAGTGGGAAATGTAGATGTACCATCATGATATAGGGTTAACATATCCCTAATAGCCTATAGTGTGATTTGCACCATTAATGGAACCCATTGAATGGTGCATGAGGGTGCATGGAACAAGTTTGCACATAATTCAACCAAGTTAGGGCATGGATGCAGAGCTGGGACAATGAATAATGCCAGTTGTGAAGTCCATATCCTCATGGCAAATGTTTCATATTTCTCTACTCTGGCCCTCTATAGACACCTTTGATGTGCCCCTTCTCTAAGAGTTTTGCTACTAGATCTATGAAGAATTAGGTCCATGACACCATCTGCATAATCTTTTATTTTTGCTAGGTCACTTGCTTGACCAACTTCAAGAATCTTGGTCTATGGATAGGTCTTCAATGGTTACATGGGAGCTAAAGCATATGACTTACTTGTAAGAAACTTATCAAGGGATTCATACATCCCAGCTTCTTGTTGTGAAGATTGTGCCCCCTCCATCTCTATATCTTTTCTATGATAACTTGTATGAACTTTTACAAAATAGAAACACTTTTGTTGAAGCAAGTTTACTAGGCACAAAAAATGCAAGTAGAAGGATGTTTTCACACAGATGCAAGAATGTTTGAGAACTTGTAAGTTTTCACTCTTACTAAAAGGTATTTATTGACCTATCAAGTCCCAAAATGGCATTAAAATTGAATAACCATTAGCAAATCCTACTCAATCTTTATGAAACAGTGAGATAGGCACATTATGCAAGTGACAACAAAAGGTACCTTGGGGATTTCTAAAGATTTGGGAGACATTCAATGTATTGGATAATTTTGAAAGTTTTGAAAATTCTAAGCTATCGACTATGTGTTCAAAGATCACTTATTCAAAAGAAAAGTGGGAAAATAAAAATGGGAAAACAAAATAATACGGAAAGGGGAAACTATCTAACTATATTAACCAAGTATATTTGCCTACCTCCCAGATCAAAGGGAAGATTTCTAAAGTATCCTTTATGACAGAAAAACTTATAATACCAAACAAGTGATTGAATGGTATGAAACTCTGATGACTTGCTCTTCTTATTTGCCACCTTAATTTTCCTGCATCCGAATGAATCAGAGTCAAACATGTCCCCAACATATACATACTCTTCTTGTTCTTTAAAACTTATTGAATGTTGATTCTTTATGTTGTCATGTCTCATCAAGAAATCAATGTCTATTGGCTCTTCACCCTATGTCTCTTGACATACATCATTTTTTGGCTTATCTCCTTCTACCTCATGCTAGGGTTCCATTTCATGATCATCCTCTTTGATTACTTCAAAAATATCATCTTCAATTTTACCAACATCTTGAAAGAACAATTTTGACATTTTGCAACAATTTTTCATATTTATTTGAGTCTTGATGCTGCCTTCTCCACCTAAAGCCAACTCACAACCTTCTTGAAGAATAGTGTAACCTACCCCAATGACTTCAAACAAGTCATTCAAAACATGATCAGAAATTATCTCTTTTTCATTAGAGATAGAGGCAAAAGCTTGTGACTTGTCCTCTAGTTCATCAAAGGGTGTACTTATTGTGATTTCTTCTTGATCTGCACTCATGAAATCTTCTTGACTAGCCATGAACTGAGTATACTCCTCTTTACTTGCTTCCTCCAAAATATTTTCTTCTTTGACAAGGGATGAAGAAGAAGACTGATGGTTATACATATGTGGAAGAGGAGATAATTCTTGAGCTAGAATTGAATGATTCTCTTCTTTCCATTTGTCCATCACTTCATCTATATTTGATGTAGCTTGGTATCTCTCTTGGAAGGGTGTAGATGGGATGTGTTCAAATGTAGGATCTTCTGCTTGATTATCACCATGAGTAAGAGTAGCCTCAACTTCTTCAAGGTTTTGAGCAAAACTTTTCTCTTCTTCCCTTCTACCCCATGATTGCATTGTTTGTTTCCAACTCATGACCTTAGGTCTAGAACTTTTCTCTTGGAAAGAGTTAGTAATTTTATCTTCTTCAAGATTTTTAGCTGGTTCATGATTTTCTTTCTTCCCACTTGGAATCTTGTCATCATGTTGAAGGACTTGAGGATTGGTATAAGAGGTATCTTTTGGAATAGGCTCCTTTCTAAGGTCTGAAAGCTATATCTATCTTTCACTAAGAAATCTCATTTTTTCCTCTAATTCCTCAATTTGCTTAGCTAGATTTTCTTGAAAGAGTCTTTCATGAAGCTCATAGGAATTGTCAGATAAATGGGGAGTGCATGAAGGTTGCCATAAAAAACAAGAAGATTCTTGATGAAGGGTGGGAGAGACTTGAAAAGGACTAGCCTCATTTTGTATCTCACACTTTTGTATAATGTCTTTCTCCTTATTTTTTCCCCGTGATTCCATTGTTTGTTCCCAACTCATGACCTTAGGTCTAGGACTTTTCTCTTGGGAAGACAGGGTTGCAAGGTGAAAGGGAAGTGAGGGTTTGGATTTCAATTACCTTGTTACTAACATAGATTGTTATTTATGAAGATTTGCCGATTCAATCTATTTATCAAGATTGGGCTTAAATGCCAAATTTACTGTTTCAAAATTTTCCTTAACACGATTGGGGAAAGAACCATGACAAGCTCAACTTGACTCCTGAGTAAGGGTTGAGTATGTCTAATATGAAACTTGGGGTAGTGGATATGTAGGTTTATAGACTGGGTAAGGTTGCCTCTCATGAATACTCAACTTCTCTTCTAAAGATGCAATTAAGCCACTCACATCTAACATCTCATATGTAAGGCTTTGCCAATTTGCTCTTTCAATGGGAACCCATTCACTTTTAATCATATCTACTACATTTCTTACTTGATGTATGACATGATTAGGCATTTTTTGGCTACATCCCCTTCTGTTGTCAAGCTCTAATACATATTTTTTATATCCCAATAATGCTTTTTTGAAGGTGGAAATGAGATTAGGTTGAGCATGGGATGTAACATATTGGGAAGACTAGGCATAAAACTGATATAGCTCATGACAGGGCTGAGGTTAGTCATATTAGACCTATGAAGGGCAAAACTTATAACCATATGCATCCTTGTTTCTTGATTTGATTCCATGAGCAACCTAATCTTGATTAAAAATATATGAATGGGCATATGACCCATAGCTCTAAGTAATAGAATTATACATACCAAATGGTGATTTCTTCTTGACTTTGATTCTTTGAGGTAATCAGTGATGATAGAAGATTTAAATCTTATTACTAATCAACAACTCTAACTCCTTATAGCTCTTTGGTTCATATGGTCTTGAAAGAAACTTCAAGATGGTGTCCCACTAGGCATGCCAAAAACTGTTGATGATTTAAAATTGTGCTTGTTCTAACATCAATAATGGGAAGTTTCAAGATGTGGGACTTGCGACATGAAACAACCTCCATATTTTTAAGAAGCTGGTCTCTTCTTTATATCAAGTGTATACTGGGAAAAAGGATAGGAATTTTAACATAAACACAAATTCAAGAAAGAAAATCTAACTATATGTAATTTGACCTTAATCCTGAGCACAATGAGACTATATGTAAGTTTCATTTACATTTAAGAGTAAACAAGTGCATGATCAATGTAAAAGATGGAAATAATAGAAACAGAGGCTCACAACATAGACTACTTTTGCAGTGATGCAGAAAATGTCAACAAAGGCACAGGGTTCAATCTTCTTATTTGAATATTCTAGTCACATAAGAGGCATAGAAACATGCACAGTTATATAAAATTTTCAACTCAATAAAATGAAACAAAGGCAAATAACATTCCTAATCACAACTCTAGAAAGTCTAAACTCTTGACAACACAACCTAGACTACTTTTCCAATGACATAGAAAGTATCAATAGAGGCATAGGATTCAATCTTCTCATTAATTCTCTAGTCACATAAGAGGCATAAAAACATGCACAGTTACATAAAACTTCCAACTTAAGAAGATAGAACAAAGGTAAATGATATTCCTAGTCACATCTCTAGAATGTCTAAACTCTTAAAAATAATCCTCTTAGAAAATTCTCTCTGGTATCTCCTCCTCCTCATGGTGATCTTTGAACCCTTATTTATAGCCTTAGATTCACTCCAAATTATTTGCTTGTTCCCAATCTAATGGCCCAACTGAAATCTAACCAAATTGGAAGTGTCTAATAGAAGATATTTTATAGATTCTGAGACACTTTATCTTTTGGCAGTTCATTGGTTGAAATAGATTGTAAGATGCTCCCTTCTCTTAAATGCTAGATAATACTTAGCCAATTCCTTGAAAACCTTCTTATTACTTTAGGAGGCATTGGAGGATGACACTTGGTAGGTTCCGTAGCACCTATCAAAGATACGTGGCACTTTCCACGTAACTTACACTCCTTTTGGTGTCTTTGCTTATGTCAGTGTTCTACCTTTGACACCTATCATGATCCACTTCCTCAAAACTTTAATAGCTTAATAGAAACAAGACCCACAATAGTTCTTACCTCAGTATCTTTAAAAGGGGCATAGGGACAGGTGGCAATCTTCGTTGCTTCATCAAAGGACACATGGCAATCTCTGCTTTACTTATATGGGGTTACGTGGTGGTCTCTACTTCTTTTAGCTACCTTTTTAGAAACTTATGGAAGGTGATACATGGTGGTCTCCACTTTACTCTATTTATATCATAGAAACAACTAGGTCTCATTTCATATTTACATGGTCAGTGACACTTGACGGCTTTTGCTTGCTTTTAAAAAAAAACTTGAGACCTAGCACAGTCTTTGCTTATGTCAGTGAAGTAAAATGAAGATAATTCAGATCTCAACACGTGGTGGCTTCCACTCTCTTCTGCTGGGATACGTGGCATATTATTTTGTAAAAAAAAACCAAAATTGAGACCTTCCATGATTGCCACTTGGCACTTTTTGCCTGATCTTGATACTTAGCCTGTTAAAACCTTTCGCTAAAAAGAGATGAAATGTGAGTGCCAATATGAAATGCAGATGCTAACACTTAGTGCATTCCCCTGAGTTTCTATGAGATACATGCCATGTTTTGACCAACTCATAGAAAATAGAAAATATGAAAGGTGTCTTGGATGATGACACTTGGCAGCTTTCGCTTGACTTCAACACTTAGACAAAAATGAATCAATAGGAAAATTAACACCTACGCTCTATTTAAAAACTTTGCCATCTCAGACCAAATTATGTGGGAACAAAATTTTACATCACGCAACTGAAAAATTAGATGAAACATAGAGTAATTTTTACTCTACATGCATCATGGGCCATTCCATGAAACAAAGCACCAAGCCTTTATTGGATGCTATATATATCATAATATCTTATTCACCAAGGATCTCTCTATTATCAAAAGTAAAAATCTACCCAAATTGAAAGGCATTTACTGAGACTTTAATCTCAGATTGTTAATCATATTTTGTTATATGAATGAGAAAGCAGGTTACTTTCAGACTTTATGCTGTAATAACTTGTGTTATTTAGGGAATTGTTCTTATGTCTATTTCCTAGATGTAATCTTATTCATTTAATTAAATAATCAAAACTAGTTGAAGTAATCAGGAAGGTGTCCTGAAGCCAATAGTGAGAAGACTTTGAGCTGCCACAATTGTCTTTAGTGTGTGTGTGTGTTTTTATATTTATGTGTAAAAGATCTTAGGATGACTTTGTGCCCCCATTATCCTTCATATTTAACTCTTTGGTAGTTGAGGGAGAGAATTTGTACTACACCTCATTCTACTGGTTACTGCACCCTTGTTACATTTACTTATTAGTTACCTATCAAAAAGAACTCTTGATGTTTGTTGTAGACTACTTTTCAAAGAAGAAAAGTACCTTCAATGTTTTCACCAAGATTTCTCTTTTGTCAGTGAACATCATCTCTAAAATAAGAGAGATGGATGGTGTAGTCCTACCCCTGAGAGTTATTTTCTACATATATATATAGTATCTAGCCCCTTATATTTTATAGGGAACCTCCCCTTGATGAGAGGAGATATTTTTTCCCTTATGATGTGGTAAACCTACACATTTGGCAGACCAATCTCCTTATGCTATGGTTAAAATCACCTATTTTGCTCATCAGTTAGCTGGTGACAGAATATTTACACAATAATTTTAAAGCCACAAGGTTTGGAATTGACAATATAATAAGAACAAAGGATGAATATGGAATATCACAAGTTTCATGATAGTTTATTCAAATATGATAGCCTAAAATTAAGGTTGTTTACAGGCCTCTAATCATCTAATGAAAGATTTTCTAATGCATGGAATAGTGAGGAGTTTATTATCTAAAGATATTATGTTGAATGGATAAGTGTTTATTATGACCATTAAGAGAGGATGAGAAGATTATATTAAGCATGAATTTAGCAAGGTTTTAAACACCTAATGCTACATTGCCACTAAAGCTACGTGCTTATAGTTAGTATGAGGAAACACAGTCATCACATTCTTAAAGAGTTTCTTGAATGCTAATGGGTTTCTTGAAGTTGTAAAGGGTTATATGGTTATCTATAAAGAAATAAGTCTAAAATATTATGGAATGGACATTCCAAAAATGTATATATAGTATTTTCATTATTGAACACCATACTATAGTTGTGATTAGGACATAAGTTTTTTTCCTTAATCCTGTATCAAGATCATACTCATGGTTAAAGAGGTTGGCATGTTTGAGAGGTTTTTTCAATAAAAAAGGATTTAGTTACAACATCAGGAATAATAATAGTCATCACAAGTACATAAACTTAGTCAAGTTTAGTCACCTTTCACACCTTCAACCAAGTATATACAGTCACCCTCCAAGGGCTATTTCATGTAACTTGAATGTTGATGGTCTCCTTAAGGGATTTTTAATGTAATAAAGGCATCATTTCAGTGACAAGTGAGCAAAATAATATATTTAATTAATGGATAGGAGAATTTACAACCTCAAGGTAATAAATTACTCAGGCCATTGTACAGACTATGCACAATCCAAGGCCCTAAAAGCTTAAACTAGTCAATTTGCTTTTAATGTGATGTGTAAAGAGATATATTTTGGTCCAAATAGTTTTATAACAATATTTAATATGGAATAGACATTGAGAATGTTTAAATTTGAGTAACATCCACTTGCAGAAGTAAAACTTAGTCACGTGAAGCCTAATTACCTTGTTCCAAGGTCTTGGTGTTCTTAAAAATAGGGGTAAAAGATTTTTCCAAAGTCCTAAAAGGAATATTTAGTTAAATTAGTATTATTTTAACATTATAAACTATATAATACATGAACTTAACCTTTAAAACATTAAAATATTCAATTTTACAGGTAGTCCATGAATTGAGGTCAAAATTAAGAGAAAACTGAAGATTCTTAGAGCTACAGGTGGAGTTAGGACCTAAAATGTTGTAAAAAAGGTAATAATGAGTTGGATAAACTACATAAAAAAATTAAAGGACATTGGAAAAGTACACATATTCATTTTTTTGTCTCGGACCTTAGCCTATTTGTTTGAAGTCACCATTGGAGCATGTTTCAGTCTAGAGTGCCCCAGAAGCTTCTAAGCCAAAGTGAAATATTTAAAATCATGGTATTATGTCTTTAAATCATAATAATACCAATATATAGATTAAAAACTCCAAATTTTATGCAAACCATGCTCACATAGTGTTTTGCAGGCAAATAGGCACATGGGCCAAAAAGGCATTTTTGGAATTTTCAAGAAAAAAATAATTTAATAGTGTTTTTATAGAATGGTAAAGGTAATATAATAATTTTTTAAAGATTTTTGAAGCTTAGAAGGATATATTTTTATTTTAGTGATTTTTTTCACTTTTTGTAGCTCTAGGCACCCTTCTAAGCCACTTGTTCAAATGCTCATTTTGTTCACCATAGGTGGAGTTGGGATGAAATATCCTAGTGTATTTTGAGTAACCATATTAAATTTTAATAAATAAAAAATTGATATAAATTTAGGGGCTGTGCTTTGTGAATAATCACTAAGAGCATAGGCAGCCCAAAATGCAGTCAATTCCCCACAAACAAATTTCATTTATGTGGTAACTTTTCTTATATTTTACATGGGAACCCAATATTTAAAATGATGTCATATGGGTCAATTTAATAAAAATAAATTTAATTTGTGTTGGATTTGGTGGTATGTACCTCATGAATCATCAATTTGAAGTTCTAGCTTCAAAACCTTCTTAAGCACCTTAAAAACCAATTTTGAGAAAAGTGGATATTATTGCCATAAAATCACCATGGAAAAAACTAAAACCTTTTAAAAAATAAATTAAACTTAGATACGATTCTATAAATATATATTTTAAGCAAGGAGTTGTACAAATGAGGTCTAAAATTATGTTTTTTATGGAAAAAAGTGTGTAAAATAAAATACAGGGCAATTTAATAGAATCCAATCAATGGATCTCAAATATTATGACTTTTTACTCATCTTAAAATCTTAATTTGATCATAAATCATCTAGGAAGTTCCTCTATCAGCTCAAGCTAAATGTCCAATCTACTAAAAAATAGCACAAAATAGTCCTAATCAACTCTATTGACTAAATGGCAAAGGTTTTCTCATCAAAATCAAAATTTTGGTGATGAATAATTATTTTTCATGTGAAATTTATTGTTTTTTCAGGTTTCATGGTGTCCATGTGCACAAATTCACTTTTAGGCTTAACTACTTTGGTTGGCCTAATTGTTCAAAGGATTAAATTAGAGTTTGGCATTAGAAGGTTGTTCAAAGAGTTCCATTTTGAGTTTCAATGCAACTTTACTAATTTTACATGTATATTACATGCATTTCTCACTCTTAAATGTCCTTTTTCATGAAAGTGAAGGCTAAATTAGGGTTGATTTGTCTTGCACTTTGGTTGACTAGTTGATAAGTTATGCATCTATTCTTGGTTAACTTGTCATCCAAACCTTTCAAACACTCCAAATCATCCTCAAGTATAGTTAAATAATCTAATATGTGGTGTATCTTTCCATGCAAGATAATTTTACTTGTCAAAATTGATCCCACCACCTTATTCCTACACCAAATTTTTGAAGTTTCATGCATGCTTTATGAATTTTAAGGATTTTTGAATTATTTGAATATTTTAAATGGATTTAGATCTTGATTTAATCAACCAAGACTAATACTTATCTCCTTGAAATTCCACATTATTTTTATTTAGGGTTCAAGACATTTTTATTAGCTTAATCAAGCCATTATTTTGATTATTCCTAGAGTAGAAGAAGAAATTGTAATATGGATCATACATAAATAAAGAAGATTTTGTTTTACATATGAGTTTTGATAGAGAATAGTGTGTATTTGATTTTGTATTAGAATATAAGATAGGTTATATCTCCTTTTGGTAGGTCCCTTCCTCACCTATTTCTTTCTATCTCACTTTCTGCATGTCATTTGAAGAGGTAAAAGATATTTTGTAATCCAAAATCCTTTTATCACTTCATCTAAAATATTTATACTTAAGTGGAAAATATTAATTTTATTAGTTTATATGTTTTCATTAGTTTCAACAAATTTTAGAGTATATAAATAATTCAAGTGTATCACCCCTTTAATTAGGATTTCCTTTTATTTTCCCCTTCCCCTTTCATTTAAGAAATTAAAGTAGTCAGAATTAATAGATAAATATTAAGGGAACCAGCTCTCTCTAGAGGTTCTTCTCATCATAAATTGACCCACACTTTTAGAAGTTCCTATTGTATTAACTAGAGAGATGGTGTGCTTGCACATCTTTAAGCAAGGTGCACTCTAGAGTGATAACATTTTTTGGCACACCTGATGGGACCACTTATTCACATTTTAAAATTATTATCTATGTATCTAAGTATTTTTTTCATTTCTAGATTTTATTTTTTAGATTTGTATACTTTTCATTCACTAAGAGTTGTCACAAGATCATATGCAAAAGGGAAAGAAGTAGATTTCTCTAAATTATCTTACCAACCAAAGAAAAAGAAAGCTTCTCAGTCAAATCCAATTCCCACACCTTCTATTGTCCCTATTATTGCATAAAATCCTCTTGTTAGGCCAATATTATTTATCCAAATATTATATTAACTCTTATTTTTTATATGGCTATTCCCAAAAGATAAGCTTTTATTACATTCAATGGTGGTAGTCCTCTAAATCTCAATCAATGGGATGATATTCCAACTTCTGCTCTAAATGATCTTCATTATTTTATAGGATAAATCCAATAACTCCAATATAAAATAATGTATATATTACTAATCTTTTCTTAGTGCATCATGTGACACAATAAAATGTGGTAATGAGATTGTTGGCAACTTCTTTCTAAGGAAAGACACTTCAGTGGTACATAGGTTTGACTCTTGCATCAATCAACAACTAGTATGAATTTGGAGAACTTATGTGCAAACATTTTTAAGATAAAATTGATTATATTTCACTTGTAGAGTAGCTTACAATAATTAAGATATTCAATCATGAATTCATGGTGGATTTTAACTACAGATTCTAGAAGACCCAGGATAAAATTACTATAGTGATCAAGCCTACACCTAACTATGATTTTATGTATTATTTAAAGGCTCTTAATTGAGATGTAGCTGTAATGATCCAATCCATGAGAGGTAATAATTTACCTAAATATTTTGAAGTATAAATCAAGGCTGAAAATTACCTTATACAAGTAGACAAATTATCTCCAAGGCCACTAATGCCTCTTTTTCTAGAGATCCATCCTCCTGCTCCAACTATTGCTCCAATTCTAGAGTCATAAAAGCTACATCAAATATAAAGTGATCAATCTAAAAAATTGGTGAAGATAGAGAGTCTTCTTAAGGTTCAAACCAATAAGTTGGTTGTAATGGAGAGGCAACAAACTCCACCATACAGGCCATATCATAATACTAATTAGAATTATCATCACAATAGGCCATCTTATCAATCCAATCAACAAGGTCCAAGAAAGAATTATAAATCAAGGTAATATAATCCTAATGCTCTAATAAATATAAGAGATATAGTTCCAAATAAAATAAATTATGATTAAGAGGGACAATGGAATAATCAATAGGTTATAATAAATAACATGGTAATAGTTCCAATAGGTGAGAGTTTTCATCAATATTTCATGTAAAAAAGTTTATTTCTTCCTTCATTCAAAAACTATCCATCTTCTTAAAATAAGTAAACTTTTATTTATCATGAAGACATTATTTCATTCACTAAATCAGTAGTGCCAAATCAATAAGGAGAAGGTAGTGGTAAGGCACCTACTAAAACTACATTTGTCAATTTGTAGGAAGGCAAGAATTCTTTTGATCACTTGGCTGCAAATTAAAGTCAAGATTTACCTAATGTTGATAATTCATTTATATCCCATACTAGATCTAATAAAACATAAATTGGATAAGGTTCAGTTCCTAAAAGGGCATCTCCTTCTTCTCAGCCACAACAAAAGACAACTACACATGAGTTGCCTCAAAAAAGTTTAAATCAACAAGCTCAAGATCCAAAAGATAAGAAAACATGAAAGGGCCTTACATTCCTCATTTTATACAACATTTTGGAGATATTTATTCTCCTAAATTATAGCCAAAGGCAGTCATTTCTTTACTCAAAATTATGGATCATATGATAAAGACTTCAATACCAATTTCAATGTGGGATACTTTACTAATTCTAGGACAAAAGTAGTACTTGCAAGAGGAATTTTCAAAGCTAAATATTTTTGAAAAACCACCTAAAAATAAATATTAAGTGCTATCATAACTAATTCCAATACATATGTTGAGCCTAAACCTTTTAAGGTGACTAAACCTCCTCCATTTTACCTTTATATTATCATTGGAGATTGTCTAGTTCATAACTGTATGATTGATAGTGGGGTTAGTACTTCTCTCATGCCCAAATCAATATATTATAATTTAGGATTGTAGTATGAGCCCTATGAGAAATGTTTTTTTTAATTATATGGATCTCCTACTAAGACAGTAGGTGTGTTGAAATATTTAAAAATCATACATATTGTTTGTCCAAATTTCACCATTTTACATGATGTTATTGTTGATCTACCTCCATATTTTTCACTATGCTTATCCAGATATTTCAATACAAAAATAAGATGTTACATTTCTTCATATTGGTCATACATGGATTTTATAACTAGGGATGGAACTAAAGTAACCATTATATGAGAGCCTATATTCAGATTTCACCTAGAGCCATATGTGCCAAATATGTCAAATGTGAACTGCAATATTTTAGATGATGATGATAATACCATTGATAAAGAGCCTTCTAAGCCTCTTAAATGCATTATATATATATATATATATATATATATAATTATAATGAATGGGATAATTATAATAATGGACATGACACCTAATAAAGTATTGAAAATGTTGGTTTTAGAGTCTACTATATGTATGAAGAGAGTGACTTATTGCCTATTCTCACTAGCTTAGTGCAGGATCAAGAAGGAGTTTGGAATCTATTCTTTGATGGATCAAATAAAAAAGAATGGACATGGGACTAGTGTAATGTTTTTTTCACAACAAAATCAAAGGTATTATTCTTTTTTTAGATTGTAGTTTATTTGTACTTCCAATACTGTAGAGTATGAAGCTCTTATTTATGGTCTTTAGTGGGTTAGAAAGAGGGATAGTAAGCTCTTGTAGGTGAAAAGTGATAGTGAATTGGTATTACATAAATTTATAGGTTTTATTGTAGATAATAATCCTCTTTTTAAGGCCTAAAAACATAGATTTTGGGATCTCATGGATGTTTTCCTTACATTCAACATTCACTCCATTCCTAGAGAAGCAAATCGACATGCATATAGACTTGTTGCCATAGGGGCACAAAATGATATTCTAGATTATATTAAAAAAATAAAAATGAAAAAAATAAAGGTTACATACAAGCCTTAAATCCCAAATAATGATGTAAGTTGGTAAGTTTTTTACTCTGATAAGCAAATAACATATTTTCTATAGAATGAGGCAAAATTTTGCGAAATAAATCATGATAAATTGTAAGATCAATATGAAAATAAAATTGTGAAATTGAAATAAAATAAGATGCCTAAAGGTTTGATGAGTTTATAAATCATATTCAATGTAATAAAATACAATGTGATTATTTCTTCCAGAAAAGAACACTATGAGAAAATTAGCATAGCTGAAGGTAATCTACTAAAGCTGGGTAAAGTTAATACTGATTCTAAGAGAGTATCTTTCATTTCATTATTTCAATAATTCATGGATGTATTTTCTTTGGAATACCATGATTTTAAAGGTTTTGATCCTAGATTGGCACATCATACTATTGAACTGGAATAGGATGTAAAACTGGTAAGACAAAAGCAAAGGCCTATTAAACCCAAGGTTGAGATTCTCATAAGGAAAGAACTTACAAAGATAATTGAATCAGGTACTATTTTTCCTATTAATCATTCAACATGGGTATTAAATCTTAATCCAATAAGAAATAATAATGGAGGGATAAGGTTATGTCTAGATTTTAGAGACTTGAATAGAGTATCTTTGAAAAACCACTATGCACTTCCTTCTATAGATCAAATTTTTTAAAGAGTATCAGGATCACAGAGGCTTTCTTTATTAGATGGGTACTCAGGATACAACTAGATAGTAGTGAAAGAGCAATATCAGTATAAAATAACTTTCACCACTAAATGGGGTGCTTTTGCTTACAATAAGAAGCCTTTTGGACTCTCTAGTGTTGTAGCTACCTTCCAAAGGGAAATGGATGTTGATTTTCATGGTCTATTAAGTGAAATGGTTTTAGTCTATCTTGATGATATTACAGTATTTTCAAAGAATACTGATGATCATTTAACACATTTGAATATTGTTTTTGATAGATGTAGATAATTTGGAGTTTCATTGAATCCAAAGAAATGCATTTTTTAGTATATGAGGGGAGACTTCTAGGACATGTGGTGTCCAAAGCTATTATTTCCATTGATCCTAAAAGAATAGAATTAATCCTTTCTCTATCATTTTATAAACACAAGAAAGGATTGTAGAGCTTCTTGGGTTAGATCAACTTTATCAAAAGATTCATTCTTAGTTTGGAGAACTAGTAAAGCCACTTACTCAAATGCTAAAGAAACATCAATAGTTAACTTGGAGTAAAGAAGGTAAAATAAGTTTTGAATCTATCAAGGATGAAATCATTCAAGCTCCTACTTTGCTCAATCTAGATTTTAGTAAGGATTTCTTCCTATATGCTTTATCTACTTCCAGTACTATTTTAGTCATGATTATGCAACATAATGATGAATGTTTAGAACAACAGATTGATCTCTTTAGTCAAGATTTAGAAGGTTATGAAGAGATGTATTCCTTTATATAAAATAATGTACTTACTATTATACAAGGTCTAAAAAAAATTAGACATTTGGTTTCAAAATAAAAAAAATTATACTATTGGTTGCTCATTTAAGTATAAGGACTTCATTATCAATAGAGGCTTGAGTAAAAATAGAGATGGATGGGTCACTAAGTGCATGTAATATGACATTGAAGTCAAAGTTACAAATATGTTCTAAGGCAAAGGATTATGTGAACATCTTCTAGAAGATGTAAAAGAAGAAAAAGAAACAATTTTGATAATTCAAGACACTTAGTATGAAGCTAAAAATACACTTCCTACAAGCTGGACATAGAACATTGATAGATTTTTTCAAACTATAGAATGTCCAAAGGGTTTGAATTCATCAAAAATAATATACTTTAAGCTGAAATTATTACCATACATTTGGATTGATGGAGTGATTTTCAATAAATACACTAGAGGTATGCTTTTAATGTGTGTTGAAACTAGTCAATATGATAAACTTTTTGAGAAATTTCATGATAGTCCTTATGGAGGTCATTTATAAGCCAAGAACATTCCTAAAATATTAATAATATCTATTTATTTTTGGCTTAATTTATTTAGAGATGCACATGCATGGGTTAGGAAATTTACAAAGTGTGCAAATTTTGTAGGAAAATAGACACTAGCTACTATGTCACTAAAGCCAATTCAAGTTGAGAAACCTTTCATGCAATGGGGTTTAGACTTCATTACCATGATTAATCCTCCATATATTGCTGGTCATAAGTGGGTTTTTATAGCTATAGACTATTTCACTAGGAGTTTGGAAGCAATGTCTTTGAAAGAGGCAAATGAGAACTCTGTGCTTAAATTCTATGAGAGTGTAGTCACTAATTTTGGAACACCTTCTACTATCATAATATCAAATAATGATTTGGAATTCAAAATTACAAAGGTATGTCAATGGGATATTTAACATGATATTTATTTGACATCTTCATGAAATTACTATCCATAGGGTAATGAAATAGATGAGTCCACTAATAAGAACCTGATTTGGATCATCAAAAGAACAATGGAAGATAATTAGAGATCTTGGCATATAAAGTTGAATACTAATTTATAGGATGATAGGATCACCCCTAAGATAATTCCATTGGTCATTCACCATATCTCCTAGTTTATGGAAGAGAATCAAGGCTACCTATCTCATTAGATCTTCTAGATTTAAAACTTGCACACCAGCTAGAGCATTTAGAAAGTGATGTAATTGAGGTAAGATTGAATGAAATGAGAGAATTGGAGGAGATAAGAGATTATGTTATGCATACCATGTGGTCAAATAAATATAAAGTTAAGAAGACATTTGACAAAAGACCATCAAAATAAATTCAACAAGGAGACATAGTTCTCAAATGGGATGAAGAGCATGCAAAGCCAGGTAAGCACTCCAAATTTTATAGAATTTGGAGTGGACCTTATATTATCACTGATTGTAAGAAGAAAAATTATTTTCAATTATCTATATTGAGTGGAGAAGAGCTTCTCATTCCTATGAATGGGATGTTTCTTAAATAATGCTATTAGGAGAGTCACTCCTTTGTACATAGCCATAGTTTCATTCCTCTAAGTGATTTTATGCACATGATTTCAGTTTTTTTTTTAATATTCAATGTTATTTTTATCCTTTCCTATAATTCCAAACATGTACATGTTTGTTGTTGTTGTTGTTGTTGTGTTAGTTTCTCTTATTGTGTATTGGTCTACAAGCTTTCTCAGTTTCAATGTTGTCCAAGTCTATCCTGGTCAAAGTTTTGAGTTCTTTGACTACTAGGCTGGTTAAACCCTAAAAGTCACCAAAATTATTATTAATTTGGTCTATCAAGGCCAAATTATTACCCTTATTATAATAAACTTTCCCAAAAATGGTCAATTTCCTAATGTAGCTAGTCAAACTAGTCAATTATGATCTTAAAACACAAATTTTGGCCAAAAAAACCAAAAAATGGGTAAAAAGTGTCAAAAATAGTTTGAAAAGTCATAAAATTATCTAAAAAGAGATTTAGTCATTTTCAAAAAGGTGAATTTAACCTAAGTCTAAAAGTTCAAGTCATGAAAGGGTATTTTGAAAGGTTGAATATCACAAAAAGGCCCCAAATTAACTCCCACATTCTAAATTTGTTAAATAAAAGATTAATTTTTTTTATATTTTTCATGGATGTCATGAATGTTTTCTAAAATATTCCATTTCAAGTAATGGAGAGGGAAAATTAGCTTTTAAAAGGAGAAAATAGCTTTTTTTTACTTATTTTACAAGTAATATTATGAATCTGTATCATTCCATACAATCTAGGGTATAAGAGATCATTTTAAAGATATATTAAAACTTCCATAGTATTTTTATGTAATTTCATGGCCATATAGGCCCAAAAATAGTCTTCTTTTTGTTTCTTGCTTATTGGCATAGAGTGACTTACCTATAGGTTTTTTGATGTTATGGTCTGCTAGAGGAGGGTATAAATCTAAAATTTAGGGTGAATAAAGTATACTCATATGGATTCCTAATGGTCTAAGTGGTTTCTCAATTATATTATCCATGTTCAAGAATAATCCAATTGAAGTCATGGTAAATTATGTTGCTTAACATCCAGAAAGGCAGTTATTTTTCTTCAATTTCTCTTCACTTGGATAGAATTTTGCGAAATTTCAAATTATTTCATAATAATGAGGAATTTATCTACCCTTCCATGGTATCTTTCAGGTTTTATTCATCCATTTCATGGTCAAATAGAGGTCCTAAACTTAGTCTATGTCTGTAATTGGCAAGCTTGCAAATAGAATTTGTATGGTCTAAGAAGAAGAAAATAATCTTAAATTATCAATTTTTTGTGTCTTTCAAGGTTTTATATCAAATTTTAATGATTTTAAATCATTTTTATCATAATATATCCAATATTCATACCAAAAACCCATTTATATGCTCAAGTAAAGTGTCTCAGTGAGGCTAGTTTAGCATAAGTTAAGGAATTTTTACATTTTTTGAGGTTTTTGGAGAAAACCATGTTTCATTATTAGATTGTATCTCTCCTTTAATGGCAACCATTTTCATATGTCATGATGATCATGTGATAAATTTGTCTATAATTCCTTCCTTTGATCCTATCATGCTTCCAAATGCTTATTTTCACCTCCTTTTCTTTTCACCTCATTTCATTGCTTTAATCTACCTTTTCACTCTATTTTCTCTTCATTTCCACCCTCCTTTCATGATTTCCCCCATATTTCCACTTTAATTAATTATATCACCCTTAATATAATCTCCATCACCTATTCCATCATTAAAGGACCAAGGGGTAAAGAGAGGAAAACCATCAAAGGTATGATCAATGTTGACCTTTCGGCTAATTGAAGCATCAAATCATGAATATGGAGACCTACAAACATTACATACAATCAAATAAATCAAATGAAGTCATAAAATTCTTAAGGACATAAATTTTTGAATAATTTTATTCATGATTGTAGTAGTGCATATGAGGGGTCTCATCAAATAATCAAGAAGAGGCATAAGAGCTAAAATCTGTCTTCAAGCCATCATTAAGGTTATATATAGGCTATTATTTGTACAATTAGGCCTTGGGAGGAGATACATTGAAAATCATAATTAAAATATGGGTTAAAAGGTTATGAGTAACCCTATGTACTTGTAATTAATGAACAATTTAGATTAGTTGAGGGGATGTGATTTATGAACAATTGTTAAGAGCGTAGGTAGCGCAAAATACAGTCAATTTCCCATAGGCAAATTTCATTTACATGGTAAATTTTCATATATTTTTCATGGGACAAAAATATTTTCAAGGAATTTACAAGGGTCAATGTGATGCACATCAATGGAATCAATTTAGGATTTGGTGATCTATACCTCATGAATCATCAGTTTGAAGTTCTAGCTTCAGAACCTTCCTAAGCACCTCAAAAACTAGTTTGGATAAAAGTGGATTTTATTTCCATTAAATCACCATGGATAAACTTAAAAATTTAAAAAAATCAATTAAACTCTAATAGGATTCCAAAAATGTTAATTTTATGTATGGATCGACAAAAATGAGGTCTAAAATTACATTTTTTGTGGAAAAAAGCATGTAAAATAAATTATAGGGAAATTTAATAGAATATAATCAATGGAGATCAAATATTAGGAATTTTTATTGACCTTTAAATCTTAATTTGATCTTAAATCATCCTATAAGTTCCTATATTAGCTCAAGCAAAATGGCTAGTCTACTGAAAAATGGCACAAAATAGGCCTAGTCAACCCTGTTGACTAAATAGTGAAGGTTTTCTCATCAAAATCACAATTTTTATGATGAATAATTGTATTTCAAGTGATTTTTTTTAATAGGTTTCATGGTTTACATGTGCACAAATTAGCCTTTCAGCTTAATTAGTCTAGTTGGCCTAATTGTTCAAAGGACTAAGTTGGAGTTTGGCATTGGAAGACTATTCAAAGAGTTCTATTTTGAGTTTAAATTCAAATTTATTTATTTTACATGGATATTACATGAAATTATCACTCATGAAGGTCATTTTTCATTTAAGATAAGGCTAAATTGGGGTTGACTTATCTTAGACTTTGGTTGACTAGTTGATAAGTCATGCATCTATTCTTGGTTAACTTGTTATCCAAACCTTTCAAAAACTCTAAATCAGCCTCAAGTGGAGTTAAATAATCCAATATGTGGTGTATCTTTCTATTAAATATAATTTGACTTGTCAAACTTAGGCCCACCACCTTATTCCTATGCCAAAGTTTGAAGTTTCATGCATGCTTTGTGGATTATAAGGATTTTTGAATTATTTGAATATTGTAAAGGGATTTAGATCTTGAGTTAATCAACCAAGACTATTATTTATCTCCTTGTAATGAAAAATTGGTTTTAGTTAGGGTTTAAGACATATTTATTGGCTTAATCAAGCCATTATTTTCATTATTGTTGGAGTAGAAAAAGAAATTGAAATATGAACCGTACATCAATAAAGAAGATTTTATTTTGCATATGAGTTTTGAAAAAGAACAGTGTTTATTTTATTAGGGATTAGAATATAAGATATTTTATATCTCATTTTGGTAGGTCCCTTCCTAACCTATTGCTTTCGATCTCACCTTTTACATGTCATTTCAAGAGGTAAAAGAAATTTTGTAATCCAAAATCCTTTCAGCCCTCCATCTAAAATATTTATGCTAAAGGTCAAAATAGAAATTTTATTTTTTTATATGCATTCATTAATTTAAATAGATTTTAGAGGATATAAATAATTTAGGAGCATCACCCCTTTAATTAGGATTTCCTTTCAATTTTCCCTTTTCATCTGAGAAATCACAATAGTTAGACTTAATAGATAAATATTAAGGGAACCAACCCTCTCTAGAGGTTCTTCTCATCATAGATTCACCCACACTCTAAGAAGTTCTCATTGCATCAACTAGAGATGAGGTGTGTTTTCACATCTTCAATCAAGGTGCATTCTAGAGTGATAATAGGACTTAACCTCACCAATTAATAAGATTGGAGTCTAGACTTTGCTTGGGAACATCAACTTCATTAATTGATTCATATTTGACTTTATGAGGCTAATAAGGCCAATTACATAAATGATAAATAAATACCAAGATTTCAAATGCACCTTTGAAGGAAGAATAGAGTTTAAAATAATCAAGGAAGAAATATCCACCACTCTTATGCTAGTCAATCCTAACTTATCTAAATATTTTGTCATATATGCTTATGGTAAAGAACATAGCTTGGCATCCACATTAACTCAAAAATAAGATGAATGGAAAGGTGAACATATTATTGCATTCTATTAAATAACCCTACATGGGTATGAAAATAAGTATAATTTTGTTGAGAAGTAGGCTTTTGCCATTACAAAAGGCCTCAAAAAATTTAGACACCTAGTGGTGGGAATCAAGATAATGATATATGTGGCATATTCCTACATCATAGAGTACATAATAGAGGGAGAAATCACCAAAATAAGAGCAAATTCGATCACTAAGATCCTAAAATACGATGTCAAATTCAAACCAACCAAGGTGATCTAAGGCATAAGACTTTGTGAGTATTTATACCAATGAACAGATGCCATAATAGATGAACAAGATACACCAAAAATAGTTTTAGTGAGTCAATATTAAACTACCAAGTCCTAGATGGATGATAGAACCCACTTTATGCAAACTAGTTGATACCTAGATGGCCTCCCCACACATAAAAGTAGATTTTATATATTGCAAGGAGATAGTTTTACATTAGTCAAGGGAATCTTTTTCAAAACTAAATTCAATAGGGAACTACTCAGATGTGTTGACAACCACCAAACTAGAATCATCCTATAAGACATGCATTTAACACCTTTAGGTAGACATTTATAAGAAAAAATAAATGCAATTAAAATAATGAATGATGGATACTACTAGCTGACCATGTTTTTATATTTTTATCAGGGGGTGAAAAAATGCCAACAATGTTAATTTTTTGTAGGCAAGTGAAAGAATTCAGCCATGCCACTAATCCTAATTTTGACGTATCAACATTTTTCATAGTAGGGATTGGATTTAATTAGGATGATTAATCCCTTCTCTATCATAGGACTTAAGTGTATACTCATGACCACAAAATACTTCACAAGATGTACCAAAGTACCCCCTTTGAAATAAATAATTTAAAATGTTATCCTCAACTTCCTAGAAGAATTAGTAACAAGGTTTAGCCCTTCTAAAATGATCATATCTGATAATTCAAAGGCCTTTATTGGTTTAAATATTTTATAATTTGCATTCCAAAATGGAATTTTACTTAATATTTCATCCAATTACTACTCTTAATGGAATGGGTTGGCCAAATTGACCAACAATAACCTCATAAGATTAATTAAGAGAATGGGCACCGATCGATAAAGGGAGTGGCATATGCATTTTAAAATAGATATATAAGTTAATCCAATTACTCCTAAGTATATTTTAAAAACATCCCCATATGAATTATTATATGGTAAATAAGTGGTCATGCCCATCTTGATGGATATTTCTACTTTACAGTTGTTGAAAACTATCAAAATAGTTGAAATTAGAGTGATGGAGGTCTGGTTAGTGGAATTTCTAAGTCTTCAAGAATCAAGAGAAGAATCCAATGGAACTAAGAGAAGTTGAAAACATGTGGTTAAGATATGGTTTGATAAAAGGGAATCTAACCTAGGCTTAAATATGGGATAATTGTTTCTAAAATATGATGAAAGAGTCATGAAGTTGGGTTAGCATGAAAAATTTGATTCCCTATGGAGAAGACCCTTTTTCATCACTAATAATAGGAAAAAAAACATGTTTGAATTATAGGATTAATAAGGTAGTTCCTTAGATATTCCAATTAATAGAATCCACTTGAAGTAATTTAACTAATTTATTGGCTTCACCTTGTACATAGTTATTTAGTTTCCCATTTTTGCTACTATTTCCCTTTGATAATAAATGTCATTAACACAAGTTGTTCATCTCATTACTAGGTCTCCATACCTTGGATCCATTTATTTCAATAATCTCTAATAGATATTTATCTTCTTGACTTCCCTTAAAATTAATGTCCAGGAATTCCTAATTACACAATCTCCTATAAGGATCATCATAAGTTTTATATGAGTGTCTCCTCAAGCATGTGTGTCACCCTTCTCATTTATGGGCACCCAAATTCAAAAAGGCTTCATGATGATTGTGTCAAGAGTTTTAGCCTATAAATACCCATATTTTTATCAAATATAAAATTTAATCACCTTAAGATTTTCCAAGAGCACAAAGCTAAGTAGAGAGTCTTTAACAAAGAAGTGTGTGTGAAATTATTAGCAAAATCTAATATCTAGTGTTTTCCCAAAGCTCAGAGAGGATTATTGAGAATAATTACAAGATGAAACCTTATGAATCCTTGTCTGATAACATACATCCTAGAAAGTAAATATTTCATAGATCAAGTGGTCACATAGAGCTTCCCTCATAATTCACAGGGAGAAAATCATATGCTTCTACCCCTGGACAACCAAAACCCATAGTACCAAACATGAAGAGTATCACTAAGGGGTTTTGTAGGGACCTTAGAATACTCCTCAAATATGTATATGGGATATTTGATCCCAAATTGGAAAATAATATAGATAATCTAAGGGAGAGCACTCATAGCCATATGCTTAAAAAAAATTAGATCAATGACTTCAAGTCATTCAATTTTATGATATGGATATACCTAGCTTAATATATGGTGCCTCTCATGCACCCATGCCTAAATATTGTTACTCTATGTGTATAAATATATGACACCAATATTGGCATTATTAAAGGACACCACTTGAATGTCGCGAATAGTACAAGAGAATTAAGGGAGATGGTTAGGATCCTTAATAACCCTAGCATAGATATCTATGATATTGAGAGCTTGTAGAACATATGGGATACTCTTGTCCAAAATCTATAGTTCCTAAACATATCTCTCCATAATAACTACATGGAATCACCACCCCTACCCATCATTCTCTCAAGATTTATGGCATAAGATATAAGAGATGCCCTCTCTATGTTATAATTCATCTTTGGAATTAATTTGGACACCAATTTCCATGATTTATATCTAGGTAAAACCTTCCATTTGAAGATGGTGAGCAAGGAGAAGCCCTATAAAATGGACTTTGTAAACACCATTGTTGATGTAATTCATAATCAGTTGGAAAATTTCTTAGCTCAAAATACCTTCAGGTGTTCTTCTTTCCTTCTCTACCTAGTCTTTTACTAGAACATAAGGTTTTTTCATTGTATTTTACCATCAACTCAGCCAATATGGGAATGTATCCTTATATGTTGATCCCCATCTTTGTGTGGATCCACTTCCTTTTAGCCACATAAGATTATCATGAGTTTATAGAGTGCTTCCTATTTCCAATCTTGATCAACCTCAATCAATAATACACCACCTTTTAGATGATAGACCACCAAATAACATGGCTCACTAGCTATAAAATACTAGTCGACTAGTTATTTAGAGCCCATTTTACCTTCATCGATGCCCACAAATTCAAGGAAGAACCATTCTATCTCTTACAAATGTTCATAGATAAGACCTTAGCCTTAGAGTTGGCCCACCAATTTGATGTGGTATATTTTGTGTACGGTTTAGGTCAAAATAAGAGGGCCCTATATGACATCCCATTTTTAAGAGGGGGAATTATAGTTATGAGGAGGTTGTAGGATCATTTACTTATGTTCTAACTGATAGATCTTGGCCTCGATCAGATCAAATGATCAATGAAATTATGACCCAACCAACCACATAGCCACTCTCAAGAGCATCTCACCCTTTAACCATGATCCCTAATGATAATTTTAAGAATTAAAGTCATGAATGGAAGAAAACATCAAGAAATATGTCAATATATCACAGATCCCATCAGATGTCTATCAATTATGGGAATATTTCTATAAACCAGTCCAATATTTTGATCTTATGGAGCTAATGACCAAGGGTATAAGAGTGTAGTTCATCTAGAGGGGCTAAATTAAGGAAAAAATTGAATCCTATTGGAATTATAGTAATAAATTGGACAAAGGGGGCTCGATTTTGAAGATCTAACTCTGATGAGCAATTTGAGAACATTTAGGATGAACAACATGAAGAAGATGCTCAAGTGGAAGAAGAGGATACTCCCTTAAAAAAAGAGGAGGAAGTTTTCATAGTTAAAATTCCTATTTATTTCCCCCTTCCTCTATATGAAACAACCCAATATTAGAAGTAGGCTACTATAGGGAAACCTAAAATAAGGGTGGCTTAGCCTGGCTTTGAGGTGCAAGCTTTTAACTCTCCTCTTGAGCCTAAGAAAAAGAAGGTAATCTTTTCTCACCCTCTCCTTTCCATTTATTATTCATTATTAAATTCATCTTCACCTTCCACTATTTCCACTATGATTTAACCTCTTTATTTTCCTTCCACCATTTTCATTGCACATGTACTAATTTCCACTGCTCAGCCACTCAGCATGCTTACACTACTTTTCACCCTTCTTCCCTCATCCACCACAAATACATCTATCATGGCACAATATTTTGACACCCATCTTTGTGGCCTCTCACCTTTATCACCTTCCACATTAACCATTTAATCATTCATCCCTGAGGGAATAACATCTATTGCTTCATAGCAGTAAGTGACTATTCCTTTCAGATTGCCACAAGGATGCCCCTTCATGGAGGAATTCATTCAATCAAAGGATTAGTTCCACCAGTAGTTATTTATTGTGAGGAAAGCTTGATAATTTTGGATATAAAAAATAAGATTAAAAGTGGCTAAGGCCTTAGCAAAACCTCACATGCAGTCATTTTTTTACCCCATATAATAATTTCTAATGAATTCACACATGATGCAATCATAATCAGGCCCAAAGAATATATGAAGTTGGGGTAAAACTTAATCCATGTTTTTAGCCTTAAATTAAACCAATCTAGGCCATATGACATGGTCCAATTGATGGAGAAGACCCAAAATTTGATCACAACAGACTATCTCAAGGTAGGCCATCGATTGTAGAAGGAACAAGAACTTGAAAAAGTTAAGGCCGCCATCGACTATTTGAATGTAGAGGCCAAGGACAAATATAAAAATCTCATGAATATGAGGTTAGACATATAAGTCAACATCACCATTGATATATTCCAATCAAAATCTAACCAAAAATCCCAGATGCAAATCCAAGTAGCATAGCTAAAGGTTGAAGTAGAGGGCCTTAAAAAGGAAAAAGTGGCTATAAAATATAAAATGAATGAAAAAGAGTTAGATCTCATGGAAACCATAAGAGTATCTTAGACTCTACAAGTGCATAGCAATAGATAAAATAATATATGCAAAAAGATTCCTAGGATAAGGACCAATAGATCTAGCAACTAAAGAATGACCTCACTACCCATTCCTAGACTATAGACATCCTCCCAATGATCCAATAATTATATGTCTCATATTATGAGATGATAAATAACATGGCCTCAAACTTTAATATAATTCTTGGGTTCATTATGGACTCACAATGATTAATCACACAAGTGAACACATCTGTGGATTAGGTATTCACCTTCATATCCCCCAAGTTATAATATTTGTAGCTCCTAGTCTAGAAGCTATATAGAATAATGGATGAGATGCTCTAAGAAACAAGAGTGGATGATAAAATATATTTAGTGGTTAAAGTTAATGATTTATTAAGATGCATCAAGGAAACATTGAAATGAAAGGCATTTTTTCATGTCTTAGAGAAAGTGGTTCAAGACATGAAGGGACACATCAAATAGCTAGTCTAGTTAGGACTCCCCTCCCCATTCCTAATAGATAACATGGTCCTTTTAGAGGACAAGATAAAAGAGTTGTTTATCAAAAATTATAATGACTAGACCGTATTTGTGGACTTAGGTTAAGAACCAATCATATCATAATTGGAGACCATTTTTTAGCCTTTTTCCCAACTCAAATTTTAAATGCAAGTGATTGTATAGGGTCTAAGCAACATCTCCTTCAAGGAGATAATTTATTTGGATAGATCCTTTGAGGATATGAAAAATAATACTCAACCTATAGAGGAAGAGTGGATGATTTTCAAGGTATCTCTTTATAAGTTATAATTTTTGTGGGCCTCACCTTTTTATAGTTTTAATTCAATTGGTTTGAGAAACAATAAATTTTGGGTTCTTCCATCTATAGGTAGATTCCCTTATAAATCTCTAGGGCCTCTGGATAAAATGCATGATTCAAAGTTTTTAGGGTAGTTATTTTTATATCATGGACATGATTGGTGAGTTGGGTAGATTAGTATCAGCCTCCTCTTCCCTAGATTTCCCCTTTTTATTTTTGGCTAAGTCTCAACTCCTTTCTCTAATGCCATGTGGTGCCTCCATGCCCATCCTTTGAAAAATAGTTCTCAAATTCTTCAGGAGTAGCACCATCTCTTCATGTGGTATCACAGTTCTCCTTGAGAGTGAAGGGTTCTTTTTTTAGGACTTTAAGGTGTTCCATTTGATGAACAAATAATAGGTAGATACCGCTGTTTAGATATAACTAAAAGTAAGTGAACCTTTTGCATGGTATCATGGTGCTTATCCAAGGTAGGTTTATTTTTTTTAGAGCTTTGAATTTCACCATTATTTGAGGGGAGTGGGCCCCATTTATAATGGTAATTCTAGAGTTAATTAGAGGGGAGACACACATCTCCACAATGCTTTTTCTAAGAATCATGGGAAGTATGAGGCATCAAAGTTGCACCATAACCTAGATTTGAGAACCATCTACACTTATGAGTTAAAGCTCCTCTTTTGGTTGTAATGGATTCATAATGAACATGAGTGCTAGGTTCTAGGTGTCATTTCATCATGAAGCCATCATTTCTATATATTTAGGGATATTTTCTTTTGTAAGAGGTGGAGTTAGATAATAGAAATTATTTATATGACTGTTATCATAAAGCAACCATTGTAATAGCTTTAGTTATGAATAACAATAGTAGTAGTTATTATTTTTTTTTCATTTCAAGACATTAGCAGGTGCCCTGCATGGGAAGGATTGAATATTTTATATTGTGCTTTTTGTATTTTGTTCTTTTCCCAATAATGAACAGGATGTGATGTTATATGTCAAATTGTATGGAATAAATTAATATATGTTGTTTTTGTTATCTACTTCTATAGTGTTGGCTTTTGTTTATATCACATGATTTAAATCATGCATATGTTATTTTAAGTCATCTGTAATGTTTCAAAGGTTCAAGCTATTTTATGAAATATTAGGAATAGATACATTAAGAATTTATGATTATTTTAAGAATTATGTTGAATCACATTATATAGTTTTATTTGCATTTATTTCTTCCCTTTTTCCTCCATAATTAATTCAAAGATATAGATTAAAATTTTTTAGATCACTTCACAAAGCATAATTTTAGTCCCACATCTTTATTGCTTCTCATAGGAAACTATTCAGTGAGAATGAAAGTTTTAGGCATCAACATGTGTAATATTCAATATCTAAATACTACAATCACAAAAAAAAATGACACCTAGCATCTAGTCACTTAAATATTGGATAGATAAATACTACTTGGAACCACCTAACAATTTGAATAATTAGGTTGAGGACACATAGATCCCTATCATATGTTATAACCATGCCTTTTCTATTCAAGATACATGAGATCACCTTCAAGAGGGATCCATGTCTCTACCTAAGCCATCTAATTAGTGCCAATTTATTGAAAGTTATCCAAAGTTCCTTCTAAGATATTCACCTAGTAAGTAAATCCATGATTGCCCATGATATAAATGGGTGGCATTCTCGTGGCCAATTAGAATTAAAAGGCACCACCTGAGAGCTCAATATAAATTGAGAATCATCACATGGTGAGATAAAATGAGTCATCATGAAAAGATACATTATTATAATCCATGAGGAGATAAAAAGGTTCTACATGTCTTATATTGTTAATTTATCTTTTCAAGGCTAAATACCAACTTCTATAATTTGAAACTTTTCGTAGTCCTATCAATAGCCTTTGTAAGCTAGTTAAACTATGTATTTTGGGCCTAAAAGGATAATTCATTGTCTTAAAATGTCAATATTGATCACAAAAATATAAAAATTCTTCATTATACCTTGAAATACTTTCATATTCATGATATTATCCTAAGTCCAAAGTTTAATGTCTTGAAAAGGTGATCTAATGTGTTTTTGAAGCTTAAAAGGGTCTAATTTGACTCCTACGTGCCAATTTTCAATAAATTAGGTATAAAAAGGATTTATTTAATTAATTTTTCATGTTATTGGCTATTTTAATTCATTTACATGCATAAAATTGGTATTTCACAAGTTTAAGTTCTATAAAAGGCAAAGAAAAACCCATTTTCCTTCATTTTGCAAAGATAGTATGGACTTGTATAGAATTATATATGGTAGAGGTCTTAAATAGGAATATCAGTGCATATAAAATATTCATGAATAATTCCAAGGAAATTAGAGGCCATAAAATTATAAAATTTGTCTCTTCTTGTTAGGTGGTTCCTATGCAAATAATGACAGGCCTACAATTTTGTTGTTGCTACAGATTATAGAGTGTAGATACAAATATAAATTTTGGGGAAAAGAAAGTAGACTCAAATGGACTCATAATTTAATAACTTATTATATAATGGGATTATACACACTCATTAATCATTCATTTGAAGACATGTTAATTTTTTCACTTCTACATCTGTGAAGGCAACTAGTTTTTCTCAAGTTCTCTTTACCAAGGTTGTTTTTAAAGAAAATTAAAGTTTATATAGAATATAGGGAGCCTAATATTAATTTCCATGTAATAATTTAGTAAATAATAAAAAATTTCATGGTTAAACAAAGTTATCAAAGTGAAGCAGTCCAATCTATAATTTGGCATGCCTATAAGGAGAAATTGTATGGTTTTGGAGGGAGCATGGATTTTTAAGTTTTCCTATTTTTATCTTTGGAACCAATTTAATTCATGATTTAATATTTAAAATAAAATTTCAAATTATAAATTATCCAAAATATTCATGTATTAGCCCATCTTGGTGCTCTCAAGTGTCTCAAATGGGCTAGTTTTAAGTAAAGTTTGCATATTTTAAAGTTTTTATAGAAACCTATGTTTAATTTTCACCTATTTTACTTCCTCAAATGGTTTCAAAGTTCATGTGGTGTGATGATCATGTTTTTATTTGATTCCTTACAATAGTATTAGCACCCTTCAAAGTTTCTACTTTACACCTCCATTGCATTCTCCCCACACCACTATATTATCTTATCATTCTCACTGTGTTTTATACCTCACCACACCCTCCTTTCATGAGTTTCCATCATCTTTCATCCCTCTTCAATTTCAACCATATCCAACTCATGTTTCATTACTAAGGAGAGATAAAGGTTGATCAAAGGCCACTACCATCATGAGAAAGAGGACATGGGCCTAATTCAAGCATCAAACTATAGTGAAAAGAAGCACTTACAAGAGTACACAATAAAACAACTAATCATGAAGGTATAATGGATGGTCAAGGTGAGGAAGGCATTCATAAAATTATAGTGAGAAAAAAAATCTATGATAATGAGGTAGTATGATGATAAATCCATCATGGAGGTGAGAAAAGGAAGGTTTGGACCTTGAATCTTGTCATCATTTCAATATGGTAACCTAAAACAAAAAGGGAACATGGTCATGTTTTACATGAGGTTCATCAATTGAAGGACTAATTAAGAAATTTGTCCATAAGGTCTCTATATCCTAACCTCATAAATAATATTAAGATATGAACAAGATAAAATAAGTTTTTAGCCTTCTTTAAGGTGCTATCATATTCCTTATCCATACAAATGGCACTAGATTACAACCTATAGTCAAAGAAAGAGATAGTGCTTCAAGGGGGTTGCTTCATGATGTAGACTTTCAAGGATAATTTGAGTTGTTAAATAGTCATCATATAAATATTAAATTCATTGAGACTTTATGCTTTGGTAAACTTCATAATGCATCCTAAACCTTGTCACTATTTGTACAAGAAGAAATCATCATGCAAATAGTTAAGCCAAGTACATGTGTGAGAAAGTCTATTTCAAGAAGGGTCATGGTGAAGTCCTATGTTAAAATTTTTTCATAGAAATATGAAATGATATATAAGGTCTAAATACCTTAAAATATGCTTTAAGTATTCCATAGATCATGTTTCTTTCCTAAGGTCTCACCTATAGACACCAACAATCAAGTTTCCAAGCATAGGGTCAAAGAAGGTATAATGATCAATATAGACTATTTTACTCAAAATAATGGTTCAATAATATATTTATAATCAAGGGATTAATATTATGGGATGAGTTATCATTATGAAAATATAGTCCTTAATTTCTCCAAATATTTACGCCTACATCAAGACTAAAGGTAGGTCATATCCTATAGAGATAAGGGTTTTAACACCATCAAGAACATTCCCAAGGTGTAGGGAGACCAAATAGAATCACCATAATGCATGATTAAGAATATAGATGTTGGTTTCAATACATATCTCAAGAAATAATGAAATGAATTTCAAAGAGGTCATGAAATAGGAATAAGGACCTATAACTATCCCTAATGGATTTGTCTTGAGGAAGGTGGACTAGTTTTTAGGATACCTAGAAGATATAAGACATTTCAAGGAAATTAGGGAGCTATTTTTGAGATATTAAGATATGTTAAGGATGTTTACACATAGTTTCACATTATTCAAGCACCAAACACCTCCACATCTTGATACAATCCATACATACCTACAATCATGATCAACATAGTCATGTAGTATATAGGGTTGTTAAGTGTTATGATTTAGTATACGTATCATTAAGGTATTGTCATGATTAAAAAATATTACAATGACTATCAAAGACCTATATTAAGCTATGATATTCACACAACATGGTGACACAATCCTTATTTTATTCAAAGGGAGACCTACAACCACTAATAGGCACCTACAATCACTAGGCAAAACCCTACAGGCCACATGGGATAGTTAGGTATTTTACAAGAACAAAAGTTTGATTTCATGAAATTAGTAACAACTATGATGAAATGAGACTAAGGGGTCATGAATGATGTTAAATCCAAGACACAACACATCCACATTTCAATAATGTACCTATAGCCCTTTCATAATACACAGTCTTATTTATAAATGGGAGTGAAGAGGAGTTTTCCATGGAAATAAAGAAGAGTCTCATTATGATATGAGGGTTTCATAGTAATTACAAAATTATCCATGAATCAAGAATTTAGAAATGGTGCTCTAACCCCTCATGCTATAGTCAATGCTACAACCAACCTTAGTCCATGCAAGTATAATCAAACATCCATACAATAGCGTTTGACTCTATTATGACTGTGTGTTGAAATGATATCATGAAAGTATGAATGAGATTAAAAAACACTGGATTAGTTCTTGTTTAATATGAGGCTTCATTCATGTTATAAACCTCTAGCTAGATATCAAGTATCATTACAAACCCTAGAAGCCTATATTCAAATGGCCCTACAATAGGTATGAGTCAACCTTCCTGAGGCATACAAGGAGAAAGGAGATAAATTGAATCATTTGATGCATGATTAATTATGATACAATACATGTTAATGAATGAGCCTAAGGGTTTTCTCAAGTTATACATAGTCAAGGTTTTGAAGTGATTTTAAAGAAAAGGAAAGCCTCTAGCCAAGATGACTATTGTCATGATGGTAAGCCATGCTTAAGCAAATTTTAAGGAGTTTTGACCTTATTATGTTTCTTTTTAAGACTATGAAGTATAAAATGACAATTTAAAGATCCTTTAAATATGTTGTATACCTATCATCAAGCTCTCAACCATGAAATATGACTCCAAGCACCCACCTACAGTCTTCTCTAAAGTACATATGATTTCATTCAAGTTTGAGTTTCATGATTAAGTGATAGAATTTCATGTTCAATGAATGTTTCAAAAGAGAAATGAGGACATGAAATCATGGAGTATGAAGATGAGGTTTAGAGGCACTACTTGATAGTCAAGGTAAATTGGACCACCACCTACAATCAAAGTGCATGCTTAGTCAACACATGAAGAGGCATTTTTAAAGGGTTTTGAAGATTTTTGGCATCTAAAAGAAGAATTAAGACCCAAAATTTGGTGCACATCATCATAATGACTCGAGGAAGATTTAATATCATCCCCAAGGCCATTGCGTAGGTGAATAACCTTATTGTTTTTACACAGTCAACTGCTTATCCATAGGAAACATTAATGGAATCAAGACCAAAAAAAGATTGGGACATAAAGAGAGGTAATAGATATTAAAAATGAATTAAAAATAATAATTTTAGCCCCCATATCATCCTATAGGTACCTAAAATATCAAAATTCAGTTCTAACCCAAAACTTAGTTTCAAGCATAAAATTCCTATAGCACAAAAGGGCACTTTTAGACCTTTAAAGAAATTATAAATCATTGAGATTGATATAATCTAATGGAAAAATTATCATGATTATTTATAATAAATTAAGGAGTCAAATTCATCCATGAGGATAAATTCAAATTTTGTAGTTCTAGACACCCATTCAAGCCACCTGATTAGATGCTTGTATCTTTCACCATGTGAAGTGTTTGGCTAGATGATACTAGAAATATTTTATGAGCCATATGAAATTATAATTCATGAAAAATTGAGGTTGGTTTAAGGGATATTCTTTATGAATAATCAATAAGATCATATGCAGTCTAGAATGCAAGTAAAACCCTATAGGCATATTTCTTTCACATGATATATTATCATATATTTTGCATGGGAACATAATATTTTCACTTATTTTTAGGGATTAAGTATAATACACATTCATGGAAATAAATTTGGATTTTGAGGTCAATTTTTCATAAATAATCATTAATAATATTTAGTTCTAAAACCCTCCCAGACCCTCATAGTGATCAATTTTGAGAAAATTTGATTTTATTGCCATAAAAAACCTCATGGATCAACTTAAAACCTATTCAAAAATCAAGTGCACTCAGAGAAGATTCCAAAAATTCCAATCTTTTGTATGGAGATATATGGATCAAGGAAAAAATAAGGTGTTTTTGGAGAAAATAAACATGAAAGAAGATCTATAAGGTAGTCCAATGAAATAAAAATCATGGATATTGATTCTTGAGACTTTTCATTCATCCTAAAATCTTTAAAGGGTCAAAAATATGCCTGGAAGTTCCCCTAACATCTCTTTAAAAACAACCACTCTATAGGAAAATGAAGCAAAATAGACCTAGTCAACCATGATGACTAAGTGGTAAGAGTTTCTTCATCAAAATCACCTATCTCATGGTGGGAGGAGTTGTTTAAAATATAATATACTATTATTTTCAGGTTTTCAAAGATTTTTTTTAGGTTCTAATGTCATCTCATGTAATAAGAGAGGCTATTAGGCCTAATAAACCTAAATGGTAAATTAACTGAAGATGACTTTGACATTGAAAGGCTATCAAATGGTCTATTTTGAGATCCCACATTTCTTATTTTTCTCTTCCAGTGAATATTATCATGAAAATTAATCATTTAAGGTCCATTTCATACAAAAGGATTTCAAGTGGAGTTTAGCTTGTCTTAACCAATTAAAGCTTTAGTTGACTAGTTTCATGCATCTTTCATAGACTTCATGCAAAGGACATTCTCATGTTTCAAATAACTTAAAATAAGAGTTAATAACCTAATTTTTTCATATAATTAATGTAAAGGAAACTTTTACAAGTCAAGGATGGGCCCACCTCTCATTTCAATGCCAAAGTGAGTTTCATGCAAGGATTTTTAAGATGAAGACAAGTCTAAAAGACTTTGGATAACTATTTTAAAGGAGTTTTTGTTAGGTGACCCCTTATCCAATGAAAGCACAATTGATTACTTTCTTATAAGCAATTAAACATGGAATTATACCATAATGATTAAGTAACTAGAAACTTGAGACAACAAAGAATTTGAGAGACAATACACACTCTTGTATTAAATATTACTAGAAGAAAATACAATAAGGAAGATGCCACTTCTTCCTCCACCTCAAAGGCTTGCCACACCTCAAGACCTTCTTCCCTCTCTCTCTTGCTGAACACAACAACTCTATAGCCTGAGTTATTATCCCTCCTTGAATGCTTCAGCTAATCTCCTTGACCTTACACCTGTAGTCTCCTTGATCTTGCTTGCTTCAATGCTTTTACTTGCCTTCTTGATAATTACAATACATGCCTCATGGGTCTTTAAATAGAATCCCATGGTTACAAAAATAGAAATCTAACTACAATAATTAGACATGCAGGTTGTGACTATAATTAGTCATTTGACATGCAAACACTTGCTTCACTTAATTGACTGTTCATCAATAACAGTTTTGCAACACATAAGTGACCGACGTCGGTCCCTGCTTTCTTGGTGCTGCCAACGTCAGCCGACTAGCTGCCATCACCGACTTCCTTCTACACTGCATTGGAGCGATGTCAGTCATACTGCTGATGCCAGTGCTTTTGGTTCTTCAGCAACCTCTTCTTCATGTCTACAAATAGTTAAAGCTTTTAGCTCCACAACCTAACAATCTCCCACTTGGAGATAAATAGCTACTACTATACCTGTACATGTACACCATCTATTTTGTTCCTTGGCTCTGTATCCCTCTTCAAAGTCACTATTGAAGACCAACCACCACACAAACCTGTGATGCTATACCTATCACTTATGCCAAAATAATTTTGCTGCTCCCAAATTCTTCATGACATACTTCTAAACCAACTCTACCCTTAGCTCAAAAAACTCCCTGTATATGAAACCCTGCAACAAGTAACACAATACAATAACAGGATAATGTAGCTAATATTATCCAACTTGGTAAAGATAAATACAATGGTCAAACCTCCATTGTCTGCAGCCTAATCAAGACTATATGGCCTAGCCTTCTGTCTCATGTGTCCATTCACTCTCTTCTCTAAAATGGGAATCCATCCCTCTATCCAGTGCTTTCTTCCAACTGACAACTCTACCAATGAATACCTATTTGGTTCTTCTCCAAGGACTCACACTCCTCATCCATGCCAAGCTCCCACTGTTTTTGGATTCTACCTACATTGCTTCTTCCATCTTCCTAGTTCTTGACTATTAGTAAGCAATATAAAGAAGGTGAACAATGAATATGAGGTTCACTTACCATTTTTGACCTCCATATGGGTGTTTGAGACTCCTTGATAGCTAACTGTCCACCCATCATCCGTTCCAGTGACTGATCTCGACCATCTCCTAGTTTGCTCCTGACTAGTGTCAGTTCCCTGCACTGACCCTGACTACCAACGTCATTTCCCTGGATGACGCTGGTGTCCCCCCTATCGACATCAATCTTGATGACCGATGTTAGACTTCTCCTGACCTGACCTACTGACCCTGCTGGTCTGCACATGACCGATGTCGATTTCTGTCTGGCTGACGTCGGTGCCATGTGAGCACCGGCGTTAGTACCTGTGTTTTTCTGCAAGTGATGAATTTTTCATCCACGAGCTCATCTTGGATCAAACCTCTGTCCATACTACCTTGCTCAGATTTAGTCATCCCCTGTGACTGATCTCTGTCCTTCATCTCCTTCATAAACACCAAGGCTTCTTTATTCCTGTCAAAAGCATCAAATTTCTTTTTTCTGCAATGAACTCTATCTATGCTTTCTGAATCTAAACACATACCTTTTGAATCAAGAACGTCCATTCCCTTCCTATTCATGTGACCAAGCCTATTAAACCACATCTTTGAATCTACAGCTGAAGTAGATAAACCATAAGTAGAATCAGCAATATAAGTAGACAGATAAAGAGTATCTACTTTCTTAACTCTTGCTAGAATAAGTGCACCTTTGGTAACCTTCCAAGAGTCTGTTGTGAGGGTTATTGTGCATCCCTTGTCACCCAACCTTCCTACAGAAATCAAACTCTACTTCAGAATTGGAACATGCATGACCTCTTTCAACACCCATGTGTTGTTAATCTGTAATCTCAGCTGCACTTTCCCTTTGCCAACTATTTGACAAGGCGTACCATCCCCTAAATAAAGTACTCTAAAGTCTCCATGTTCATACTCATGGAACAAATCTCTGTTTGGGGATGCATGAAAAGATGAACCAGAATCTAAGATCCATGATCCTACCTGACTATCCAAATAATGTATGAGATCATCCTATACCACAATATTTGCATCCTTTGCTTCTGCAATACTTGCATGTTGATTATCTTTATCTCTCAACCAACACTCCTTCTTTGTATTTCCTTTCTTTCCACAAAACTAGTAGGTAACACCTTTGGATTTGGATCTCCTTCCCGACCTTGATTTCCCTTGCTCAACCTTCTCCCTTTGCCTTCCCCTACTTTCTGCACTTAGAGCATTCCCTAATGATTCACCTGTGCTTCTCCTGTGTATTTCCTCATTCATGATTACACTCACAACATCATCAACTTTTAAGATTTTAGAAGTAGATGCATAATTACTTACTACCATAACCAAACTGTCCCAACTTTCAGGCAAAGAACATAAAATCAAGAGAGCCTTTACCTCATCATCAAAAACAATATTGACTGAAGATAATTGGTTTACCAAACCATGGAAATCACTGAGATGAGTATGTACCCATCCACCTTCCTGCATTTGCAAAGTAAATAGCTGCTTCATAAGATATACCTTATTAGAAGCTGAGGGCTTTTCATATAAATTTTCCAAGGACTTTATCAACTCTTCTATTGTCTTGCACTGTGATAAGCTGGAAATCACAGACAATGCAAGGCTCAACCTTATGGAATCGAGAGCCTTCTGATCAAGAACACTCCATTCTTCATCTTTCATATCTGTGGGCTTGCATGCAACCCCACCCAATGGTAAGTACAGATCCTTCTGATATATAGATAATCCTCAATCTACATCCTCCAGTGTTGATAATTCTTTCTGTTAAACTTCTCCATTTGTAGCTTACTTTCTTCTACCATTGCTGAACTCCCACTCAATCAGAAAACCCTATGAGTGACCTGTAATCAAAAACAATAACCTGCTCCCTACAAACCGTAGCTTTGATACCAACTGTTAGGTGACCCCTTATCCAATGGAAGCACAATTGATTACTTTCTTATAAGCAATTAAACATGAAATTATACTAGAATGATAAAGTAACTAGAAACTTGAGACAATAAAGAATTTGAGAGACAATACACACTCTTGTATTAGATATTACTAGAAGAAAATACAATAAGGAAGATGCCACTTCTTCCTCCACCTCAAAGGCTTGCCACACCTCAAGACCTTCTTCCCTCTCTCTCTTGCTCAACACAACAACTCTATAGCCTGAGTTATTATCCCTCCTTGAATGCTTCAGCTGATCTCCTTGACCTTACACCTGTAGATCTCCTTGACCTTGCTTGCTTCAATGCTTTTACTTGCCTTCTTGATAATTACAATATATGCCTCATGGGTCTTTAAATAGAATTCCATGGTTACAAAAATATAACTCTAACTACAATAATTAGACACGCAGCTCGTGACTATAATTAGTCATTTGACATGCAAACACTCACTTCACTTAACTGATTGTTCATCAACAGCAGTTTTAGAACACACAGGTGACCAACGCCGGTCCTTGCTTGCCTGGTGCTTCCGACATCGACTGACTAGCTACCATCGCCAGCTTCCTTCTACACTGCATCTGATCGATGTCGGTCATGCTGCCAATGCCAATTCTTTTGGTTCTTCAGCAACCTCTTCTTTGTGTCTGCAAATAGTTGAAGCTTTTAGCTCCACACCCTAACAATTTTGACTTGATTTCATGTGAATTTCACTTCTTATTCTCAAATATATTACAAATTTACTAGAGATACTTACTTTTGCTATAAATTTAGGTTTTTAGCCCATTTTTCAAGATCTATCCCTCTCTTCGCATGACTAGACTCTTTCAAGATTAAGTTTTGTAACTTTTTCAAATAAATAAAATGATTATTTTCATATTACATATTATATAATAGAGTGTAACATTGGTTTTATTTGCATATGTGGGAGATATTTATCCCTTTTCAAGTACTAATCTCACCTAGTTACTAGTAAGCTAACTTATGCAGGTCATGTTTTAGTGTTTATTGTCATTTGGCTAAGCTAATAGTGGATATAAGTGATTGGTTAGTGTCTTGAATCAAGCCTATTCCATAATTTACCTTAGGTTTTGTGTTTTATATTTATAAATGATATCATGTTGATGTAATGGAAGTGTTGTGGTGATTAGATGAAGTGCTTTGATACCCTAAGTAACAATGACAAAGTGTGCAATATTTTTTTCCTAGTGTGCTTAAAGTATGCTTGGTTAATCTTTAGAGTTTGATTAGTTAGAGATGTTTAGGGATAATTATGGTGATTTAATCATGTGATATATGTCCTTAATATTTTATCTATTCTTGGAGAGCTTGTGTGCATGATTGCAATTCATCTAGTTGTCCATAGTTTTCATCTAGATAATTTAGTCCAGTGCAAGAAAATTTGAGTAGGCAATTTGATGGCATCACCATTTCCATGTGTGAATGAGTCAAGGTGAGTTGTTCATATGGTTATGATCACAATTTTCCCAAGTTATTATACACCAACCCTCAATTTATACATTGAAGTGCAGTTATAGATATGAGGGTACAAGTTGTCTTCTCAGTAAGAATTCATTACTTTCCTATACTTAGCCAAATCTGAAATGTGGGTAAAAAGAGTTGAGTAAGCATGTTGATGAGTTAAAAATTCACACATGTGGATGTAATAATACAAAATTATCATATGGGTTTATTCATTTTTGAACCTAGTTTATTTATGATAATTTTTAGATCATGTGATAAAACACATCAAAAGATATGCTTATGCAAAATTGGGCTCTAAGGTAGTTTGACTATGTTTTCCCATACTTAGCTAATTCTTAAGTATGGAAAGAAGAGCTGATTGAGCATTTTGATGGTGTTTTATATTGCATATGTGATGGTATAAAGTGAAACTGATCATATGGGTTTGTTTAGTCTTAAGCATAGATGATTTGCACTAAATTTGAGATCATGCACTAAAGCATGAAAAAAGTTATGCCTAATCAAAGTTGGCCTCATAGACTAGTTTTGATTTAGTTGTCTCTGTGACATAAGTTTTTGAGAAGGAATTTTAATGGTGTTATATCTCACACATGATAGAGTTTCAAGAATAGTGTGTCACATGGTTAGATTATCCTATGTGAGAATATCATCTAGTCTAAAATTGAGATCCAATATCGAATCATAGAAGAAGTTATTAAGCATAAAAAATTGCTACTTAGGGATATTGAAAGGGTCCTCATAGTCATTTTTAAAAGTGTTAAATCTTGATCAAGATTAATGGTTCACATTGATCCAAAAAGTTGGGAAGCAATGAGATAATGATAGGTGCACAATGTTTAATGACTAAGCAAGGGTATAAGATAAGGATCCAATGATGAGCAAGCATTCCTATAGATTAATCAAATGGTGAAAATTGATTTTTAAAGACTTGGTTTATCCACAAGTTGGTATTTTGTCTTATCAAGGCCAAATTATAAGCCTTGCAATTCAAATTTTTTAGAAACCATCAATAGCCTGTGCAAGCTAATCAAACTAATATATTTTGGTCTAAAATGTCAATTTTTATCTTTAAAATCTCAAATTTCTCTCAAAGGTTCATTAAATTATTCCAAATTCCTTCATTTATATTCAAAAAATATAACTTTATCCTTATCCTAAAGTTTCATGGCTTTAAAAGGTAATTTAATGCATTTTTAAAGCTAAAAAAAGCTTATTTTAGACCCACATGTACAAAAATTAATCCTCAAAAGTGTGTAAAATTCCAAATTTGATATCTTAACATGAAATAGATTCATGAAAATCCATATCATGCATTATCTTGGAGGCAAAGTCTTGAATTTTTTTAAGAATCCAAAAATAAGCTATTTTCTTCACTTTTAAGAAGAAAATTATATATCAGTATGTATTTTTTACATCACCAGTAGGAAAAAAAATTAAAGGTCATGAAAAATCTTCATCATAATTTTCATGGCATTTGGATGCAGAAAATGGACAAAACTGTTTCATATAGGCACTCCTCCTAGTTTGCACATAGTGACCTACTTACAGGTTTGATGATGGTACAATTGGATGGAGAAGGGTAAAGATATAAATTTTTGGGTGTAAAAACTAGTATTATATATATTTGTCATGGATCATTTTATTTTAAATTGGATTTTCCATGTTCATGTACCATCAATTTTAAGACAAGCTAATTTTTGTAGCATTACAACCAAAAAGGCAATGGGTTTTTCTCAATCTTTCCTCACCTAGGAAGGGTTTCATGAAATCTAAAGGTTTTTAAAAATATTTGGGACTTAATATATATATAAATTTCATATTTTATATATTATTCGTACATTTAATGGTCTAACAAAGAAAGTAAAATAGCCAGTCAAATATGCAAATTATTCAAGAAGAGTGTAGGGTTGGAGAGAGAAAACAGATTTTTTCAATATTAAATTTTTGGATATTTTTCATAGTTTAATAAATGTTTCAATGTTTTAAATTAGTTTTACCAAATAAAATTTCCAAAAATATCCATTATTTGGCAAATCTTGGTGCTTATAAGCTTCTAAAAGGGCCTAGTTTAGCATGGTTTATGGAAACTTTGCATTTTTTATGTTTTTTTAAATAGAAAACTATGTTTAAATGGAATATTTAAATAATTTAATATTAATTTTATCATAATAACATCCATTATCCATGAAATAAACTCTAACAATATATAAAAATATATTCAAGTATGTACAAATTGCACATAAAATAGGGCATATTTTAAGGAAAGTTGAGGTTTTTGGCATCTACAGGAAGAGTTTTGAATCCAAATTTTGTGTGTATAATAATAATTATTTTATTAATAATCCATTAAAATTTTAATTCCATTGGAAAATTTGAGGATATTTCTATTTTTACATAGACCTAAGCCTCTCAAAACACAATAAAAAAGAAAGCAAGCTTGAGCAAGATGAAGCCTCCAAGAGAAAAATTCAAGATTTTGATTGTTTTTAACCCTTGTGTGAATTTTTTAGGTATATAATGGTGTTTTAAAATATTTAAAAATGAATAAATAACCATATTTTTCTATTTCTAAGATTCTAAAAATATTTTAAGTGACAGAAGTTGGCTTAATAGGCCATCTTATCAATCAAATAAATGAAGTTTGGAGTTGAAATATTTATCTTAGATTTAAAATGGAGTTTACCAAATTCAATTTATATTTTTTATGTTTAAATATATTTATTGACTCAATCCATAAGTGACACATCATTCAATTTGAGTTCAAGTGGAAGTTGACTAGTCTTTGAGTCCACATCTCTTCAGTTGACTAGTTTGACTAGTTTCATGCATCTCCCATGATTTTCATGCAAGATAAAGACATTAAAGAGCTTAAAATAACTTAAAAAAATGGATTTATACTCAAATTCATGTTTTTATTTTCATTCAAGGAAGTTTGAAAAGTCAACATGGGCCCACCATCTTCAATTTTATGCCAAAAGTAAAGGCCATGCAAATTTTTGAAGACTTGACGAATTGAAGACTTTGTTTAATATTCTAAAATGAATTTATTATTGAGGAATGACTTGTGTTTTCATGAATTATGAATTTATTTTAAATAAATATGGACCCACCACTTTTCCAACTCAAAAAATAAGGTTTCTTTTAAGATAAAGAAAGAAGGAGATATTTAAAGAATATTATAATTAATTTGAACTCAAATATTGACTACAGTTCACATCTAATTAATATCTTCTTATTTTTTCAACTCTAATCTTGGATATTGATTTTATATTTTTATATATGTGGGATTTTTATCTATTTTTTGAGAGATTTGTCTTTTATAAAGACCAAACTCTACCAAAATTTGAGTTTTGTAACCTTTTCAGAGAAAGAAGATATTACTTCATATTTCCATTACTCTAGTATAGTGTGTTAATATCAGTTTGATTTTCATATGTGGTAGAAATATCTCTCTTGTCATGTCTTGATGTCATCTAGCTATTTTTATGATATTATACAAGTCATTTTTAGTATTTAATGTCATTTTTTTAAGCTGATAGTGGATAAAGATTGGTTGGTTAGTTATTTGAATCAGGCCTATTTCACCCTTTCCCTAAAGCTTATATTGATTGATAAAACCTCTTCATGAAATAATAATGCATAAGATTCAATTGGATTTGTAGATTCAATCTTTACTTATCTAATTAGTGTTTTAGAAGATCAATTTGAGTGGATGAACCAACAATACAGGTGTATCACCAATAGTAGAGTAGGATTTCCATTTTAGTTTCCTTCTTCCTTTTCATCCCAACCTTCAGTACTTTAGTAGGCAATGTAGAATGATACATCAGAGGAATTAGCCTCACCAAAATATAGAGTTCTAATCTGAGTTCAAGTGTCCCACAACTTAGATCATTCCAATGTTAGTCCAAGTGTGAAGGTTTTAGAGCCAAATCTACCAAGCCTTGAAAAAGAGTGTTATATGGATCACTAATAGTTCTAACACACCAAGTAGGACCCAAGTTTAGCTATTGGAATATAAATTTTCAATAATTTCATCTTCAAAGCAAATTTTATTACTCCTTTGTTCATAATCTCAAGGCAAAAGGTACACTATTATTCATAAATTCAATTATTTTCATGTATCTTCTTATAGGCTATGACAACCTATAGAGTAGATTATGGTCATTCTTCCCAATATCAATAGCCCTATCTACCATCATAGTATGATATTTATGATCTATATGCATTTCATCCTCATCAAAATTATCCATACCTATTCCAAGATCACCCATCCTTCTAAAACTCTAAATTTTCATGAGTTGGAGGAAATACAGAGGGTAAGCCAAATGACTTCTTAGGATATATTATCTTACAAATAAGAGTTATTAGATAAGAAATATAAGTATCAAATATCAATACATCTTGCTACCCAATATCAATATCCATGGATTCTAAGTCCATCTCAGTAAGAAAATATCCCAATTATGCCTCAAGTTGTAATACTTTCATTTCTAGAGTTTCCTAAACCCATTTTCCAACCTAGAATCAAATACAATAACCAAGCATAAGCCCAAATGATAAAATCAACCCCAAAGTCATTATTTAAATTCAGACCTCACCCCTCCCTCCTCAAGATCCCAAATCCTTTCCTTCATGGAAAGCCATTCAAGGAAATATGTAGAGAGAGGAGGTGACAGTTATTGAGGTTTAAAAGACTCAAGAGCAAAATCAAACATCTATGGCATAACCATAAGATTTTTCTCATCTCTTGGATTATTTATAAGTATCTACCATGTAAAACCTAGATTAATAACCTCTCATTTATGAGGCAAATAAATAAGATTTAACCAAAGAGACAAAAATAAAGGTGACTTGAGTGATCAATAAAAAGATAATCTTTGCCAGCAGCTATACCATGATTTTTTGAATGAAATTAAAGAGCTTAATATCAAAGATTTTGATAATGAAATAGAGAAAAATTCATCTGACGATTCCAACAATTTTTTGGAGCTTCAATAAGGAACACTATTCTAGAGATCCCAAAGCAAGATGAGATGGAGCCTGAGTGGATGGATGAGATGCCATTCTCTATAGAAGATGAAGATGGAACAAGTGCATTAAATCAAGAAACTTCATATGTCTCTATCCAAAAGGTATAAATATGTGATTAAAATGTTTCAAATGGTAAAAATAATAATTAATTTCATGTAATTTAGTTGATCATGATGAAGAGGCCTTTTAGGATGATTTGGAGAGTTTTTGTGCAAAGTTTGATAGTCCATATTTACCCTAAGTGGAGATTGACGAATGTCTTGTAAAAAGTAATATTACAGCTATTCATCAAGAATAAATTAATGAAATATTATAGACATGTTTAAATCCATACTAAGAGGTTGAAGATATCAATGAGCCACTAATTCAAATGGATCATAATGAAGACACCAATCCAAGTATACCAGTTGATTTGCCAATACAAGCATTGAATGAGAATGTGACAAATCAAGACCAACCTATCAATGAGGTAGAGATAGAATTATTGATGCAATAGAGAATAATATTAGAGGAAGATTATTGGATCTCAGATACATATATTAAATCCATGTACCTAAGAATAGAGATTGAAAGAGCAACTAGATCATCTAGAAGACATGAACATATAATTGCTCCTATTTGTAAGAAGATACCATTAAGAGATGGAAAATGCATTTCAAGGATCCATGGTACATCAGATAACTTTCCATTTAATCCTAGAGGAAATAATATTACCTCAAGTTAGTTGTTATATGTTTGATTTATGTTAATAAGTGAGTATCATAATCAATAATTTGTTTTTCTTTCATTGTTTCCCTATTTTTCTATAGGTTAGTTGTCTTTGCTTTTTAGATTAGTTTTCTCCATCCAGTCTTGTTGTGTCAGTCAGAAAAGATATTAAAAATCCTAAAATAGTCTATTTACCATTGTCATATGAAAATTAGTGAGTTATTTTGACCATCAGGTTGGTCAACCCTTATGAGTCACCAAAAATGTTGGTAATTTGGCATGTCAAGGCCAAATTCCAACCCCTACAATTCAAAATTTCTAGATACCATCAATAGCCTCTAAAAGCTAGTCAAACCAACATATTTTGGTCTAAAAAGTCAATTTTGGTCTTTAAAATTTCAAATTTATCTCAAAATATCATTAAATTATTCCAAATTCCTTTAGATATATTCAAAAAATATTATTTTATCCTTCTATAGTTTCATGGCTTTAAAAGGTAATTTAATGCATTTTAAAGCCAAAAAAGCTTATTTTGGCCCCACATGTGACAAAATTAATCCTCCAAAGCATGGAAAAGTCTAAATTTGATATCCTAAGATGCAATATATTCATGTAAATCCATATCATGCATTATCTTGGAGGTGGAATCTTGGATTTTTAAAAAAAAACCAAAAATAAGTTATTTTCTTCACTTTCAAGAAGAGAAGTACAGATCAGTATGTATTTTTTATATCAGAGGTAGGTAAAATCAAGAAAAGGTAATAAAAAATATTTATCATAATTTTCATGTCATTTCGATGCATAAAATGGCCAAAACCATTTCATATAGGTACTCCTCCTAGTTTGCACATAGTGACCTACTTACAGGTTTAATGATGGTATGATCAGATGGAGAAGGTTAAAGATATATATTTTTGGATGTAAAAACTAGACTTAGATTAATTTATTATTGATAAGGTGGTTTTTTAATTGGATATTTTATGCTCATGTACCATCAAGTTTAAGATAAGATAAATTTTGTAGCATTACAACCAGAAACACAACGATTTTTTTTTCAATTTCTCCTCATCTAGGAAGGGTTTCATGAAATATAAATTTGTTAAAAAAAATTGAGGAATTAATATATATATATAAATTTCATACTTAATATATTATTCATACATTTAATTTCTTAACAAAACAAGGAAAAATAGCTAGTTAAATATGCAAATTAACATGCTTTCAAGAAGAGTGTAAGGTTGGAGAGAGAAAAATGATTTTTTCAAGATTAAATTTTTGGATATTTTCATAGTATCATCCATTTTTTAATGTTTTAAATCAGTTTTCATAAATATTTTTTCTAAAAATATCCATTATCTAGCAAATATTGGTGCTTCCAAGCTTCCAAAAGGGCCTAGTTTAGCATCGTTTAAGGAAATTTTGCATTTTTAAAGGTTTTTATGATTTTTTTTATTTTAAATGGACCATTTAAATAATTTAAGATAAATTTTTTCTTGAAAACATCCATTAACCATGAAATAAACTCCAAAAATATGCAAAAATACATTCAAGTATGCATAGATTCCACACAAAAGGGGGCATTTTTTGAGTAAATTTGAGGTTTTTGGCATCTACTGGTGGAGTTTGGACTCCAAATTTGGTTTGTATCATAATAATGAGTTGATTAATAATCCATAAAAATTTAAATTCCATTTTAAAATTTTATGTGCTTTTTGTTTTTAAACGTACCTAAGCCTCTCAAAACACAATCAAGAAGAAATCAAGCTTGAGCAAGATGAAGCCTCCAAGAGAAAAATTCAAGATTTTGGTTGTTTATAACCCTTGTGTGACTTTTTCAGGTATATAATGGTGTTTTAAAACATATAAAAATGAATAAATAACCATATTTTTCTATTTTTAAGATTCCAAAAAGCTTCTAAGTGATAGAAGTTGGCTTAATAGGCTATCTTATCAATCAAATAAATGAAGTTTGGAGTTGAAATATTTATCTTAAAGTTAAAATGGATCTAACCACATGAAATATCTATTTTTTATATTTGAATATCATTATTAAATCAATTCTTAAGTGAGAATTCATGCAATTTGAGTTCAAGTGGAAGTTGACTAGTCTTTGAGTCCACATCTCTTCAATTGACTAGTTTGACTAGTTTCATGCATCTCCCATGCTTTTCATGCAAGATAAGGATATTAAAGAACTAAAAATAACTTTAGATATGGAGATATCCTCAAATTTATGACATTATTCTCATGAAATTAAGGTTAACAAGTTAACATGGGCCCACCACCTCCAATACTATGCCAAAAGTTAAGACCATGAATTTTTTTGAAGACTTAAAGAATTGAAGTCTTAAAGAATTGAAGACTTTGTTTAATATTATAAAATGAATTTATTATTGAGGAATGACATGAATTTTCATGAATTATTACTTTATTTGACATAAATGTGGACCCACCACTTTTCAAACTCCAAAAATAAGGTTTTTTGCAAGATAAAGAAAGAAGGAGATATTTAAACAATATTATAATTAATTTGAACTCAAAAATTAACTAGAGTTCACATCTAGTTAATCTCTTCTTTTATCAACTCTAATATTTGATATTTATTTTATGTTTTATATATGTAGGCTTTTTATGCATTTTTTGAGATATCCTTCTTTTGGCAAGACCAAACTCTACCAAAATTTGAGTTTTAAAACCTTTTTAGAGAATTAAAAGATTGTTTCAGATTTCCATTAGTCTAGTATAGTGTGCTAATATTAGTTTGATTTTTATATGTGGTAGAAATATCTCCCTTGTCAAGTATTGATGTTATCTAGCTATTAGTATGATATTATTCAGGTCATGTTTAGTGTTTAATGGCATTTATTTTAGTTGAAAATGTATAAATATTAGTTGGTTAGTGCCTTGAATTAGGGCTATTTCACCATTTCCCTAAAGCTTAAATTAATTGATAAAACCTCTTCATGAAATATTGATGCATAGGATTTAATTGGAGTTGTAGATTCAATCTTTGATTATCTAATCAATGTTTTATAATCTCAATTTTAGTAGATGAACCATTAATATAGGTGTATCACCAATAATAGAGAAGGATTTCCCTTTAAGTTTCCTTCTCTCCCTTTTCATTCCAACATTTAGTAGTTTAATAAGAAATGTAAAGTGATACATTAGAGGAGTTAGACTTACCAAAATCTAGAGGTCTAATCTAATTTTAGGTGTCCCATAGCTTAGATCATTCTAATTTTATTCTAGGTGTGAAGGTTTTAGATCCAAATCTACCAATCCTTCAAAAAGGGTGCTATTTGGATTGCTAACACTACATAAATTGATAGAGCACATTGAGTCAACATTTCAAGATTACAAAAAATGAGATCAGCATGACTGGGGCTTAACTTCTAAGCTCTAGCACTTATGTGTTAGAAATTGATCAAGATCGATGGAGTGTATTTAATCTTAAGCTAAGAGGACATGAGATACAAGCATAGTGTTTGAAGTTTAATTGTTACCGTTTGCATTTGAATATTTGAATTTGTGAAAGAAATACCAGTGTTTGGTTTTAAGACCATATATTTTGATAGAAAATTTTTCTATTGAAATAAAAATTAAAGTGGTAGATGACTCCAAGGTGCATCTGTCTATATTGATTTGAAGATCTGAAAGTGGGTATAGACAAATATATTGAGCTATAAAGTTGATTGTGTTTCTATATATGTTATACAAGTGACTTGAGAAGGATATTTAATTTTATGTACATATTAATTTGACGTTTCATGGTGAATTAGATATTAAAGAGTGTTTTGACTCCATGAGGATGATCTGTGAGTATGTTGGAGGTATGATCAATCTATCTTGAGTACGAACAATGATTAAGAATTTGACTATATGTTCATTAATGGCGTTCCTATGTATAAAGTCTATATTTGAGTTGATTGACAATACATAGAGGTGAGAAAAGGTGATTGTGATAATTTGAAGATGTCCTAGGGGGCATAAGGAGTACACCTATGTATTTATAAATGGTATTGTGTTCTTATTATGCTTGGATAAGTGTCAAATAATTTGTATGGGTCTTCATAAGACCTAAAATTGGCTTAGGCCTATTTGAAAGTTTGTTGTGCTTAAGTGTGACCTATGTGAGATGCCTTACGGGTAAAGGCATGTATTTTGACTGACAATCATTATTATGGATTTTATAATTCATTATTTATCTATATATATTATAATCAAATGTGTTGGGTTCTAGTTTTGTATGTAAAATATTTAAGATAGATTAAAGAGAGGTTTGTGTGTGCTTTACTGAGCAAAGGAGGGGTAGAGTGCCCTGATGCTGAGTTGAAGAGCATAATAGATTGAGGAGTATTTATATGACTTGTACATAATAATTTTATTGACATAATATTTATCTTTTAGATTAAGTGTGAGTGAATATGAAGAGTGAGAATTTAAGAGATCCATCATCAAGTGTTGAAGACATCAGCTTTAAGGTGGAAGTGTTCATCTCAAGGAGGGTCTAAAGGACTTAATATTTTTAGGGGAAGTTTCTCCTTCTGAAATAGGTTTCACTAAAAACCTTTTATCATAAAGACTTTATCAAGGTTGTAGGTCATAAGGACTTGGTTGAAGGTTCTTGATCAGAAGGACTTAATCAGTCTCTTTTTTGTGATCATCTTATAGGATAATAGTCCATGTGTTTGCTGGATTAAAAGTGGGTTTTACTGCCTAAGAGGGTTTCCCACATATATCTTGTGTTGTGTATGTGATCTTACATTATATTTATTATTCACTACTATGAATGATCTATATGCTTCATAAATGTTTTTGTTAAATGCTTAAGTATTTACAAAGGGTTCAAAAATTGAACTGGATTATTTTCCATCATTGATTCACCCTCCCCTCTCAATGTATTATATCTCTAACACTTTGATCAACTGATAAAACCTTTACATGAAATAATGATGCATAAGAGTCATTTGGGGTTATGGATTCAATAATTTGCTTATCTTATTAGTGTTTTAGGAGATCAAATATATTAGATGAACCAACAATACAAGTGTATCAATATTAGTGAATTTGGATTTACCTTTCAATTTCTTTCTCCCCCTTTTCATCCTAAAAAATTAATTGTTTAGAACGTAGATCAAAATGATACATAAAAAGAATTAGTCTCATCAAAACTAGAGATCAGGTAGGGTGTTACTTAGGTTGCTAATAGTTTTGGCACACCTAGTGGGACACAAATTCAACCATTGGAGTATAAGTTTGTAGCATATTCATCTTCAAATCTAGTTTATAGTACTCTTATTCTCATTATCTCAAGGTAAAAGGCATTTTGTGTTCATAATTTTAGTTATATTTATTATTTTATAGGCTATGGTAGCCTACAGACAAGAATTCCATCATTCTTCCTATTATCAATAGTTCCAGTGTGATTATCATGACCCGTATCAACCATATCATGATCCATATCAACCTTATTATGAGTATACATAGCATTATCAATAGTATGAAAGATCATATTATTCCTATAAGAACTCTCATGAATTTTTTTTATCTTCTTGATCACCTTGATCATGTCCCAAAATAGTCCATCTCAAGCTTCAAACAAACTCTTTTTGGATATGAGAAAAAGATAGTAAGCATAGATACCCAAAATAGATATGGGAAAGAGATTCCAAATCATAAAATTTAGAACATGAGATCTAATTTTTACTAATCTAAAGAATTATGTACATATTTCATAAGGTAAGGCCATTACAAGTTTAGTGTTGATATCCTAGACATAGGTGGTCTAATAGTAGGCATTGAAGAGAGGTTGGAGGTTTATGAGAAACCCCAAGGTCATAATTTATAGTAGTACGTTCCTATAGAGCTACCCTTTTCCCTTCATGACCAACAAACTAATGTTTAACATAACCCTCAAGATTCAATCCAAACCTTGCCTAGATTTCCCACTTGGAAGTCTATCCAAGAGAGGTCTCAAAATATAAAAGAAATATCTTTTGAGGAGTCTAATTTTTAGGTTTCACCATAGATCATATAGGATCCTACATATTAAATTTTATAGGAAGATATTTCTAATGATATATTTCATGATTTTGAGGCTAATCTATCTAAGCAAATTGAACTTGAAAATCAACATCTTCATTATTCAATGACAACTGCAAAGGCAACATAGCAACAAATTACTTATTTCTCATCTATATAAAGAACAAGTATAGAATCAAAGGTTTCTAAACCTAAGTTCATGACTAGAACTAGGTACAACAATTCATAGAGAAATAATAATATTCAATCATGAATCAATATGCTAAAGTCAAGATCAAGCCAGAGATTATTCATCCTCCACTCATTTTTCCTCAAAATCCCAAATCCTTTATTTCATGGAAAGATATTAAAGAGAATTTTTAGTAGAGATAGGAGGTGAAAGTGACCCAAGAGGAACAACTCCATGAATAAAATATGGTATATATGGTAGCATCTATAAACATCTCTCATCTTGTTGAGTACTTTCAGGGATCTACTATGCCAATCTTGGAAAAGCTCTTATGTGAGGTAAAAAAAAATTAAGTAGCTAAAGATGAAGGATTATTCCATGATCATGATGAGGAAATCATCATTAACACAATCAATTTCAACTAAATAAATGATCCAATCTCACAAGTTTTACAAAAAGATGAAGTCAAATAAGTTGTTGCTGATATAGAAGATCAACTAACAGTAGATGATGAAATATAATAGGAAGACACTCCAATTGTACAAGTTGAAAGTGTTTTCCATGATCTCATTGATCACACAATAGCTACCATCCATCATGAATAACAATATATTTTATAACTAATAGAATAAAATAACCAATCAACAAAAGAGGATGAAGAACAAGCTGATTTTGAGAGAATGAAAAGTCAACAACTTGATGCTAAAGATGAAGCATTTGTGATTGATCAATATGAGATACCAAAAGATGATTTGTATCTTTAGATCATAGTGAATAAATTTCAATTTTATTTTAGCTTTGTGGAAAAAATATTTATATTTTTTTATCATCTTTTATTCATGTTATTCTTTACTTGAATGTGGTCCATTGCTAGATGAGAGAGGTGTTATCATCAAACAAGAAGTAGTTTTTTTCTTATAAGATGACATGTTTATAAAATTTTAAGCATGGTTATCATACTATCTCATCATCTTTAGATGTTTTTATACTTTTGGAAGATGAGAATGAGATCAAATGGCTTCAAGAAGTCACAAGATTAGATCCATCTCTCTTAGAGGTTAGCCTTATAGATATGACAAAGGAGATAAATCAAGTTGGTCTACATGATCATGATCAGTAGTTCATAAATGAATAAAATTTTAATATTTTCCTACAAAGTAAATGCATCTAGGAGGACTATGATTGGATCTTGGATCCATATCTTTAATCCATGTACCTAAGAATGGAGGTAGAAGGCCTAGGTGCATCATCCAAAAGACATGAACATACAAGTGCTCATATCTACAAGAATAATCCATCAATAAGAACCTAAAATGTTTTAAAATTCCTTGGTACACTAAATAGGTTTCCATTTTATCCTAGAGGAAAGCATCTCATTTTAGGTTTGTTATTTTATCTTAATTTGTTTCAATAAGTGAATAACATAGACAATATTTTGCCACCCTTTTGTTCAATTTTCCTATTTTCATAGATTAGATGTCTTTGCTTCCTAGTTTAGATTATTTTCCATTCAATATTGTTATGTTACAGTTATAAAACATGTTACAAATCCTAAAAGAGTCTCCTTGCCAGTCTAGAGAGTCATTAATTCAAAGTTTTTATGCTTTAATTTATCATTATCACATGAAATACAATAATTTATTTTCACCGTCATATTTTTAAACCCCTATAAGTTTCCAAAAATGTTGGAAATTTTTCCTATCAAGGCCAAATACCAACCCCTATAATTTGAAACTTTTCCTAGTCCTATTAGTAGCCTCTATAAGATGGTCAAACTATGTATTTTAGACTTTAAAGGATAATTACTTGTCTTAAAATGTCAAAACTGATCACAAAAAACATTAAAATTCTTCATTATACCTTTAAATAATTTAATATTCATGATATTATCCTAATTCCAAAGTTTCATTTCTTGAAAAGGTGATCTAATGTGTTTTTAAAGCCTAAAAAGGGTCTAATTTGACTCCCACATGTCAATTTTGGATAAATAAATAATGGAAAAGATATTTAATGATTTTTTCATGTTATAGACTCATGGAATTCCTTTCCATGAATAAAATTTTTATTTCATAAGCTTATGTTCCTTAAAAGGCGAAGGAAAACCCATTTTTCCTTAATTTTTTAAATATATTATATAATTCTACAAAATTCTATATGGTGGAGGTTTGAAATAGGAAGAGCATGGAATAGTAAAGATTAATGAATAATTATAGGTAAATTTGAGGCCATACAAGTATAAAATTGGTCTCTTATTAAGTGGTTCCTTTGCACATAATGATAGACCTACAGGTTTGTTGTTGATATAGATTGCAGAGTGCAAGTATAGGTCTAAATTTTAGGGTAAAGAAAGTAGAATAAGAGGGATTTATCATAAATTAAGTGGTTATAGAATTATCTTCTTCACCCTAATGAACCATTAATTTTAAAATAGGATAATTTTTATAGTTTTGCATCTATGAAGTCAACAAATTTTTCTCAAGTTCTCCTTACTAGGGTAATATTTCAAGAAAATTCAAGTTTTCATAGAATATTGGGAAACTAATCTTCATTTACATGGCATCCTTAAATCAATAATCACACATTTAAATGTTAAATAAATATATAAAATACAATTAGTATAATATATAATTTGGCATGTCTCTAAAGAGAAAATATACGGTTTTGGAGAGAGTGGATTTTCAAGTTTTCTTATTTTTATAATTGGCATAAATTTAATTAATGTTTTAATGTTTCAAAGCAAGTTCACCCAAGAAATTATCCAAAATATCCATGTCTTATACCATCTTGGTGCTATCAAGTGTCTCAAATGGACTAGTTTAGCATATTTTAAGGAAAGTTTGCATATTTGAAGGTTTTTATAAAAACCTATGTTTCATTTTCACCTCTTTGCCTTCCTCCAATGGTTTCCAAATTCATGTGGTGTGGTGATCATGTGCTCATGTTTGTATTTGAATCCTCACCATGGTATTAGAATTATTTTAATTTCCCTTTTCCACCTCCATCTCATTCACCCCACACCATTATCTTATCTCAACATTTGCACTATGTTTTGTACCTCAGCACACCCTCCTTTCATGATTTTCCATCATCTTTCATCCCTCCTCTTTTTCACCCATCTCAATTTCTTGTTTCATTACTAAGTAGAGATAAATATTTATCAAATTCCACCACCAAATGAATAAGAGGATATGGGCTTAATTGAAGCATAAAACTACAATGAAAAGAAGCACTTACAACAATACATAATTAAACAATTGATCATGAAGGTATAATGGATGGTCAATGTGAGAAAGGCATTCATCAAATTATAGTGAGAAAAAAATATATGTTCATGAGGTATTATGAGGATAAATCCACCATGGAGGTGAGAAAATTTAGGTTTGGACCTTTAATCTTGGCATCATTTCAATATGGTAACCTACGATAAAAGGGGAACACAATCATGTTTTACATGAGGTTCATCAATTGAATGACTAATAAAGAAATCTCTCTATAAGGTATATATACCCTAACCTCATAAATCATATTAAGATAGGAACAATATTAAATAATTTTTTGGCCTTCCTTAATGTCCTATCACAATCCTTGTTCATACAAATGACACTAATTGTAACCTACAATTAAAGAAGGTGATAGTGCTTCAAGAGGGTTGATTCATGATGTATAATTCAAAGGATAGTTTGAATTGTTAAAAAATAATCATAAAAATATTAAATTAATTAATATTTTATTCCTTGGAAAACTATATAAGGCATACCAAACCTTGTGACTATTTGTATAAGGACAAATCATCATGCAAACAGTTAAGTCAAGTACATGTGTGAGAAAGTCTATTTCAAGAAGGGTCATGGTGAATTAACATGGTGAAAAAGTTTCATAGAAATATAAAATTATAGATAAGGTACAAATTACTTAAAATAGGATCCAAGTATTTAAGATCTTAGGCTTATTTCCTAAGTTCTCACCTACAACCACTAATAATCAGGTTTCCAAGCATAAGGTGAAAGAAGGTACAGTCATCAATATAGAGTCTTTCATTCAATAGAATAATTCAAGTATTTAGATATCAAGGGAGTAATATGATAGGATTAATTATTATTATGATAGTATGTTCCTTAATTTCTCCAAACATTTACACCTACAACAAGCCTAAAGGTAGGTTATAGCCCATAGAGATAAAGGTTTTAACACCATCAAGAGCCTTGTCAAGGTGTTGGGAGACCAACTTGAATCACCATAATACATGATTAATAATATAGATTTTGGTTCCAATAAATAACTAAAACAAGGATGAATTTAATTTAAAATAGGTCATAAAAGAGGAATAGGGACCTACTTCCAGCCCTAATGGATTCATCTTTAGGAAGGTAGACTAATTTTCAAGATACCTAGAAGATCTAAGACATTTCAATGAAATTATTCAATTTTTTTTGAGATATTTTGATATTTTAAGGATGTTTACACCTATTTTCACCTTATTTAAGCACCAATAATATCCACACCTTGCTAAAATCCATACATACCTACTATTAGGAACAACACAATCAAATAACATATAAGGATATTAAGTGTTATGATTTGGTATGAGTATCATTAAGGTCTTGTCATGATCAAAAAATCTTAAAATGACTATAAAATAACTATATAAAGATATTATATTCACGAGACATGGTGATGTAATCCTTATTTTCTTAAAATGGAAACCTACAACCACTAATAGGCACCTACAATCACTAGGAAAAACCTTACAAGCCACATGGGATAGTTAGGTCTTTTCCAAGAAAGAAAGTTTACTTTAATGATAGGAGGAAATACTATGATGAAATGATACTAAGGTGTCATGAAATTGGTGAAATCTAAGACACAACATAGCCAAGGTTCAATAATGCACCTATAACCCTCTCATAACACATAGTCCTATTTCCAAAAGGTAGTGAAGAGGAGTTTTCCATGGCAATAAAGAAGAGTTTCATGATGATATGAAAATTTCATAGTAATTAAAAAATTATCCATGAGTCAAGAAGTTAGAAATGGTCATCTAAGCCCTTATGCTATAGTCAATGATACAACCAACCTCAATCCATGCAAGTATAATCAAACACTCGTACAATAGGGTTTGACTCTCTTATGATGGTGTGTTAAAATGATACCATGAAAGTATGAATGAGATTTAAAAATAGTGGATTGGTTATTTTTCAAGATGAGGATTCATTAATGCTATAAACCTTTAGCTGGATATCAAGTATCATTATAAACCCTAGAGTCCTATATTGAAATGGACCTACAATAGGTAGGAGTCAACCTTCATGAGGCTTGACATGGAGAAAAAGAGACAAATTGAATCATTGGATGCATGATTAAGTATGAGACAAAAAATTCTTATGAAATAACCTAAGGATTTGATCAATTTATATAGATTCAAGGTTTTTAGGTGATTTTAAAGTAAAGGAAAGCCTACAGCCAAGAGTGCTATTTCTAGGATGGTAAGCCATACTTAATTAACTTTTAAGGAATTTTAACCTTGTTATGTTTTGTTGAATATTATAAAGAAGATAATTATAATTGAAATATCATTTGAACTTGTTGTATACTTATCATCAAGATCACAGCCATGATTTAAGACTCCAAGCACCCACCTATAGTCCTCTCTAAAGCACAAAAACTTTCCTTCAAGTTTGAGTTTCTTGATTAAGTGATATGTTTTCATTTTCCATGAATGTTTAAAAATAGAAATGGGTACATGAAATCATGTATTATGAATATGATGTTTGGAGGCATTGCTTGATAGTCAAGGTAAATTGGACCACCACATACAATCAAAGTGCATGCTCAATCAACACATAAAGAGGCATTTAAAAGGGTTTTAAAGCTTTTTGGCATGTAAAAGAAGAATTAAGACCCAAAATTTGGTTAAAATCATCATCATGACTTGAGGAATATTTCATATCATCCTCAAGGCCATTGCATAGGTGAAGAACCTTGTTGTTTTTACATAGTTGACTACTTGTCCATAAGTAGCCTTAAAGGCATTAAGACCAAAAAGGATTTTGGGAAAAAAATAGAGGTAATAGGTATGGGAAATGAATGAAAACAATGTTATTTTATCCCCTATATCATCCTACTAGTACCTAAAATATCAAAACTATGTTCTAGCCCAAAACTCAATTTCAAGCCTAAAAAGCCTATAACACAAAAGGCCACTTTTAGACCTTTCAAGAAATGATGAATCATTTAAATTCATATAATGTAATAGTAAAATATCCATTATGATGTTTTTAAGAAGTGAGAATTAATGGATGAGTCAGATTCATCCATGAGGATAAATTTAAATTCTATAGTTTCAGACACCCTTTCAAGCCACCTAATCAGATGCTCATATCATTCAACACATGAAGTGTTTAGCTAAAAAAATTATAATGATTTTAGGACCCATATTAAATTATAATTAATTAAAAAATTATTTTTGGTGAGGGGATATTATTTATGAACCATTTCTAAGAGCGTAGATAGTCCAAAATGCAAGCAAAACCCTACAGGCAGATTTATTTCACATGATATCCTCTCATATACTTTATATGGGAACCCAATATTTTTAGGGATTTTTAGGGGGTTATTATAATAAAAATTCATGGAAATAATTTTGGATTTGGAGGTCTGTGATTCATAAATCATCATTAAGAAGATTTAGCTCTAAAACCTTCCCAACCCCTCATAATGACTAGTTTTGAGAAACATTAATTTTATTTCCATAAAAACCTCATGGATAAACATCAAAAATCTTTAAAAAATGAATAAAAATCATAGAGGACTCCATAAATTCTATTTTTTTATAGATATTTATGGATCAAGGAATAAATCAAATTTTATTTTTAGAAAATAAAATGAAAGAAGAGCTACATCACAGTCCAATGAAATCCAATTCTTGGAGATTAAATCCTTATACATATTATTCATCCTAAAATATTTATAGGGTAAAAAAATATCCTATAAGTTCCTATATAATCTCCTTCAAAACAACCACTCTATAAGAAAATGAAGCAAAATGGACCTAGTCAACCATGGTGACTGAGTGGCCAAGAGTTTCTTCATCAAAATCACCTATCTCATGGTGGAAGGAGTTGTTTCAGATATAATAAAATATTTATTTTAGGTTTTAATTTTTTTTTAAGGTTTTAATGTCATCTCATTCAATAATATAGTCTATTAGGCTTAACTGGCTTGATAGACCTAAATGGTCAATTAAATGAAGATGAATTTGGTGTTGAAAGGCTATCAAATGGTATATTTTGAGTTACAAGTTGATTATATTATATTAAAGTGAATAATATAATACACATTCATCATTAAAGGTCCATTTCATGTAAAATGAGTTTAAGTGGAGTTTAGTCTATCTTAACTAATCAAAGGTTTAGTTAATTAGTTGACTAGTTTCATGCACCTTTCATAGAATTAATGAAAAATAGGACATTATCATGTTTAAAATAAGTTATAAGAGGAGTTAATCACAATATTTTGGCATATAATTTAATTAAAGGAAGATTTGACAAGTCAAAAATGGACCCACCTCTCATTTCAATGCCAAAGTAAGCTTCATACGAGGATTTTTAAGATAAATACAAGTTTAAAAGACTTTTGATAACTATTATAAAGGATTTTTGACTTGATTTCATATGAATTTAACTTATTCCTCTCATCTCTATTTCACATTGGCTAGAGGTACTTATTTTTTCTATAAATTTAGGCTTTCAAGTCAGTTTTTAGGATCCATCCATCTCTTGGAATGACCAAACTTTGCCAAGATTAAGTTTTGTAACATTTTTAGATAAATGAAATGATTTTTTATATATTTCATATTATGGTATAGAGTTTAATATTGTTTTTATTTTCATATGTGGTAGAGGTTTCTCCCTTGTCATGTCCTAATCTCACCTAGTTACTAGTAAGCTAACTTATGTAGGTCGTGTTTCAATGTTTGATGCCATTTGGATGAGATAATAGTGGATATAAGTGATTTTCTAGTGTCTTGAATCAGGCCTATTCCATCATTTCCCTTAGGATTTGATCAATTGATAAAACCACTACATGAAATATTGATGCATAAGAGTCATTCAGGGTTGTATATTCAATCATTTACTTGTCTTATCAGTGTTTTAAGAACTCAAAAAGAGTGGATGAACTATAAATATAGGTGTATCACTAAAAGTGAAGTAATATTCCCCTTATATTTTTTTCTCCCCCTTTTCATCCTAAAAAAATAGCAGTTTACTAAATAGAGAAAAATGATACATTAGGGGAGATAGCCTTATAAAAATGAAAGGTCTAGTCTGAGTTTAGGTGTCCCACAACTTAGATCATTCTAATGCTAGTCTAGGTGTGAAGGTGTTTCAGTTTAAAATTTGTCAGCCTTCAAATAGGGTACTACCTAGGTTGCTAACATTTAGGTTTCAATCTAACTAGGTAGCTTAGTCATATTCAGGCCATGTGAGTACCTAATTATATCTAAGGTGGAAACCACATGTTGAAAGGTGGAAATATTTATCTTTAAAGTTAAAATTTATGGCAAATTAAATTCAAATTCAAGCTAAATTGAATTATGTTGTAATTAGTTGCTAAAAGCAATAGTTTGAAGTTCTTTCAAACATATGCAAAGTTGACAAGCTTGCCATTAATACAACAAGAACTAGGATTTCCATCTGCATTGCATTAATCAAAGTAGTCATTCAAAAGGATACACAATCAAGGATATTATTATTTTCATTTTAAATCTATACACATTTTCTTTCTCTACTATTTATGCATTCATAGTTCGACAAAGCTCAAGTTTTTAATAGACTGTACTCTCATCTACCTTTATTAGAGCTTGAAAGTTACAAAAAGGTATAAATAGGATTTGATTACTACATAAAGTGTTACAAAAATGTCACAAATAGGTCCTTCTACTCTAGGTAAGAGTAGTTCCTTTAAGAATAATGACTTTCTAGTTTAGAATGGTACTTCAATCATCTTCAAAGATACTAAATTTATTCTTGAGGCCATAACATATGGTGACATGCATTATAGTAGCATTTATTTTAATTTATAATAAAATAATGTTTTTAATGAGAATGAAACCATACCTCATGTAATCCAACTAGCTTTGGATATCCTTGCCATTAACATGGTCAATCTCCATAAGGCTACAACTAAACTAAAGGTCATGCCATACACTGACCTAGTTTATAGTATTTTTGGGAGGTCAAAGTGTGAAGACAGGTTGATTAAGTCAATATCCCAAGGGATCTATATTTATTTCATATTAGGACCAAGCTTTGAGAAATACTATGACCTTCCCTTACCATAAATAGAATATAACTAGGTCATCATCAATAATTGGTATGAAGTGCACTCCTTGGAGAAGGTCTTGGCTTCATGGGTGACTGACACAATAAGAGTTGCTTTCATGGATGATAAAGGAAACTTTCCCATCCAAAATTTTATACAAGGAGTTATAATTGGCTTATCCCTCCTAAATAGAATATTTTCCAATCCACACATTGCTTTTGTAGACATAAAGACTATTCCATTGCTGTAAATCATCCTATAAGATTGGTAAATTCTCTCAATTGGGGAAATTATCAATGATAACCTAGTGTATGCAATACATACCAATTTCAATAATGGTTACCCATTAATTATGAGCTACTATGTCAAAATTCATGGTCTCCTAAGCATCCAAAAGTGGTGCTTCAACTCTTTTTTGCAATGCATATTCATAGATTCAAGTGTGATATCAAATTAATTATAGAAGAGTTTTACCTATTGGTTAACTAGTTTATCAATGAATTCAAGATGGAGATGGTATCCTCTAAACTTAGGTAAACCTTGAGAAACATGGGTAGCTACTAGTTATACCCAAACTTCATGGTTATCAAAATGGAAGGATTGATGGTGGCCCCTATTAGACTGCCAATGTTTCTGCCAATAAAGCTAGCTAAAGAAGAAAAGGCTTATGAAATCCTACATGGATTTGATGGAATATAAAAGAACAAGAATAAAATAACCTCCCTTAAGGTTCCTTAAAAAATAGGGAGAACCAGGATTACTAAATGGCATGATATTATTATAGCTGTTAGGCATAGGGATTCGTATGTTTTGCCTAAATATGACTTCAGACCATGTGATCCCAATAAGGTCATTGTCAAACATCTATTATGATTTAAGAAGAATGTAGTAATGGAATACAATCATAAATAAGAAGTCCACAAGTGGATATATAGAGATGCTTTGAATGATGAGGTGGTACTCTAGAATATATTAATGAAGAATATTAAATTGGAGATGAGACTAGATAGGGAGAAGGAAAAGGAAGATATTGCTAGGTATTAGCCACCACCAACATAGGGTAACATGTTTGATGATGATTAAAGGGAAGGGAAATATGAATAAAATGAAGACAACATTACTCTTGTAAGGAATAAGATAAATAAGCCTCCATAACTTACCACTTCAAGCATTCAAGACTTACCTCCATTATTTGAGAAAGGAAGATATAATAGTCAACTTGATCCCTCCTAAGGGCCTACAATAATATATAAATCTACTATGGGAGACATTCTAGAAAACCTATATCGACTTGACCCTAATTCTATTAAACTTGAAGAATTATAACAAGGAAATAATCTCCTTATGGAAGAAGTGTAGGATCTAGATGATAGAACCACTGAGAAGATCTAGAAGAGGAAAAGAGAGCCCAAGACCACTATGAGAGGAGCAATAACTCCTCCACTAGCTTCCCAAACAATGTTTCCCTTTATCAGGGTTGATCCATCTACTACTATTTTTACACTAGCACACCACATGCTACCCTTGGAGAACAAGATCCTAATGTAAGTGCTTCACCATTTCATTCCTTTCAAATTGCTAGTACATCTCAAACTATTTTTTATTCTAAATTTTCTCCTCCTACCACTACTCAATTTTTAGCTGATACTATCTTGGGACAAGATATTTTTTCCTTGGGATTTACTATCCCACATTTCATTTCTCATGCCACTACAAATATTCCATCTTCATTAGGAACTAATTCAATTTAGACTATTAATTCCACTTCTTCCTAGGTAGCAACAACTATTACAACATTTGCTATTGGTTCCCCTACATTGACAAGGCCATTAAGGCCCATTTTAAAACTTTTCACCTTTTCAAAGTGACCTTTTCCTTCATCCCCATTTAATATTTTTGTATCTTTAAAGGTTATTATGCCACTAAAATTACCTTTATATATTCTAAACATGATCCTTAAAAGAACTTTATTTCTCACACTTGGGCAGATAGACCTAACAAAATTGCCACATATTCCTATTATAGATTTAGCCTTTGCCTCAGCTACACCACTTCCAACAAATAAAATTCTTATTATTGTCCCAAATTGGGTCAATGATATTATATTGGAAACAAGATAAGAGAAGCCTCAGGTAGTACTCTTTGCACCACAAATTAGCATGAAATTTGATGCTAATATAAGTACCATAAAAAAGAGTGGTGAGGAGGTAGGTTGAATAGCCTCAATTTGGCTCATTTATGGCTCATGAAAGTGAAGAATTCCTCTTCACTTTAAAAAAGAAGAGGAAGTCTCACCCAAGTGAGGTAGATGAGTATGTAGAGGACCCTATGTCTATGTTCCAAACTAATGTAGTATTCACAATGGCCTTGATGAAAGGTAAGTAATAGGAGATGAAAATATTGAAGGAGAAATCATTGCCTATAGTTCCAAATAATATAATGATCTAATTAATATATTTATTCATCAATTTATTCAATTTATACAAGGTCACAAAGAGAAGGAAAGAGGATGGGACTTTTTAATTTAATGTGGTCATTAAATATGACCAAATACTTTCATTCTATGACACCAAGTTCTAAAATTTGGCTAAAGTTGTAAGGAACAAAAAATTCCCTAACCTCAAGAAACTACCACTTAAAGACATCCTCCCAATATAAACTATAATCATGAATAAAAGGATAACATTTAAAAGGTGGATATAACAAGTTAAATATGTCATTGCATCCTTAGAAAAGATAGAGTTCAAGATCACCCTATTGTTGAAAGATTCTATGGTCACTAGGGTGATGAAACCTAATGATAGCTTTATGGATGACAAGGATTTTAGAGCTCATATGAAAGTATTTTTGTGAAATTACAACAAGATATAGCCAATGCCAAGACTACCACTAAAGTGATGAATGTTATGGCTTTTGCTAACCAAAGGCTAAAAAGAGTTTAGGCTATCAAAGAAGCATTGAGTCTTGTACTTGTGGAGCATGGTAGGCTTATTCAAGAAACATCTAACCTATTTTGGCCTATGATCTTATATTTTGATAAAATTGACCAAGACTACCTAGCATACACTGAAGTTTAGAAAATGGAGGAGGCATATAAATAAAGGCAACAACATCAAGCACCTTAGTAACCTCCTCTAGGGCCTTAAAGAATATTTGGATTTATTTTTTAAATTCAAATTTAGAATATTCCCTTATAAAATGTGACATTTTATCTAAAATCCACTTAGTGATAGTTAGGCACCTTTTAATAGGCCCACTTGAACTTGTATAATAATTTTAAGGCCTATATATAAGGGTTTTTTCCCTCATTGTAAAACATGAATAGTTAGAAAATTAATGCAAAATAGCTAAGAATTTGTGAGATTGTCTATATGCTATGTTATTTGTTCTATATTTTCTAATTCTCATGATTTTATATAATTAATGGTTTGTTTTTTTTGACTAATCTAAAAATAATATCATTGTATGCATCTATTGGTTTGATTTTAACACTAGGCTAACAAATATTCTGGTTTATACGCTCTATTTTATCTTAGTTATAGTTGAATGTGATTATGTAATCTAATGTGAATGAGTAACTTTGGTGCAACATATGTTTTAAAATATATTCATTTCCTTTCCTTTAAAGTCTCAACTATGTTCATTTGGATTTGAGTATCAAACTAGGTTTGGTGAATGCTAGTTTTTCATAATAATGTTATAATGTAGCAAACATTCTTATCTACCATAGCCTATTTACCTTTGGATCTACCCCATGACTCACTTTAGTTTACCTCATCCTATAAATATTCATGGTTTTTTTGTGATTAGGAAATAATTGGAAAAGTTTAGAATAATTTCATAAAAATTAGCAAGAAATAAAGTGTTAATACATATAATTTGTTATCCCTACAATAAGGTCTTCTTTTAGACTTAAAAGTGGTGGCCATATCTCTACTATTTTTCTATTTTTAGTATTATTTGTGTAAATGACTCAAGTATCGAGTCTTCTAGGAATTAAAATTGAGTTTATTTCTTCCCTTCTATTCCCTAATGACAAAGGGAACACATTAAGTGCATCAACAGGAAGGGAGAAACCTCCTACTTCTTTGGGAAGATGCATGGATAAATCGAGAGTGGTGATTGGATAGTTTTTAAAAGTGGATTTGAAGATATTAGAACAAAATTGAAGAGCCACCCTGGATTTAAGTCAAATTAAATAAAGCATACTTATCATCTATGGCTCATGATTTGTAGTTCAAAATTCAAAAAAATCTAGAGTTTAAACATTGTAATCTCAAGTCTTTGCATTCACTTTCATTTTATATCCATTGAAGAAATCCAAATAAGTATATGTTATTTGATAAAGTAATTATGTGCATTCATCCATCATTAATACAAAATACAATCTCATTAATCAAAATTTGAAATCCATGGCCAAAGTAGGAGCATCTACAACCACCAAGTTAGAACATGTCTCATTTTTTTATTCATATTGGACAAACATAGTCTTATGAAACATCAATTTTGATACCATTGCATTGGCTAAAAATTATAAACACTACAATTACTTATACTACCATGTGGATGGGATTCCTCCCCAGATGTCTATCTTTCAAGGGCTAAATCTAGCTCAGCCATTGCCCCTATCAATAGAGCCCCCAAGTGATTCTTCATATAAGAAATAGATTAGTAAAATACAATTCACTACAAATATATATAAAAAGACCATATATATAAGGTTATATATATATATAAACAAATTTGGAATTGAACAACAATTTTACTTCAAAGTGTGAAGGTTTAGCACCAAAGACTAGTGACATAGCTCTAAATAATGAAATATATGTTATAAATTATGATAGTTATCCTCCTAAGATGAAAAATCATAAATGGGAAGAATCCTCCTCCATCATTAAGAATCAAGACAATGCCATTAGACCACCAATACCACAATCCATAATTTGATGTTACATGTTTTCAAAAGATCTCCTCCAATAGATTTGATGTGACAATATTCTCAAAAGACCTCATCCAATAAATTTGATGTGATGATGTTTTCAAATGGTTTTTTCAAGAAATATTGATGTGACTATGTTTTAAATAAAGCATCTTTAAAAAATATTTGGTATGGCATGTAATTCATTGCATTTATTGCTCCTAGTACTATCAATAATGACCTTTATGCCACATCATTAGTAATTGAATAGATAAAACACCTTCCCATTATATCTTACATGATTCAAAGAGATAACCATAATTATCACCATCATTCTTATCATGATCAGATCATATAACCTACTTTGCTATTCATTATTGCATTATTACTTCCATTACTTACTGTGTCATATTTCTAACCTCTTACTTCCCCTATTCCCTATGTAAATTCAAGCTCTATGTTTTTATAGTATAGTCATATTTATAATTAAATAGTTCTTGCTCTGAAGATGGATGGGAGAAATAAAAAGAGTGAACTAAAATCCTCTACTCTATTAATGTAAGATGAAGTAGTCAGAGATGCCTTTGGAACAACAGGTTGGTTGAATTTATTAAAAATGTTTTAATGATTCCATGAAGAAATTGTGAAAGAGTTCAATGAGAATTTTGATGAAGATAATTCTAGTAAATCCCTTTGTAATAAGTGATCTATCTAGGAATCCTAAGGATGTAGTAGTTTCCATTGAAAATATCAATTTTTCTGACCTAATTTATATGTTTGTTGAAGTAAATGAACCATATACCATATTTTCCAAATCCACCCAAGGAGTAGCCTAGGGAATTCTAAGATAAATTCTTCCTCAACCTTGGAAAAAATTTATTTTCTAGATAATGAAATATATCACTTGTGATGGTCAATTTATAGTAGTGGGTGGATATGCTATGAGATTCCTTCACCTGAGGAAATGAGTTGCTTGAGAATAATATAAGATAAACCTTCCCTCTTTGTTTCACAATGCTCTGATTAATGTTTCTTAGAAGATAATATGAGGTACTAGGTCTACCCACCATCATAGGTTGGTTACACTCATTTGTTGCCATTATTTTCTCATTAAACCAATGGGTGAAAAATATTTGTCCTCTTTCCTACAAAATTTTTCTCTAGTTCTTACTAAAATGACACCACACCCTACTTCTCCTCCTTCCAACCCAATCTAAATTGAAGAACCCACAATTCAAATTGAAGAATGACCATCTTTGCTGCCATTGGCTCTAAATATACTACACTAGAGATCAAATCAACAAATGGGAATTTATTTAGATCCCCCCTCATCTTATTCCAACTAAAATCTAGTACATTTCCAACTTATTTTATAGGAATAAAAACAAGAAGATGTGAAGGCCGTAGAAGAAATTATATTTAAATAGGGAACCCTAGAAGAATAAGTTATACCTCAAGAAGTAGACAATATTATGTTATTTGTTTTTTATAAAGGTAAGTAACCCTTGATTTAATAATATCCATCTTCTCCACATTCTATAAATGAAGAAAAATAAATGTATCATGCCATAGTTTTATCATGCCATGTGGAAATAATCAGAATATAACAAATAGAGTTAGATGTTCTATATTTAACTTTGAAAGGTAAGGAATTGATGATTTTTAATTTGAAACAAAGATGGGAAGAATATATTACTAGAGTTAGTAAATAAGAAATAATTATTTAAAGAATGCACGCTGAATAGACTAGGATCCATAATGTAATGTTTTCACAAACCCAAGAATTGAGTAATTTTAAGAATTATCTTGCTATCAAGGACACTCTAATTACTGATTTACAAAAAGCCAATGTTAATAAATGTAATCTGATTAAAAATCTAAGACAAAATATTTTTGATATAAATATAATGCTTTCCCAACATACTAATAGAATAATATAGCTCACTACTTAGAATTCTAAGTTACAAGCCTCTATTCAAGCCATACAAATAGAAACACGAGAAATTATAATTCATATAGAGGATCCAATAATATATATTCCCTCTTTCCCTATTCCATTGTATGAAATAATATCTATCTAGGATAACACCTAGAATAAAATTCAAAATTTAAAGGATGAAAATTTCAAACTTGAGGAGGAATCTCGAAAGTAATTTGTATAATCCCAAATAAAATTGCTTAAATCACAAGTTTATATCCAAAAATTATTGACATGGGGGAGACATTACCTATTGATTTAAATCATATGGAAGTCCTCAACCCCACCAGTATTAGATGGAGTCTAAGAAGAGCCAAATTAGTTTTATAGATAATCACTCGACTCATAGAGGAAACAGGTTTAGATGTTTGGATTGGGATGAGGTTTTGTCCTCCTATCATTCTATATCCTCTATTTACATGGTGGTGTTGTATTTCTTAAGTAAAATTTGAATTTGAAGCCTGAGTGTATACAATTTTTAGATATGTTGGCTTCTTTCCAATGGGCCACCATGACTGGGGCCATGATTTTAAATTTTATGATCTCATTCATGGGTTTGAGTCAGGAAATTTAGATTAAGGATCATTCATCCCACTTATTTACAAGAGGACTTGCAAAAGGTAAAGTGTGGGAAAGAAATGATGAGCATTTCATATAACTCATCATAGTTATATAAATTATCCATAAAGTTTTGCCTTTGGTTATATATTGTATTGTATTTAATATTTAAAGTATGATCTAAGTAGGATATGAATGTAGTTGTTTTTTTATTTGTATGTAATTTACTATTTATTCTTTACATTTTTATTGTGTCTAACTTGGATGAATAACATAGTTTTGAATACAATAACACATCCTAATGATGGGTTAATTTTGAATACATCAACACATCCCAATGATGGAGTAGTTTTGAGAAGGCAACACACAATTTTGACAACTCTTTCATCTATAATTTTGAGGATTCAATAAGCAAGCTCTAAAGATTGAATTCTTTGAAGACACTCTAAAGACGCTCCATAATTTCTCCAAAGATGTTCTGGGTCTACTTTGAAGACATACATAGGATGCTCTAAATAAGTCTAGGAATGCTCCAAAGACCTATAGGGGTCTCTAAAGACCTGTAAAAGATGTTTCGAAGATACCTTTATGTGTTCTGAAGACCAAATGGATCCTACTTCTTAGAATGGTAATTCTATAAATATCTATAAATAGACATTTTATATTTAGATTGTTTATTTTAGACATTACCATTCATGATAATGGCTTAAAATAGTATATATATATATATATATATATAGTTATTTTATGAATTGGATAAGTATTTACAGTTTAGATTAGTTATTTCCTATCTGTGATTAGTTGAGTCAGTCCCAACACTTTCCTAGAAGTGAGGGATCCAACTCCTAAATTACCTATAATTTTAATAAATAGATTTGGGTGTTAAGATCATGAATATTTTATATCCTTTGAATATATTATAAGATGAGTTTAAATACACATCTCCTTCTCATTCCATGGAGTTTTTCTATTCCTAGTTCAAAGTTCTAGATGTTGAATTTTTTGATGTTTATGTTTTGGATGTTGATAGCATTAATGATTAACAAATAATTTATATTTACTTTATTATAAACTAGAGTTATAATTATATTTACTATTTTTAAGATTTAGAAAGCATAGTAAAAGTAAAACCACCCAAATAATGAATTTTACAACTCCAATACCAAATAGTCTCACTGAAAACAACCATAAAAAACTACCCTAGTTGAAAATGACACCAATCGATTGATTAGTTAAATGAGAGGTATAATGATAACCTATCATTAGATGTATCAATTAGGCTCTTATTAGACTAATCTAAACTACTAATTGCCAAAGAAAAGGTTTAGAAAGAAGAGAAAGGAATGATTAAAAATAAAAAGCATGATACACCAATCTTTGGCACTCCTCATTGTTTTAAGACACACAAATATGATATCCAAGAACTCATACACTCACACAAACTCCATAACTAGCCCATTACATAAGTGTTTATTAAAAAAAAGATCAAGGAAATAAGATAAAAGAGGAAGGGATGATCATATCCACAACCTATCTTCATGTCATGGATTATATATCATATCCTAAGACCTACAAACATAAAAATATCTTACATATAGGCAAGAGAGAGAAGACAAACACCAATAAAGAGAGATCCTTCATGAAGTATTCATGCATAAACTCAACTAAACACAATATAAAAGCATATATAACGGTAAATGAGCATTTATATTTATACCAAGAGGTGTTTTCATTACAAAATGGGTAGGGATAAGCCATACCATAAGAGGAATTAGTCTCTTAAAATGATAAAATTGAGAGATATATAGAAGAAAATGGAAGACAAAAGAGGGGGAAATGGATGATGACTTGAGTGATGTCATCCTACAAGGAAAAAGTATTCATTATTATAAAAGGATTATTAAGTGGTTTTATTTACCTCCTCTTTCCAATTAATCTCTCCCATTTTCAAAATTTGTCACTTCTCCCACTTGGTCTTCTAGAATCCTCTACACACTTTGTGAAGGCTTCCCCAAGCAACACAATGTTGTAGCTACGATATTAACCAATTTTGATCATACATTTCTCTAATTTGAAATCAACATAATTACAAAGAGGGACAAAAAAAATTTCTAATACAATAAATAATATCAAAAATGGAGTTGTGGGTCAAAATATGTGGCTAAAAAACCAACATGTAGTCACACATAGTCACATTATCATCTTTAGAACATGGAAAAATGGAAAATCACAAAGTAATATATGATCAAAATCCATCATATCTTATATTTATAGAAATATCTTGGAAATATTCTTAAAAGTATATTTTTAGTTTTTTAAAATATCAAAATAACCCATATGACCTTCTCTCTAAGTGTTTTTTTCTGAAAATTTGGTCAAGTGATAAACCTTCCCATAAGGGTCACTTTGTACCATCATAAGTTTTCACTGGAAGCTCATGAATATAAAAAAAAATCATTACCTTTTCATACCATAAGGGTAAAATCATAAAACAATTCATGGAATTTAAACTACATTTTATTTGATGAAAATGAGATTCAAAAGTGCTCACTAAATAGATTTAGCAACTGGGAGATGTAGAAAATGACCAAGTAAAAATTAGTGTAAAAGCTTATTTTCATAGCTATAAATTCCACACATTATATCTAATATGTGTACACTATATTTAAAATTAAACTTTAATTTCATTTATCTATAACAATGATAAAATTTAACAATGTTTGACCTCCTTTACCACAAAAAATGAGCTTGAAACATGTGTACTGGCTAGATCTAAAAAATGGAAATACAAAAAATTGACCAAGTAAAAATCAGCTCAAAATCCAATTTTCATAGTTTTGAATTTTTCATGTGAGAGAAATTTTATAAGAATCATTTGAACATAAAATTATTTCCACATTTGGTTACCTTCATGTGAAATTTTAAGGTGATTAGATTTGATTTCATCTTGCACAATGGTGTTTAAATAGTGTTGTGCAAGCTGATTTGGTACCTAAAAACATAAACATTTATGCACTAGACAGTTTTCATGACTATGATATTTTGAAACTAATATTAACAATGTGAGTCTTTCCAAGTAGGATATATTACCTATTTATTTGAATCAAAATTAATTCCTCATCCTCACCAACATTAGATGGACTCTAAGAAGAGCTAAAGTAGTTTGTCAGATAATCACTCAGCTCTTAGAGGAAAGAGGTTTATATGTTTATATTGGGATGCGGTTTAGGCCTCCTATAATTATATGTTCTATATCTCCATGTAAGTGTTGGATTTATCAAGTATAAGTTGAATTTCAAGCTCAATTACATATAGTTGTTAGAGATCTTGGTTCTTGCTAAGGGGCCATTGTGATTGGGGCTATCATTTTGAAGTTTATAATCTGAATCAAAGGTTTGACTCAATAAATTTGGATTAAGGATCAGTCATCCCACTTATTTACAATAAGAATTTCATAAGGTAAAATGTGGGGGAGAAATGATGATAATTTCATATATCTCATCATAATTATATAAACTATCCATAAGGTGTTGCCTTTGGTTATATATTGTATTGTATTTAATAGTTAAAGTCTGATCTAAGTAGGATATGAATGCAATTTGTTATTATTTGAACATAATTTACTAATAATTATTTACCTTGTTATTATGTCTAACTTAGATGAATAATGCAATTTTAATTACAATAACACATCTTAAGGATGGGGGAATTTTGAGTATAGCAACACATCCCAATGATGGGGTCAATTTGAAAAGGCAACACATAGTTTTTACAAATATTTTGGATATAATTTTGTGGATTCAACAATCAAGCTCTACAAATTGAATACTTAAAAGACACTCCAAATAAGCTTTATAATTGATTTGAAGATGCTCTGGGTGTGCTTTGAAGACATACATAGGATGCTCTAAAGAAATCTAGGAATTCTTTAAAGACCTATACAGGGTGCTCTGAAGACCTATACAGGATACTTCAAAGATAATTGGATGTGATCCAAAGACTAAAAAAATTATGTGTAATACATGCTACTAAGATAAATTAATAGAATTTTAATAAAAAAAATTTGTTTAAAAAAATAAAAAATTGATTGGATACAAATGATAGATGGCAACTAAAAACAAAGGAGCATCCATACAATTCAGCTCCCTATTGCTTCCCACCCTTCAAAAACTTCTCTCTAACTATTAGTTGCTCATATTTTTGAGATAAAAATATTTTATAATCAATTTTTTAATATATAATGATGCATGGGACCCCTATACCCAATAATATCGAAGTACAAGGGAAAAATTTTCCACCCCAAATAATAATGTTAAGTGTTATTCAATCATTCATTCATTAAAGTTTATTACATGGCATGAGGTAAAATTTCACCACCCAAAAAAAATAATTTTCGACACAATCTAAAATAGAAACAATTCAACTCAAATAATAATAACCTAGAATAGGCCAAAAAGTGATTTTTCAACTCAATCTAAAATAAGAATTATTCATAGTATCCTAAATAGTGCCAACAGATGAATGATGCAAGGAGATAGAGATACGGTGGAACCATTGAAACCCTCTCACATCAAAACACTTATTTACTATGATTATTTACTTAAAGTTAATAAACAATAGTTTATTTCCCTTAACATTCACCATTTGGGTCCCTATTGAATATAAGTAAGTGCTAAACAATCCTAATCTCTAGCATTTCATTCTCTTAGCCATTTCATAATAAAAATCTAGGTCTATCTTAATCTCACCTATTTCATAAATTAAATTAGTAAATAGTGGATAAAAGGGTCATGTTAAGCCAAGAAAAACACATATTTTAGATACAGTAAAATAATACATTAAATAGATTAAATACTTGATAAGGACCTCCAAAAATGATGGTGAAAAATGGGGTCGACGTTTCCACCACTAACACCAAAGTTAACCTAACACTGAATAAAATAATTTTTTTAGCCTTCTAATGGGAGAGATAAAAACTAAGAAAAAATAGTGGAAAGATAAATATATAAAAATAACCCTAATTTCAAATCATGTAGGAATTTTTAACTCTATAATAATTTAAAATTTTATATAAAAATTTATAATATGTAAAATTATTTTAAAAAATTATTTATATATTTAAACATATTAAACATTTAAATAATATACATTATTTAATAAAAATGTTCAAACATAAATAAAAATAAATAATAAACTTAGTTTTTTAATATAAAAATATTTACAATTTTTTTTAATAATTATTCTTATTAAAAAAGTTTATTTATATTTGTTAATTAAATTACATTATCAGATTATCTAATAGATATTTGAGTACTTAATTTTTAGTCTCCATAGAATACCTTTGGGATAATTTAATTTACCAATTCAAATACCTATGAGAGCAAGTCACCTTTCCTGAATTTACAAATTAATATTTGGAGATGAATTCGACCCCAAAAAGGTAATTAAAATAAGTGACACAAAATCCATACCTAGTAACTCAAAGACCTAGACTTGGGAAAGAATTTTGTGGGGTTATCTATATTATGGTTATGTGAGGGAATAATTAGTCTACACCATACCAATCTCTAAACATTAACTTTTCATTCATGACAACAAGTTGTGATATCTCAATGCAGAGTTAGGGTTAAACATTTTGGCCAACAACACAAGCAATTAAACTTTAAATCCCAATATTAGGGTCAAAAATGCATGTCCAAATCACATCTATGTAAAATCAATTAAATTTAAACAAGAAACTATAATCCAAGAAAAGTTACTCCTCTTGAAAAAAATATTTCAATATAAAAATCACAAAATCTTCATTTATCAAGATTATATAAATCATATTATTGATGAATAATAAGATTTAATTATCTCTTGAGAATATTTTCAATGGAATTTTTACCATTAGCCAGTACATCAAATATGTATGCATCTAAATTCACTTTCTATATTTAATGTCAATAATATTATTATTAGTCGACACTAATTCCACTTATCTAATTTATCTCCTTTTATCTCTCTAATTGATTACCCATTTTTAATTATTTATCTAATGACCCCCTTCATTGTTTACCATCTACTAGCCTTATCTATCCCCACCAATTGATTAATTATCCTAAATCTCAATTATCTTATCCTAATCCCCACTTATCTATTATCTGAGAATTTTAAATTCCCATGGTCCACCTACCCACCTATACTAGCCTATTCCTAGGCTCTCATATACCCTTAGTCCCTAATCACCTACCTAATCCCTATCTAATCCCATAACTAATCCTAATTAGTCCCTAAGAGGATTCTATAATTCTCATATTATAGAGTCCTCAATATTCTCACCTTCCTCTCTAGAAGCCTCTAAATATAGAGGCTTCCAAGAATAATCCCCAACCCTTGATCTCCCCAAGCCAATTTTATATCTCAGCTAATGATCTTTCCCTCCTATTTCAATTTAAACAACTCCATTACTCCATTGGAGCTAACTGAAAATCATCTAGAAAATCCATGTCCAACTATTAAAGTGATCAAGAGTCTCCATGCCAATCTAATCCATTATCAACAATCCATGATCATGCCAACTTAATGCCAAAATTTTGAGTCTAAGGTAACCAATCCAATCCTCTTATTTTCATATTTTATTTAATCATCATTTAAAGAATTTAGCTTTAGGATTATAATATTGATTTGAATTATGAATTCATCTATTGCATTTAGTTCTAATGGCTCTAAATCTTACTTAGATAGTTTGATATTTGATTGGATTAGATTAAATGCATGATCTTAAATCCATTAAGCTTACATTTCCTTCTACAAATTGGTAAATCCCAAGATGATCAATGCAACTTTCATCTACCTTAGAACACTTAATATATATAGTATTTCTATATATAGACTTTCCATTTATAGATTGTATCTAAATGTACATTTGTATGATTTAGGTAATTACATTCCAATTAAATAGAAACATACTAATTTAGGAAGCTTTTCAAAGGAATTTTGATTATTAACTAGTACATCTCAAGATGATAAATTCTATTTTGAAATATTAACTCATTTGAAAATAATTTATAAGGCATTATGATGATTCATTGGTCCATTCTATGATGACCAAGATCATTTGTAGTTATCGTAAGAACACTTTATATTTATATAGTATGTCTATAAATAGATTTTTATATGTTATTAAATACTAGACTTGAATCCTTTTATATATGTCTTTAAATATATATTTTTATTTGATTAAAAAATCTCATAAATCAAGGTAAGAGAGCCAAGGTGGGGCTTTTTCACAATCTTCATTAAAAATGATTAAAACATTGGAGGAAAAATATTTCTCATTGAGAAGAACACCTAAAAGGCATCCAAATTATGTTCTTGATTCATAATGTATCTTTCATAACCCTCTTGCATTAGATGTATCATTTCATCCCTTTGTGGCACTAAAATTTCCTACTTATGAGAAACAATTGGGCGACCCTAAGCATGACCGAGAAATGAAACTCTTTATATTAAATAAGAAAATTTTTGGGCCCACTACATTAGCCTCATCCAATACATAAGAATTTAAGATCAAGCCATTTTAAAACGTTAATCTGAATGAACCAAATTGTGATACCAATCAAATAGTGAACATGGAGGTGCCACAACAAGTTATATTACAAAATGCATCAAGAAAAAAATTACTAGATTCATAAAACCTTTAGTGTTTCTTATGATGAATTTGGTTGAGTTTCAACTCATATCTCTCCCTATACATGTAAGTAATCCCTAAGCATATTTGGTCAATCTATGACTTATATGAGTTTCAATAAATTACATTTAATGGGTCTCCTACCATGGGTTTTGGATCACATCCAGGGGATCATCAAAATTAGAAAATGTTTAATAATCTACTACAAAACATATAATGAAAATTATATAAGTTCAAATATGGAGATAAAATTAAAATTATCATCATGAAACTTTAGACATGATGGTAATGATTTAAAAATAATAGGCTTTTGCATAATAAGTGGAGTTTCATCCACATTTTGTGAAGATGTAACATAAGTAAATTGTCTAATAGGGATTTGACTCATTAATTTTCATCCCCCTTAAAATACCTTAGAGATAATTTAATTCATCAATTCAAATACCTATGAGGGTGATTCATCTTTATTACATTTACAAACGAATATTTGGAGTTGAATTCGACCCCAAAATGGTAATTAAAATAAGTGACACAAAATTGTACCTAGTAACTCAAAGACCTTTAAGGAAAGGATTTTGTGTACTTATATAAATTATGGTTATTTAAGGTTATAATCATTCTACACCATATCAATCTATAAACATTAAATTTTCATTCATGACAACAAGGTGTGATATCTCAATGAAGAGTCTATGTTAAACAATTTGGCTAATAAATAAGTACTTCACCTTTGAAGTTGAATAATGGGGTCAAAAATATGTGTCCAAATCACATCCATGAAAAATCAATTAAATATAAATAGGAAAGTGAGCCAAGCAACTTAATTACTCCTCTTGAAAAAATATTTCAATACCAAAATCATAAAAACTTAATTTATCAAGATTATAGAAATTATATATGAAATACAAGGTTTAATTATATCTCTTGAGAATTTTTTCAAGGGCATTTTAATAATTAATTGGTCTATCCCAAGATGATCAACACCATTTTTAACTACCTCAGAACATTTACTATATATAATATTTATATATATATAGACTTTGTATTTATTGATTGCACCTAATGTAGATTTGTATAATTTAGGTAATTTCATTCCAATAAAATAGTAATAAACTCATTACAACACATTACACTTGATGGGTCTCCAATCATGGATTTTGGATCACATCCAAAGGGATCATATGAATTAGAAAATAATCAATAATCCATTACAAAACCATACAATAAAAATAATATAAGTTCAAATAAGGAAATAAAAGTAAATTTTATCATCATAGAAATTTGGAATCGATGGTAATGATTTAGAAATAATAGGCTCTTACATAATAAGTGAAGTTTCATCCACATTTTTTAAGATGTAAAATTATTAATAATATCTTTAGGAGAAACAAGTGGTGGTGGTGTAATAGTAGGCATACACATTATAATAGATGGTGTCATTTGAACATATATGTCCACTTCACATTTTTATCATATTTCTAAACCCACAATTCTTCTTGGTTGCTTCTAATTTTTTTAGTGCAATTGTAACAAAAGTAATTTCTCCATTGCAATCACCAAGACAAAACTTGATCACCCACAATTGAGATCCTTATCCAATTAATATTTATGTCCCCTGATCAAAACCAAGGGAGTTGCAATTTTGACGTAGAGATTGTGATAAGAGGTTATTTATTTACATGAAGAATGTAAGCCATCATAGACTAAAACATTTCATGGTGATTTAGATCCCAACATTTTTACATCCACAATTAATTTAGAGGAACTTATTTTGATATTATCATGGGTTTGGAATTACTAGTAGGTTTAATTGTCGTTTTACACTCTTTCGTTTCACATAACCCCTCTTGCCAACACACACACACACACAAATTATATTAGTTATTAAATAAATATTGACATATAATATATATCATAATATATTTATATATTAAACTGGTTAATTATATATTTTTTAAAATATATTTTAATATTAATAAAAATTATTATATCATATAATATATATGTTAATATAGGTTATCAATCAATATTATATATTATATATTTCAATATAATATATTTTAATACATCTATATATTATTAATAGTATAAAAATAATATTATATTTTTAACAAAATTAAATGAATTTTTATGCCTTTAATGTATTTAATAATTCCATGTAACATGAAAATGGGTTGAGTTTCTACTTCATTTAAAATTCATGTGTAGGAGGGAGTCAAAAATGTGCTCACAGGTATGGATTTAAAACTTTGTGGTGTTTCACCATGTGCACAACATATGAGGAATATTACTTTGAAGACCAGATATAATAAACACTAATAATGTTTGGTATGAAATTAAAAGTCAAACAACTTTACTCTTGAAAAAAATATTTCAATACAAAAATTAAAAAACATCATTTATCAATATTATAAAAATTATATATCTATATATTGTTAATAGTACATAAATAATATTAAATTTTTAACAAAATTAAATGAATTTTTATGTATTTAATGTATTATATAATGCCATGTAACATGAAAATGGGCTGAGTTTATACTTCATTTAACATTCATATATGGGAGGGGGTCAAAATGCACTCACAAGTACATATTTAAAACTCTATGGTGCTTCACCATGTGCACAGAAGATGAGGTAGATTAATTTGAAGAGAAAATATATCAAACATTAATGTTTGGTGTAAATTAAATTAAAATTTTCAATCATGTATCATGAAGTTGAAATCATTTATCTTGAAACATTAAATTTGGTGTTACAGATGATACTTGGCATGGGACAATGGGTAATAAAGTAGATGGACAATCAAATTTCAAGTAATGTGAATGATTAATTTTGTATCCTTTCGAACTTGGTTATAAATTTTTTATGGATTGTTAAATTACATATAAATTACACAAAGGAATATTTGTCCTACTTTACAAAATGATAAACAAATTTTAGTTAACCATGAGGTATTTGGATCTGTAATTTCAGTTAGTGATATGCATTTTTTCTATTAAACTAAATCAAATTAAGATAAAATTTATTTAGCACCAATGAATATTTTTTCTATTTATTAAAGGTGAGTTTATTTCTCCACTCAAACCCTTTGGTTTATTTCTATATTTTATTACGACTAGAATGATTAATTACTAACTTCAATTTTGAAGTCTGACTGTGAGATGTATTTTTTGAATATCTTTTTGCAGATGAAGGTGCCATAAAGTGAGGTGGAGAATGGTTTATAAATTTCCATTGAAAAGACAATTTATTTTTTGTCTTGTGTATACCATGGCCTTGTTGGTAGTTTTTTTTAGTGCATAGTAATATACATGTATTCACACACGTATAGTCAGTTGTAGTTTTTTTCTTCTTATAAATGTTAGAAACTCTTTATTTCATATAATATGAATGCATTGTTTTTAGCTTAGTTTTGTAGCCAATAATATTTATTTTCAAATAATTTTTTTAAATTAAAATACTTATAATTTTTATAAGCAACATATATTGTATAAATTTTTAAAGAATGTAGGATTAAAAACTAGAAAAAATAATCCTATAATTTCTTAACAACCCCTAAAAAATAATTAGTAATCCCTTGGCACGGGACCCCTACCTTACTATAGGTGAATTTGATTAAATGGTAACATATCAAATTGATAGATGGAAATATAATATAGAGTGATGTAATTCCTACTATGATAATGTCAAATTGTTATTGGTTAGTTTGAGAGATTAAAAAATAAAAAATAAAAAATTGTTCATTATTCATTAATCTAAAAACTAATGTGCCACTTCTAATGTAATTCAAACATTTCTCAATCCACTACTACGACCATTCATTGATGAGAAATAGTTCTTGGAACTAATGATGGATGGTTATGATGTCCCACCTTCTAAAAAAAATGAGGTTACTTTAATTTTTTTGAGGAAAATTTAATTCAAGTTTAATGTCTTGAATGAAATTATTTATTAATATTATTATTAAGAGTTTTAGGGCTTTGAAAAAGGCTTTTGACAAGATGGGTGCATATCATATGCCTAATAAACCTATGGGAATATTTATCAAAAACCACGTTCACCTAAGATAATCCCCTCTACAGTGAAGTATGTTGTAGAGATTGATAGTTTACATGCACTTAAGGCACATACTAACACCCTTGTGTAATATATGAGCCAATTTTTCCATAATAATACTTATGAGAGTGGAAATGGATATGGTCTAACCAATACTTCTAATCGACCACACTAATACATATCTTGTGGTAGTCTATGCACTAGAACTTATATTAGATGAGGAAAAATATTTGATTTAAACTAACTATGGTGGTGTTTCCAATTGGATAGATGATATGGCTTTCACCCCTATTGCAATAAATGTGATTGCTAACTGTCATTGTGCATTTTCATGAACCAAAATGTGGATGTCATAGAAATGACATTTCAAGGCCACATTTAATGGCTTTATTACTAAGACTACATTTTGGGGTCATTTTTGGAGGGTTAATCATGCATATAGTATTTTTAGGATGTTAATGAAAGCTACATTAACATAACATCTAGTATTATAAACCCAACTTCTGTAATTTTCAATATTTGGTAGTGGTATATATATGGGGTTTTATCAGTATCGTAAGCCTTGTGTCGAGCATAATTTTAAATGAGAGCACTTCCCTAGAATAATTATCTTTGTTGCTCATTTTACACAGCCTAAATTTTGATGTTTTCCATAGATTAATTTAAATTAATACTAATGATAACACATTAAGGTCCTTTCTTGATGTTTAAAAAAATTATATTAAAATTATTAACAATAAAAAATAAATAAATTTTTTAATTTTAAATATGGTTAGATTTCTGGAATATATATTTATATATGTACAAAAACTATTTTTTATACACAATATTTAATAATCTTGTTTCTCATCGTGTTTCCATTGTGGACACATTTTTGCATTTTTGTATTTTTGATTTTTTATTTTTTGAAACATACATTTGGTTTGGAAATCTCACCTGCACCTTTGCAAGTATCTTTTAAATTTGACATGTAATTTTTTTATTGGATCTATTAAATTTAAATAGTGTTTAAAATATAATAATTAATTTACATAATAATAAATTAAAAGCAATATATATGTAATTTTTTAGGTTGTGATAGGAGACAATACCATCTTTTTCCTAACCATATTGTGAACCATCTTATAGCTCATATATTGCTACAACTACTCGGTTGATGTTTAAATTGTGAATATTATAAGTTGTCATTTTTGTATATATATATATATATATATATATATATATATATATTAATGACTAATGATGTTATTTTTTTGTTTCATTGTTGACCTCATTTGAGACTCCTCCATTTATATGGGTAGGAGCTAACATAAACATCATTAATGTGATTTCATTTATGCAATAACTTACTGAGGTGTGAGTCAAACTTGAAAATTTTGTTTAAGTGTAAATATGTATTTATTTGAATAAATATCTTGGAATAAGAACCCCCATGTTCATATTTTAGATTCATTTAATAATTATATACAATTAATATATATATATATATATATATTAATGACTAATGATGTTATTTTTTTGTTTCATTGTTGACCTCATTTGAGACTCCTCCATTTATATGGGTAGGAGCAAACATAAACATCATTAATGTGATTTCATTTATGCAATAACTTACTGAGGTGTGAGTCAAACTTGAAAATTTTGTTTAAGTGTAAATATGTATTTATTTGAATAAATATCTTGGAATAAGAACCCCCATGTTCATATTTTAGATTCATTTAATAATTATATACAATTAATATATATATATATATATATATATATATATATATATATGACAAATGATGTTATTTTTTTTGTTTCATTGTTGACCTCATTTGAGACTCCTACATTTATATGGGTAGGAGCAAACATAAACATTATTAATGTGATTTCATTTATGTAATAACTTACTGAGGTGTGAGTCAAACTTGTAAATTTTGTTTAAGTGTAAATATGTATTTATTTGAATAAATTTCTTGGAATAAGAACCCCCATGTTCATATTTTAGATTCATTTAAGAATTATATACATACATACACAAATTTGAATTTGTTATAATTATTTTGTACATATATTATTTGAATTTCATTATTTTATTGAAACTCTACACATAGATATAATCATAGCCTCAAATTATTTGATCATAAGACACATGTTATTAAAATAAGCTGATCACATCCTTCAATATTTATATCTCGCTATGTCATTAATCATATAGAATATAGTTGGCCTTTAGTTGATTATGGGTAATTTTTATGGGTCACATATGTCCACCATATCTTCTTGTGGTTGTATTAAGCACCTATAGTGTGATTTTCAATGCCCAACTAATTGTTTTAATGCACCTATCATAATTTTAAATAGCTAGTAATGTTGTACTTCATATACCTATATATGTATTAATTTATTATATTTTCATTTATGGAGAGGCATGGAAATTAGATGGATGCATGATTGAGTGAAATAATGATCATTAATTATGTTATGTGATGTATTAGTTCATTGTATTATAATAATAATGCATATGTATGAGGTTTCCTAAAAAAATAATTAGTCAATGCCACATAACTATTTGGTAGTTATTGATATTCTATGTCTTAGTCAAATGAAACAGCTCATATTTGCAATCCATACTTAGAGATCTACACTTTTATGAATTCTTGGATGAAACCTAGATAACTACCACTGTCAATGGTTTGTAGTTATTTCAGGGGCACATGAAGTAGTGAAAAAAATAATATTAAGTATTAAATGTGTATCTAAACATTTAATTGTAGTTCAAGTGGAATATATAAACAACTCTAAACATGAAACAAAGTCATTAAAATTGATTTCGAGGTGGACTTGTATATAAAAATTGGCATGGTTCATTTTGATAAATGGCAAAGGAATTCTTTTTATTTTTATGGTTTGAGGATAGAACCTTATCTAGATTCAGAGAGATTTAGACTTGTAAAAAATAATTAAAATATTTGCAATGAAATTGTGGCAGTGTTTAAATATTTTTATTAGTATGGATTTACTTCTTCTATTTATCACCAATTGAATATGAATAATGGAATTCCTCTTTCACATCCATTAATCACATCAAACATTAAGTGTACATCGAATGAGAATATATATTCATCCCCCTTGATGTTAGATTCAATGAATACTATGAACCAAGGTGGGGCTTTTTCACAATCCTCACTCTTTCACAATCCTCATTAGAAATGATTAAATCATTGGAGGGAAAAAAAATTCTCATTTATAATAACACCTAAAAGGCATCCAAATGTGGCCCACTTGATTCACAATATGTCTTGCACAACCCTCTTTCATTAGATGTATCATTTCAATCCTTTCCACAATAATTTATGGCACTAAAATTTCTTACTTATGAGAAACATGAAGGGTGACCCTGAGCATGAAAAAGAAATGAAAATCCTTGAATTAAACAAGATAAAGTATGGGACCACTACATTGGCTTTATCCAATACAAAATGTAAGATCAATACATCTTATAAAGTTAATCCAAATGAACCAAAATGTGATACTAGTCAAATAATGAACATGATAGTGCCACATCGAGATGTAATATAGATTGCACCATGTAAAAAAATTACTACATTCACAATATGTCCACCATATCTTCATGTGGTAGTATTGAGAAGCTACAATAATATTTTCAATGCCCAACTAATACATTCCTATCATAATTTTAAATAACTAGTGATGTTGTACTTCATATACTTGTAGGTATGTTAATTTATTGTATTTACATTTATGGAGAGGCATGGAAATAAGATGGATGCACCATGGAGTGACACTATCATAATTATATTATGTGATGTATAATTAGTTCATGATTATATTATAATATGGATATGGATGAGGTTTACTAAAAAAATTAATTAGTCAATGCTACACAACCATCTGGAAGTTATTTTTATTTTGAGTCTTAGTCAAACAAAAAAATTCATATTTACAAGCCATGTTTATACACTTTCAAGGATTATTATATGAAACATAGATAACTATCACTATCTAAATGGTTTGTGGTTGTTTAATTCAATATCAGGGGCACATGAAGTAGTCAAAATTATATTATGTATGAAATGTGTTCTTAAACATTTGATTGCAGTTCAAGTGAAATATATAAACAACTGTTAACATGCATTGCAAGTCATTGAAATTGATTTAAAGGTGGAATTATATACAAAATTTGGCATGGTTCATTTTGATAAATGGTAGAGGGATTCTTGTTATTCCTATGGTTAGAGGATAAAACTTTATCTAGATTCGAAGAGATTTATACTTGTAGAAAATATTCAAAATATTTGCAATGGAATTATGATAGTGTTTAAATATTTTTATCAGTATGGATTTAATTCTATTTATAACCACTTGAATATGAAAAAATAATTTAGTAAAATAACATTTCATTCAAAAATGTTTCATTCTATGATGAGGCAAAAACTAACCACTCTAAAAAACATTTAAACATAAATTATTTAGTAAATATATTTAAAGATTCTAACATGATAAATAAAAATAAATAATAAACATAGTTTTTTAATATAAAATTAATTAAAAAAATTTATCATTTATTATAATTATTCTTACTAAATAATTTTATTTATATTTGTTAATTTACATGATTAAATTTTTTAATAGGGATTTAACTCCTTAATTTTTATCCCCCATAGAATAACTTTGAGATAAAATTCACAAATTTGAATACCTGTGATAGTGAGTTACCTTTCTTAAATTTGAATTTGTGACTCTATCAATTACTTTAAATAATTTAATAACAAAATAGACATTTGACATGATCATATGTCAAGTATGATAGAGATAAATATGGAGGATGTTACTCTTTCACATCCATTTATCACATCAAAAATTGAGTTTAGATCAAGTGGGAATACATATTCATCCCCTTTGATGTCAATTTTAATGATTAATTTGAACCAAGGTGGGGATTTTTCACAATCTTCATTACAAATGATTAAATAATTAGAGGAAAAGAACTCTCTCATTAATAAAAACACCTAAAAGGCATCCAAATATGACCCAATTGATCCAGAATATGTCTTGTATAACCCTCTTGCATTAGAGGTATCATTTCAACCCTTGCCACCACACTTTATGGCACTAAAATTTCCTACTTATGAGAAACATGTTGGGTGACCCTGGGCATGACCAAGAAATGAAACTCCTTACATTAAACAAGATATTAAAGTATGGGGCCACTACATTGGCCTAATTAAATACAAATTTTAAGATCAATCCATCTTAAAAATTTAAATTTAATGAACCAAAATATGATCTAATCAAATAATGAAGATGGTGTGCCACATAGAGTTGTATTATAGAATGTACCACACAAAAAAATTACTAGATTAATAAAGCATTTAGTGATTTTTATTAATAATTTGGTTAAGGTTCAACTCATATCTCTCCCTAAAATGAGTTATATATGTTGATATTAGTAAATCTCTTCCACAAGGATATTAATATGATGCGAAATCATATTGTGATTTCCACCAGGGCCATATGCATTCTACTAATAGATGGTTTTCCTTGTGATATAAGATTGAAGACTTATATGAGTCCCAATAAATTACACTTGATCGATCTTATACCATGGGTTTTGGATCACATGTAGGGGGTCATAAAATGTTCAATAATCCATTACAAGACCATATTATGATAAAAATTATAGAAGCTAAAATATGGAAATAGAAGTAAAATTATCATCATGGAACTTTAGAACTGATGGTAATGATTTATAAATAGGACCTTGCATAATATTAAGTGGAGTTTCATCCACATTTTTTGAAGATGTAACATTTAATAATATATTTAGGAGAAATAAGACTATGGCAGTATACTTGACAATGCATCATCACTAGGCATCGTAGGCATACATGGAATAGATGGTGTCTTTGGAACATATATGTCCACTTCAATTTTTTTATCTAATTTATAAACTAAAAATTTATCTTGGTCACTTTTAATTTTCTTAGTGACATTGTAACAAAATAAATTTATCCATTGTAATCACCAAGATAAAACGTGATCATCCATAATTGATCTCCTTATCTAGAAAATATAGATCCACCTTGATTGAAACCAAAGGATTTGTAGTTTTAATGTAAAGATTACATGCTAAGAGGTTATCTCTTTACATGAATAATTCAATCCATCATATAATAGATCATTGGATGGTGATTAAAATCTCAATTGTTCTATGTCCACAATTATATTTAAAGATGAACTTTAATATTTTGACATTATCAATGGTTTGGAATTACTAGGTTTAACTATCAATTATAATTTCATGCTCTTTTGCTTTACATAACCCCTATTACCAATACATATATTATATGTCATGATATTTGTGTGTGTGTGTGTGTGTGTGTGTGTGTGTGTGTGTGTGTGCACGCGTGCGTGCACGTGTGTGCATGTGTGCGTGTGCATGTGCACACATGTGTGAATGTATATATACATACATACATACATATGAATATCATAATATTTTTATATATTAAACTGAGTAATATTATATGATGATAATAAAATATATTATATAGTATATAATATTGTAATATTATATTACATTATATAATATATGCTTTTAATATATATTTTAAATAAATATTATATATTTTAATAATACATAATATTGTAATATTATATTACATTATGTAATATATGTTTTTAGTATAAATTTTAAATAAATAATATATATTTAATATAATATATAAATATCATTTTAATATATTACATATATCACTTGCCTTCAATTTGACTTGACTACTCTCGAGGTGGATTTGCATTCAGAAATAGGTAGGAGACCCCAAATAATTTGAAATTAAAATTCACTTTACAAAATGGGGTCTGTATAATTTTAACACATTTTTAAGAGGAATAAAAACTATCAAACATGTCATACCAGATATATTTATATTCTTAGTTTTTCTCAAACATACAATATAGAGCACTAACAGATCAAAATAGAGAAGGTTATAGTGTCTGAAGCATTGGTAATAATTGTTACTATCATTTATATAGATCCTTATTTTTAGGTATTTAATCATAATAGTGTTTAATATATTTTTTAACTCTATCTAAAATGTGTGATTTATTTGTGTTGACTTGTCCATTTTATTCATTGTTTAGCACTTTATGTTATGAAATAACTAAGATTCAGTTAGTCTACTTGGATTGTTGTAAAAAAAATAGCCCTATTGGAGTATGCCTAGTTGTGATGTCAGCAAGCCTTCTATTGAAGGAGTGCACACATGCCTATTACTTGGGAAAATAGGGTTTTAAAATTGTAACACTAAAATTTTATAAAATAATACTATAAATATAATTAAAAATACTCTACATGTATATACTTCAATCAATTTTTTTTTAAAAATAATTTAATTTTTAAGAATGTATGTCAAGCTCAAGAAATCCCTGGGTTGGCCAAGGCAGTAATGAGCTCTATTTCAAAGCCTGGTACAAAAGGAAAAAAGGTAAAAGGAGTCAAGTGGGTGTATAGGATAAAAATGGGTAGACTCCACAAATTGTAATTCAATATGGGTAGACTCTTTATTTGGTTTAAATTATATGGAAAATAGTTTCACAATAATTACTTTGCATCTTTTTGATCATCTTCATCATCTGGTGAAAACTAACCAATTGCATAGATTTAGACAATAAACAATGTAATTCAAATGTCTTTCCTTCTAAATGAATAAGCATGAATAGTTACTCAAAATTCATAAAATTTTTGCATAAAATGGTGAGCCATTACAACCTAAATTTTTTTTATCCCCATCTATGATAACAGAAAACATAAGATAATATAATAGGTAGTCTCCCATAGCTTTATACTATGGTATTTATGAGAATAATTGAATATACCCTGACCTATAATTAGGAAATGAAATTCTAGAGTTGGGTAAATGAAATAGTTCAATTGAGTAGCCAATTTACTATTGATGAATTTGTGTTTACTCCTAGAGTAAATAAATATAGTCAACTTCTATTTTTTGAGGAAATTGGCCGCCTGATTATTTGGAAGAGTACTAATACCTAAAAGTGCATGACATAAAATATTAGGTTAAGAATATATAGATTCATCCTCAAGTCCTTGTAGACTATTGATGCGTGTTTGTGTAAAGAATGTAATTAAAATAGTAGAATAACATTTCTCAAATTATAGTGTAGGTTCTGGAAAACCTTAGGGCTACACTTAGTTTTGTTAGAGAGATTATGTGGTTACCACCTTCTAGTCTGCAAGTAGACCCTATTATAGGGACAATAACAATATGGTAGTGACATAATCTACCATAATTTATTATGATGTAAATTGCTTTATATTTCCCAATATAATCCCAAACTCTTAAACAAACAAATAGATATACATAGTGAGCATTAATTTAAAGTGATTCATGATAAACAATTTCAAAAGGAAGGAGTAAGGTAGGGCATAAAATAAAGTTCCATCAAAACATAAAAGACCAATAAATATCCTTTGGTTTATTTTAACAACCTAGATAACACCCATTTTAAATTAGACTTCACAAATTTGATTCATATTTGGACTAACATTGGAATGATTTAAGGCTATGGGATGTCTGTATCTAGACTAGACCTCTAGTTGTGAGGCTAGTTCGTCTAAGAATGTGAATTTATGATCAAATAATATGCATATTATATGTTGGGATAAAAAGAGTAAGGAATAAACTAAAATTATTTTTCAAACATAATAAAACCCTATGAACTTTGAAAATATGCAAGACCTTATTACTTCAATGTCTTAACTATCAACATATTTTCTAAGTCCCTTAAGTAGCTATAGGTGAAGATTTCACAGAATTTAATATTCAAATTAGTTTGTATCCTTGAGGTCTCATCAAAATTAGATAACTTAATTAATTAATTCTATACTATTATCTTCTTCACATGTTCACCATTCTTTCATTGTGAAAACAAACCTCTCATATATAGACCACTGTGCATGATGTGATGTCATTTGTATAGACTGTGATAGGGTTTATAGATGCTTAGGGAATTTTGGCAATACACAAGGTAAAAATTAGTTGATCTATGTATGATTATCTCTTAAAAATCTCATTACCTTGCTTTCATGTCTATACCTTTGAAGTCTCCATTAAGCATGGATCACCCACTTGATTGTAGTAGTGCTCTTGAAGCTAGTTATAGATGTACATTTGTGTTTTTTTATCCCTATTTGAACCTTAAATTAATAATTATTGAGCTCTATATTGAGGTTATTCATATCAATAGTTCATGCATTTGATCATCCAAACAAATTCCACTTTCCTAGAAAAGGTCTTAAGACTGCCAGACCCCTAACTATATCATATTTTGACTTGAAACCAGGCCGATAGGTGTCTAAAAAATACTTTATTCATTAATTAAAGGCTGATTTATTGGGATTATACCATGGATGAAGGAAAAATATGGATTTAAAACCATTTTATAACATATCAACCTTCACCTCTGTATTTTGACCATGATTTCAACCTTGGGATGACTATATCCTTCTTTAACTATAGGTGGCTATGTATGTCTATTGTATAAAATATGACTATTCTTGGACTTAAGGAATTCATCACTCATAGATATGATTATTTTCCTCCCATAATTTTCATCTTGATGAGAGAGATTGACCCGAGACCTTCAAAATACATCTTATAGCATATCCTTCCCTTTTGTACTTTCATGAAACCGTGTTGATTGTTGGTGTATTATTGTAAGTTGCCTTGTTGGTTGTAGGTGGTGGGTACAAGGTGGACATAACCTATTTGAGTGAATATGATTCAATTAAATTATTATTAAATCTTATTTATGATGAATGGTGATATGGAGATGAGTGGAAGGGGTGATGATGAGGTGGGAAGATGAAAACCATGAATAAATGGTGAAAGAAGAATGATTGCATTTAGAAATGGTAGTGTATGACAGTGATCATGGAGATTAAATAAGATGGTGAGAAAAGAGAATGAAAGGGAAATCTTAGAATAAAATTGAAGCATCATATGAAATCATGATCTTATCCCCTACTTGACATATCAATTTGGGGGTTACTGAAGAAGGATAAGAATCTGAATTTGACACCTAAGAATATGTTAAGTACTTTAACAAATGCTAAACAACCTTAACATTTGCTAACATGGATTTTCAAATGATTGAGAAAATAATGATGGGTTTTTGTCATGAATATTTGGATAATATCTCAATAAAATTGCATGAGGGACATATGAATATGATAGAGATCCATACCAAGAAGAAAACAAGAAATTTTAAAACCCTTTCTCTCTCCTAGACCATACAACTCTTCTTCCTTTGCTAGTAGACTATATAATTTCACTCTTTTGCCTTTTTGAGAACTATTTGGTCTTAACACATGTGGAAAATAGGTTATATATTCCATGGAAGGTTGATTCATGTCTTTAAGAATCCTTGAAAACTTGAATTTTCTTGATATAATGCTCTGATGAGAAGAAAATGTAGAAAACTAGCTACTTCCTAGATGTAGGACTGTTGATGTATGCCTTAAATTTAAATGGATGATTCACGAAGGAGATATTACCAATTTTAAAAACACTTTATCCACTTGTAATATATCTTAGTCTAATTTCTCTAGAAAAAATTGTAGACCTAGAATTTTTTTTTCATGGTTGTACCACCTACAAACCTAAAGAGTTATTCTTGTGTCCAAACTAGTAACGTGAATGGAAGAGACCAATTTTAGGCCTATTTTTTTTAATTTTTCCATTCATTTCTTATTTAACCCATGTTATTCCTTTTTCTACTACTCATGATTTCCAGTATATAGAATGACCGTACAAGTTTGTATTTTACTTGAAATATGCATGAAATATGACCTTTCTTTGCTTTTTATTCTCAAATTAAGCTTCCATCACAAAAATTAGAGCATAAAAATGGATAAAAGAGTTAAAAATTATTTTGGGACAAATATTAAGTCATTTTACACCTTTATATGGGCAAAATTGGCACATGGGAGCCTAAAAAAGACCCTTTTCACACTTGAACTTGCATAAAGTGACTTTTTATAAATATGAAACTTTATGAATAACATAAATTTATATATACATATGTTTTAAAGGGTATTATTAATAAATTAATGTAATTTTATTACCATATTATACATTTTAATATCAAAATATGTCTTTTTGGGTAAACTAAACATAGTTTTTCAAAGGAGAATTACCACTAAATGTAACATAAGCATATCATAGCTTTTTAAAAGTCTTAAAATATACTTTTTATGAGTTTTGATCATATTTTAAAGTTTATATCTCATTTCATATCTTCTATATACCAAATTATGCTAGAAAACTTCATGACAAGTCATCAACTGTCTTCTTTTCACCATCTTCTTCAGAGCACTTTTAGATCACATAATGAGTTGAAACTTTATCAAAACCTCAAAATGACACTTGACACTACAAAAATGACACTACACAACTTACTCTTCAATTTACAAATAAGACACTATGATGACTATTGTAGGCTCAATTTATACCCTTGGAGAGAGTTCTTTAGGATCCCTCTAATTAAGCTACACAATGGGAACAACCCCAGGCTATGGGTCACCTATAATGGGTTTGTACCTCTAAATAATGTTGGATTCCTCTTGATTCTCACCAAAACTAATGAAAATTACTGAAAAAAGGGTTAGAAAGGGGTTTAAGGGCTCATAATAAGGATTAAAGGGTGATTGACCAAAGTTAAAAAAGACACTCATACAAGATTGAACCCAAACTAGATCAATATAAAAACAACTATAACTCACACAGCCTCACAATCTCACTAGTTACATACATAATTCATATAAAAAGTCCTAAGTAGAACACTAATCTAGACCTACAAGTTAACTTAGAAACACCTTCAAAGAGGCAAGTAGAAGGACAACAAATTAGGAAGATTCTCCTTCACAAGTTCACCATACACAACCATACTAAGCACTGATTGAAAGAAAAAAATAGGTAAAGAGTTGATTCTATTACTCCAAAAGGTAGCTCTTACAATGTTTTATCAAGGTTTAATCATATCAAATGATCACACTTTTTTAAGAGTCTCAATGAGTATCCTTGTCCCAAAAAATAATGAAAAATTATAAGAGCTTAGAACCCCCATAATGAGAATGAGACTATGATATATAGGAGAAGAGAGGGAGAAGGAATGTGGTAGCATGCCATTAGATAGGGAACACTTTATCCTAGGTCATTAATTCAACCTGATCTACCACTTTTTTATCTAATGAGTGCCTTGCCACCTTTTTGATTAATTAGGACACTACTCATGTCTTATCGAATGCAAAAGTACCCAAAGGTTTTGAACATGTATTGAATTATTATATCTTCAATTTCTAACCACTAGATCCTTTTCTTTGATCTTTCACACCATCTCCCACTGAAGATAAACTTTCATGCTCATAGATCTAATAGAATCATGGATTTGTGAATTTAGGTGGATATTTTTCATAAATATTACCATGTTAAAGGATGAGGAGTTTTTTCATAATCACATATATCTACCCTTGATAAAATTTGGATAAGATCTTTTCTATAGATAGAAAACCAATCTCTTTTATTGGTTTTCTTATAGCCACATATGTTAATGTAGACCTATAGACTATATATATTTTTTCTTCATCTATATTAGGTACATAAAACATATTTTTGACTTTTAACATATATAGAAACTAAGAGTTCATTACATACATGGATCCTTATTTAAATAATGGCAAACATAGCTATAGAAAGGACCCTATGTGCCATGAATGTTTGAACCAGAGGTCTATATTTAACTTCAATGATGACCCTTTTATGTTATTTATGTATGAATTCATGGTTTTGGAATTTTAATGGAATTTTATTGAGATATAATGATGAAATTATGACCCTAAAAGACCTATTTTCTTTGGTCAAAAACTAGTCCTTGGCTTTGAATTTGTCTGTTGAATATTGCTTGGGCCAATTAAAGTGATCAAACTTATCTTTACTATCAATAACCTCATAAATATTGTTGGCTTATTTAAAATCATATATCTTAATTAATATGAAATAATTCATTCCATCTATTCTTTACCATCTTAGACATGCTCATGCCACTTATCAATCATGTATTAATCTTAGGATCCTATTGTTAGTCTATCAACTTTCATGCTTGTGTCACATGGTGGTCTCTCAAAATCCTAATTTTTTTACTCATATTGTACTATTAGGTCAAGGTGTGTGAAGAAACGAGATATAGATATTTATTATTCCCACTTTTCTATTATTTATCATGGACCATTGGATCTCTACTTGGTTGATCTCCACCATCAGATCTTGGCCAACTTGTAGTTCTTTAAAGGGATTTAACCCAGGGAACTTTTAAATTGTTCGAACCTAGTACAAAACATTAGATCTAATGTGTCAAAATTTGATCTCAAATATACCATTATATATTTCTCAAATTTAAACCTTTTAAGGATTTTTGAATCGAAATGGTCATTTTATGAAGCTCAAAATTGACACTTCTGCAAACATCCTGCTCTACAAATTCAACTTTGAACACTTAGAACTTGAGATATAAATCTAGTGTAGAAATGAAACTTATAGAGAATTTTATTGGTATGAATAATTACATGGTGATATAATATTTTGGCTAGTAATGATTTTTGATAAGATTATAAAATTCAAAAGGGAACTGGTCCACTCTATTTTTTGATGATGTCCTAATGATGGTCTAGTATTTAAACTTACCCAATTCATCATTTTATTAATATTTAAATGTTATAATAAACTCCTAAGGCCTTTAAAAAACTTGACTTATGATCTTGAATGTTATTACAACCATAGAGACCTACTTGGATCCTTCTACTTACCCTATAGACTTGTCCCTTAGAAATTGACAAACTACAATTTAAGTGGACTTAAAGTGTTTTAAATTATTAATGAGATATATGATTTCTTTGGTCCATTCATTCTATCCAAAACACCTATTCATATGCTCATAAATTATCAACCTAATCTATCTGGGCACAATCTTGGTATGTGGGCCAAAAATTTCCAACATCTTTGGTGACTCATAGGGAAGCATGCTTACCATGCTTGAGAACCTAGTCCATTTTGCCTTGTATAGTCCATTTGGTGTATGGAGTCCCAAGTCTTCTCTAAAATGATCATAAAGATAACACGGGGCTATCCATATCTAGAACCTACTTTGAAGCAACAAGAAAAAAATTAAAAAGAACAACAAAGTGCCCAAGATACTTGTTGAAAAGGAAACACATATTAAATAGAAAATGTCCACAAGGCACATAGAGGAAAGCATAAAAGCTACTCTAATATGTACAATATGTTAAAATAGATGAAATGCTTCTAATAACAAGGATTTAAATGGATTCCATTAAGTGGGATGGAAAATACCTATCCATCCATTTAGGTAAGATGAAAAGCATTATGTTCCCTACATCTATAGATGAAATAAGGACCACTCCACTAGCTATCAAATTTTGTATGGTTTCCTAGTTTGGCCTTATTTGAGTCCCATTTGTGGACTAGATCCTCTTCCTTTAAGATCTTTTTTGTATCTCTCTTGTCAAAAAACTTTTTAACCTAATCTTGATATGACTCCAAAGTTTTCATAGCAAGGTCTTTGGTTTCTTCCAGCTCCATGAGCTCTATCATCCTCACATTCATGGGATCATCCTCCATCAACTCAAGTTGATGGGCTAAATATAATGTAGGAAAATAAAGAGAGATAATAAATTTGGCTTCCCTTATATATGCAATGACATATGGAGAATTACTAATGGTATATTTTGGAATCACTCAATCAACCCATAAGGTAGTCCTTAGCTTGGTGTACCATATTCTCTTATTCTCTTCCATGGTCCTCCATGTGATTCTTAGCAAATTCTTGTTTATGGACTCTACCAGTCTATTTCCATGACGATAGTAGTTGGAAGAGGTACTGAGGTAGATGCCTAGTTTGAGAACCAACTCACTTGTCTTCATACTAAATAATACCAAGGAATTATCTTAAATGATAGTGGTTGGGATGCCAATCCTGGTAACAAGGATGTCATAGAAATCTAGATCTACACCCTCATTAGCCTCCTTCAAATTAGTTTCTTCCATCCACATAATAAAGTAGTTAGTTGTAATGAGAAAACAATTATGCCCTATACTTGATGGTGTATTGATCACCCCTATGAATTCTAACCCTAATTTCATGAAGGGTTGCTCCACTAGAATAGGATTGAGTGGAAGGGCTACTAAATTTTGCTTTCCTATAAAGAGAGAACATTTTTGGAAATCTATAACCCATTTATGAACATATTTGAAAATATTGGGCCATTAATAACTAGATTTCATGACCTTTACTAATATGCTTCTAGGTGAAAAATAAACTCTTACAGGTCCATCATGAAACTACTCCAAGAGCTTGGTCATTTGATTATCATCTATGTACCTAAAGAGTACCCTATTAAGGTCCTTTATAAAAATAACACCATTAGCTAATGCATAAGGTATATATTGAAGCCTCAAATACATTATTTTAGATCTATACAAACCTTAAGGTGATTCTCCTATTTCCAATAAATGAGTCATGTCTTGAAGCCAACTCTTTTGGAGTGGAGGTGCACTTACCTGTGAGTTATCTTATGTCACTGAAACAACTTCCTTATCTTCTTAGAGATCCTCTACCATGTACTCACATAAGACCTTACCTCTTACCATCTTGGTGACCTTGATATCCACATCATATTTCATGACTTTGGTAATCCATCTTGCTCTCTTCTTGTTCAAATCTTTGCTAAGGAGGAAGTCCCTATCTTTGGGATAAGGCACCATAAGATGGATCCTACTATTAGAGAGCATGGGCTTGATCTTATTGAGTTTTCTCAAGGATGAAATAAATTATTTATTAATTAAAGTGTACCTCACCTCATATCCTCCCATCCCTTGACTAAATAAATTAATTGGTTGCTCCATTCATTTGCCATTCTTCTATATCAACATAGGTGATATGTTGTCAATATTGGCAAAAGTGTACAAGATGAAGTCCTTAGAGAATTTGGGATTCAAGAGTGAGGGTGATTGGATAATGGAATTCTTGATGGCCTTAAAATTTATCTTTCCTTCATCTGACCAACCAAACACATAGCTCTTCTTTAGCTTGGTAATGATGGGTTTGACTAGGTTTACAAAACTAGGTATGAGCCTCCTCTTAAAGTTGATCTTCCAAAAGAAGCTTTGGATCCCCTTCTTGTGCTTTGGGAAGAAAGGATAAGATAACACTTAATCTATTGAGGTCAATGGATAATCCTTATTTTCAATCAATATGACCTAACAATTTTCCTTCATGTACAACTAACACACACTTTTTTGGATTTAAAGAGATCCCACTCTCTACATCTTTGGAATATCAGCCTTAGATTGTCCATGTGCTCACTATATTTATTAGATAAATTTTTTATGTCATCCAATTAGGCCAATACCATTTGATTTAATAGTCCATGGAAGTTCATGTCTATTGATTTTTGAAAGGTTTCCCTAGTATTGGATAATCAAAATGGAATTTTATGGTGAGAAAATGTGCCCCACTTGATGGTGAAGTTAGTCTTATACTGATCTTTCTTTCTCACTAGCACTTAGTTATAGCCTAAATACCTATCCAAGAGAGAGAAGTGCTCTAAACTAGAAACTATTTGAAGAAGTTATTCCATGGATGGTAGAGGGAAGTGATCCTTAAAAGAAACCCTATTGAGATCCCTAAATTCTAAACATTCTTTAATCTCTCCATTCTTCTTCTTGATAGGTACTAGATTAGCTACCCATGAGGAGTACTTAATTAGAAAGATAATCTTAGATTCAATCAACTTGGTCAACTCCTTCCTCATGATCCCTTCAATCTTGGGGTTTATAGGCCTTTACTTACACCTAAAAAACTTATAATTATCTTCTATTTATATATTTTGTTGTGTCAATTCAAAATCAAATCCCCTTAGGTCACCATATTACCAAGCAAAGATGTTTGTATAGTCCTTACAAATCTTTGTGAAAGCATGCCTTTCAACTTTAGTGCTTACCTTTCCAAGATTTAGGATTTTTAATGAGATCAAAATATGGCTCATTATTGACATGTTATCTCCTTCAAATCATCTCTCGAAGGATATTATCTTATACAAATCTTAGATTCTTAGATAACTAATACATGGAAAATAAATATTTGTCTTGTTTATATTAAACCAAAGACTGAACCTTTAATTTGTCATTAATGTATAATACATAGAATGTTTTATTAATCTTTGGTGTGAAGAATTATCAGAAAGAAGACACATGTATGTATAGTGACCATTCCATTTTGATCTCCATCTAGCAGAACTACAAACTCTGCAGGCTTGCTTTTATGGACTATGCAGGCTTGTTTCTATAGACTCTGAAAGCTTATTTCTATAGACTCTATAGAGGCTTGTTTATATAGACTCTATAGGCATGTTTCTATGGACTCTATAGGCTTATTTCTATGGTATCAGTAGGCTCATTTCTATAGACTCCATAGGGTCAATTCTAGAATTCTATAAGGACAACGCCACAAATGGGAAGCTGGAGACCAGATAGGATAAGAAAGAACCATTCCATCTAGAATCAAATAAGGAAAATAACTGCTTGTTATTTTGAAGGAATTGCTTTTGATAAATTTGTATGTAATCATACTTTAGGACTATTATAGGATAGGATATTTATTTCATAAAAATAATTAGATCTCTTGGAAATCTAATCTCTTATCTTTGGATGAAGGGATTGACCAAGAGTCATATTCTTTTACACTAATTTGAGTTGATTATATTAGTATAAAGTGTAAGACTTTTGACTATGAAAAGAGAGAAGAAAGAGAGGATATAGAAAAAAATATAAAATTAAGAATTATATATTTTAGAAGCATATAGGTTTCAATCAGATTCTAATCATTTCATTTCCATGAATTAATACTTTAAGTTTTCACCACTGATTAATCTTTGTTCTTGAGTCCGAGAGGAGCAAGGGTCCACTCTCCTTGGAACTAGGAACTATGCATGGTATTTATGTTCTATTTTATTAGTTAGAATCTTGTTACTATTTACATTTATTTATAAAAACATCAAAACAAATTCATTGTTTAAAAAGAGCATTTTCTTATTTCATTTCTTTTCTACACAAAGTATGTTTTCTTTTACAGCAGAAGTGTGAAGCAAATTTTTTTTGTATGTAAAAGTGTGAATTTACTTTCCCTATAGATGTAAAATAGGAGTGATATTTTACTTCCAGTAAAAAAGTGGATTGATTTTATTTATTTCTTTTTAATTAAAAGTGTGAATCAATTAGTTTAGTCAAAGTTAGAATATGATCAATAAATACCCCCATAAGTAGACTTCTAGATCTACCATCCCATACCTTATTGTAGATAGCTTTGGACACCAGCCCTAGTTGATAAGACACCAATTGAATCTAGGTTAAATGAGGAGTTAGATGACGCTCATCATTTTTGGCACCATTACTAGGGAACACAAGGTATTAGTAAGGTAATAATTATTGATCTAGAGTAAAAAAATTAAAATCATAAAAATCTCAAAATAATTAATAAATTGATGTACCATCTTAGAGACTCTAAAGGATGATTTATTCCAAATTTTCCACCAAGAACACAAGTGGACACTCATTCAACATCTTTGAGTAGTGAATCAAAAGATACAAGTGAAACCTATTTAAAAGAATCCTCTAAAACTGGGATAGGAACCAGGTCATTATCACACATAAGCCCCATAAGACAAATTCCTCAAGATCAATCTCTTGCAGGAAGACATTATTTAAAGATTACCAAAGACTTAGAAGAATCATTTCAAAGATCCATAGATAAAGAAAATTTTGAGAACTTGGAACAACCTATAACTGAGACCACAAACATTGAGTGGGAAGATCATCCCAGCTTTGAAATATCATCAGAAGAAGAAATGGCTCTCCAACAAAATCAAACATTCGCACAACTAGGAAGGACTTTTTCCTTTCCTATTTTTGTAGATCCTGAATATCAAACCCCCATGAAAAATATTTCACCAGCTAATCTACCAAATTTTTGGGGATGATCTATAAAAGATATTGATCAATTCCTATTTGATTTTAAGGTGTTATGTCAAACCTATGATTACATAACTGGTAGCCTAGAAATTAAAACTATTTCCCTCTACACTTAAAGATACAGCTATGAGATGGTTTATGGGTTTACATGCAAATTCTATTAGAACATGGGATGATATGGAAACATAATTCTTGAACAAATACCAAGATTACTACCAAGTGTGAGAAAGAAAAGAGGATTTCTTCAAAATCAAATAAAATGAGGATGAATCTTTAGAGGATTATTTGGATAGATTCATGTTCAATCATAAAAGAAGCAATTATCCACTCACTGAAGATGTTCAAAAATTGGTTTTTTTGAAAGGATTGGATGAAGATATTAGAGATGCCTTAAATCAAATGGGTGGAGGAGATATTGTAGAGTAATTTCCTACTCTACGTCGTATTTAATTATTTTTTATTCGAGCACTGCAATTTTGGTTCTTTGGGCGAAGTGGTAGAATTTTGAAGTAGAGGGCCGATTCATTTTGCCCAAGCGTTGAGAAGAAGCTGCCAAGTGTCACCCTCTAAGCAAGTCTTTTTCCCTTTCTTGTTTCCTTCATCTCATTTTTACCTGAGTATTAGTTCAAGTGGATGCTACCAAGCGTCACTTTCTGGGAGATAAAGCCGACAGTTGGCAGCCCCCGAGTCACCTTTTTTGTAACCTTCGAGAATGGTGGATCATGCCACATACCTAATAGCAGTTAAGCAAAACGTACCATGTGTCAGCATCCATGTCTCATATCGACGTCTGTACTTCAATCAAAGACTTTCACCATAAGTCAGTAGAGAAGATGAAAAGTGCCAAGTGGCAGTTGCAGAGGCCCTAAAAGACCTTTTTGGAGAAAAGTTACAAGCCACCACATGTCAAAATTTAGGAAGCCATGAGTCCAATGCTTTCCATTCAACGCAAAGGCATCATTTTATTTTGTTTAAGCACCACAAAGTAGCAGATGCTGCCAAGGGTCACTCTCTGGGTCCCCCTCTACTCCATCCATAGAAGAAGCGAAAGATGCCACTTATCTTCCTCGAAGCCATGGAAGTCTCCACATGTCAACACCCAAGAGAATAATCACCAAGCTCTATTAACAAATATGAAATGGCGATGGGTCCCGATTGTTACTTCAAAAGTCTATGGAAGCTGCCAAATGTCACCATCTGTAGGAGTCAGATATATGCCCCTAATGATACTACGTCACAACCAAAGGGGAGCAGAAAGAGCCGCGTGTCTTCGATGAATCAGGTGGAAGGTGCCAAGTGTCATTTTTTAGTGTATTCAAGGTGATCAAGGGGATTTTCAAAAAATTAACTAAGTGTCCTCTCCTATTTCAAACATAGCAGAGTGTTCTGTGTATCAGTTGCTAAAAGTGAAATGGAGGGAAAATTGGCTGGAGTTAATTCGAGTAGATGAAACAGTTCATCAGGTAGATTTTTGGAGCCACCCATAGCATTGAAGGCATCATCTATTTGTCTCTTATGAGTGAAGGATGGAGAAGATTACGTGGGAAAGAAAGTATAGGGAGACATCCAGGGATATAAGAAGAAGAATTGTGAAATCTAAAAAAAGAGGGGGAATTCTCATAGTTTTAGACTTTTAGAGTTTTTGACCAATAATATCATTTGCTTTTGTTACATTTTCCTGAGTTGAAAGGTTTATATGACTATGTGTGTTTCTACATCTTTTGTATGACTAGAAGATTCAAGAAGAAAATTGAACACTATGCCCTTGTTGATGTCATCTATGTCATTTGCAAAGTAGTCTATGCTGTAGATTTTCTAGTGTTGTGATTGGAAATGTTATTTGCTTCTGTCCCATTTTCTAGAGTCTGAAGTTCTACATAACTATGCGTGACTTATATGCCTCTAATGTGATTGGAATATTCTATTAAGAAGATTGAGCACTATGCCTTTGTTGACAATTCCTGTATCTCAACAAAAGACTCCCCTGTTGTGAGCCTCTGTTTCTATTATTCCAATCTTTTACTTTGATCATGCACTTGTCTGCTCTTAAATGTAATAGAATCACATAATAGTTTCACTATGCTCAAGTTAGGATTAGGATTACTCTCAGGCACATCGCCATAGCTAGGTTTCAATTCCTACATTTTGCATTTCTGTTTAGTCTCCTATCCCTTTTCCCCAACACCCAATACAAAAGAAGAGACCAGCTTCTTTAGAATCTGGAGGTTGTTTTCAAGCCACATTGTCCCACAGCTTGAAACTTCCCATTGTTTTTGATTGAGATTTAGTGCCATTTTAAGACATCAATAGTTTTTGGCACTCTCGATGGGACCAATATTTCAAGGAGATAAAGAATTTTGGTGTATTCTTCAGCCAATCTACCTTTGGAGGTTTTTATCGACACTAATAATGACTCTGCGTCACTAGCTAGTCAAGAAGTATCATCAAGAAATCCCTTTGGTATGTATGACTCTGTAACTCATAGCTATGAGTCTTATTCTCCTTCAAATATGTTTTATCGAGAACAAGCTTCTCCAAGAATCATGTCGAGTAATGAAGATGCATATTGTTATGAGCCACATCAGTCTTATGCCTAGTCCCCCCAATATGTCTCATCCCATGTTGAACCTAACCTTATTTTCACTTTCAAAAAAGCATTGCTTGGATTTAAAAAATATGTGTTAGAGCTTGATAACAGAAGGGGATGTGGTCAAGAAATTCCTTGTCAGGTCATCTATCAAGTGAGGGAGGCAATAAACCTGATCAAAAGTGAGTGGGATCCCATTGAAAGGGCATATTGGCAAGAGCTTACATACGAAATGTTAGATGTGTGTGGATTGATTGCATTTATAAAAGAGAGGCTAAGCGTTCATGAGAACTAGCCTTATCAAATCTACCAAACTTCATATCCACCACCACAAATTCCAGATCAGGCATATGACACCCCTATTCATGGGTAAGGTCAAAATTGTCAAGGTTAATTCCCCAATAATGCAGAGCCCATGTTAACAGTAAGTCAGGATGACCCCAGACCCTCAATTCTTCCTCAACTCTCCCCCACCATTCCTCAAAAGGCTCCTCACTTCCATGAAAATTCCTATGAGCCCGCTTTAGAAGAAACTTCTTATACCACTCCCCAGATCTTTCAGCATGATGATGAGTCTCTAAGTTGGACTGAAGAGGATGATGAAGTAGATGAGAACTTTGTAGAGGAGTGCATTTAATTCATGGCTAGTCAAGAGGACTTCATCAGTATAGAGGAGGAGATCACCATAGACTCTCCTTTTGATGAGCAAGAGGATAAGCCACAAGCTTTTTCTTTAACTTCTGATGAGGAGGAGATCATTTCTAATTTTTTCCTCACTCTAAAAGAGGATATGGAGGAACATGGACACTCCCTCAACCAAGTCATTGAGATAGGAAGCACTGAGCTAGTTTTAGATGAAGAAGAAAGCCCTAAGATTCAAATGAGTATGCAGAAGAGATGCCAACCTTTTAATTCATCCTTGCAAAAGGATGAAGTCATCAAAGAGCATGATGATGAAATAAAGCTGGAATATGAAGAAGATGTGCCAAAAGATAATGGATATCAAAACGCATAACATGAAGAACCAATAGCCCATGATTTCTTGATGACACCTGACAACACGAAGAACTAGTATTCGATAGGCATTGAAGGACAAGAAGAGTTCATAGGTGTCGAATACACATTTTACTCAGACTCGTTCAAGTGCAGGCAGATCTGTGTAGCTGGTGTAGAGAACATTCCATCAACAACATATCCATTGCAATCACTGGTATGGCAATGTAAGTTGGCTTGTCATAAAGAGGACATGGGAAAGTTTGTTTTTGATCCTAGAGGAAAATAAGGATTTGTAATCAATGTAGTTAGGTAGTTTCCATTCCCACATTTCTTTGTTTTGTTTTTGCTTTCTCGCTTTTCCTTTAAAATAAGCATTTTAAATGCAGAGTCGATGTCTTAGAAATTCTTTAATTCTTTATTTTTTTTTGCAATAAATGCTTCCCCAAATCTTTCAAAATCTCCAAGGTACCTTACACCGTATAATGTGTCTACCTCGCTATTTCTTAAAGATTGAGTAGGATTTGCTAATGGTCACCTTAATTTAATGTTATTTGGGACTTGATAGGACCATAAAAATCCCTTAGCAAATTTTAAAGTTTACAAACTCTACAGCATTCCTATGAAATTATCTTGCTCATTGTGATTGTGGCACCTGGTGAAATTTGTTGCAGCAAGCATGTTTTTATCTTGTGAAAGGTTCATACTAGGTTATTATACAAGAGATTTAGAGATGGTAAGAACATCAAAAACACATAGGAAGAGAGGAAGGGTATAGTCCCAATTAGACCCAGAAGAGGAAAAATAGCCTTCACAGCACCTAGTGTAGAGCACTGTAACTTTTCCTCAAGTAGGAATTACTCCTTCTCCTCCCTCTCAATCCATGCCTCCACCCAGCCAAATGACACCTCCCGCCACTGCTGCCATTCTTATTTCACAATTCACTTCATCCTTGATGCCCCAAGCCTTAACATTACCCTATTTCTCCCCCTCTGTTCTTAGAAAAATGCCCCTTCAACTCACCCCCACCTAGACAATGGTTCTCCAATACAGCATGCCGCAAGGATTTCCCTTCGTAGGGGGATATATTGCATCCCCTTCCACTTTCTATATGCAAGTTGATGCCACAAAGAAGGCAAGAGAAGCCCAATTAGAGAAGAAGAGGAGTAAAGTGAATAAAGTGCTGGCAGTGCCACATTTGAGGTCATAATTTGACCTTATTCAATAGTAGCTAATGGTGACCCATTTGTTGCCCAACATTGCCAAGTTGAGCGAACAAATGTGGCTGAAAGACTACACCATGAACGCAGTGGCCATTGACATGTTCCTATTCAGGCCTCAAGATAGAGTTGAGCTCATGACCAAATCCACTTCTACGGTCACAGAAGATTATTTAAGGATATCAAGGAGACTACAAAAGATAGAGACTGACCTGGCCACAAAAATGCAAACTACAATAGTTTAGTTGAACAAATAAACCAGAAGGACAATGAGGTAGCTAGTCTGCAGAAATAGTTGCAACATACTGTTTCCCCCCAGACTCAATGGGTAATTCAGGCCCAAAATGATTCTTTAAAAGCAAAGATTGTACTTGCCAAGGGTACAACAACAGCTCTAAGATGGGAAAATGCAACATTATAGGGAAGAATCGAAGGACTCCAACTACAAGTTACCCAATCATAACAAGGGTTGCTAGAAGAACAAAACAAGGGTGTGGCTTTTCAAGCCTAGCTCCAGGTAGAGCAGCAACAGACCACACAATTAGTAATTGAGCTGGCCAATAGGCCAAGAGGTATTAGAATGGTGAAACTAGTGAAGGAACTCTACAAGTTAGCATGGGAGAGAATCTCTTTGGAGATTCTCCAGCTTAGGCCACTTTTCACCTTCTTACACCATGTGCAACAACTGTGCGAGATGGTTGAGAATCTGGTACAAAGCACTTTGGCCATGATCTCTTAGAGAGTCACAAACTATCATTCTTTACTGGAGAAGCTCTATAGCTCAAGGGATGCAACATTGGTAGCTGTAGGGATTCTTGATAGAATGGTCACCATGAAATAGGTCAATGAGGAGCTCAGTCATAATGCCGTAGCCAACAATTGCAGAAGTTGTCTTGATGTTGTCAAAGAAGGCATTGGCAAAATGAGGCAACACATTAAATATCTAGTGTAACTATGCCTTCCTTCCCCATTTTTGGATGTAAGGACGGTGCTGTTGGTGGATCAAATCCAACCATTGATGCTGGCCAAGCAAAGGGATCAAATAATTTTTTAGAGCTTGTGGGATGATTCTCCAACCTCTGAGGTCAAAAATGTTCTAATCCCTCTTTTTTGGCTAGAATTCAAGTTGAAAGCCACTGCCCAGATCCTGCAAACCTTTTTTAATAAGGATCTCATTAGCTTGGATTTGGCTTTTGATGAGTTGCAGAGAAAGGAAGGATTATCTGACCATGAGTGGTCTATCTTCCAGACAACTCTTTTGAAGCTGTAAATTTTGAAATTTTGATTGAGTGGGATTCAGGTTCTTTTTGAGCAGGCTCAAAAGCCCTGATGGTCACCAATAACTATAGAGTAATTTCCTACTCTACGTTGTATTTAATTATTTTTTATTTGAGCTTTGCAATTTTGGTTCTTCAAGTGAAGGGGCAGAATTTTGAAGCAGAGGGTTGGTTCATTTTGCCCAAGTGTTGAGATGTAGTAGAAGCTACCAAGTGTCACCCTCTGAGTAGGTCTTTTTCCCCTTCTTGTTTCCTTCATCTCATTTTTACCTGAGTATTAGTTCAAGTAGATGCTACCAAGCATCACTTTCTGGGAGACAAAGCTGACACTTGGTGTCCCCCGAGTTGCCTTTTTTGTAATCTTTGAGAATGGTGGATCGTGCCACATACCTAGTAGCAGTTAAGTGGAATGCACCACATGTTAGCATACGCATCTCATATCGGCATTCACACTTTAATTAGAGACTCTCACCATAAGGTAGCAGAGAAGAGGAAAAGTGCCAAGTGGTAGTTGTGGAGGCCCTAAAAGACCTTTTTGGAGAAAAATTACAAGCCACCACATATTGGCATTCTGGAAGCCATGAGTCCAATGCTTTCCATTCAACGCAAAGGCATCATTTTATTTTTCTTAAGTGCCATAAAGTATTGGATGCTACCAAGTTTCACTCTCTGGGTCCCCCTCTACTCCATCCATAAAAGAAGCAGAAGATGCCACTTATCTTCCTCGAAGCCACAGAAGTCTCCACATGTCAACACCTGAGAGAATCATCACCAAGCTCTATTAACAAATATGAAATGGTGGTGGGTCCCAGATGTTACTTCAAAAGTCTACATAAGCTGCCAAATGTCACCATCTGTAAGAGTCTGATATATGCCCCTAATGATACTATGACACAGCCAAAGGGGAGTGGAAAGAGCTGCGTGTCTTTGATGAATCAGGCAGGAGGTGCCAAGTGTCATTCTTTGGTCTATTCTAGGTGATCAAGGGAATTTTCAAAAAATTGACTAAGTGTCCTCTCCTATTTCAAACATAGCAGAGTGTTTTGTGTATTAGTTGCCAAAAGTGAAATGGAGGGAAAATCAGCTGGAGTTAATTTGAGTAGATGAAATAGTTCATCAGGTAGATTTTTGGAGCCACCCACAACATCGAAGGCACCATCTGTTTGTCTCTTATGAGCAAAGGATGGATAATATTGCATGGGAAAGAAAGTATAGGGAGACATCCAGGGATATAAGAAGAAGAATTGTGAAATCTAAAAAAAAGGAGGAGGAATTCTCATAGTTTTAGACTTTTAGAGTTTTTGACCAATAATATCATTTGCTTTTGTTACATTTTCTTGAGTTGAAAGGTTTGCATCTTTTGTATGACTAGAAGATTCAATAAGAAAATTGAACACTATGCCCTTGTTGATGTCATCTATGTCATTTGCAAAGTAGTCTATGCTGTAGATTTTCTAGTGTTGTGATTGGAAATGTTATTTGCTTCTGTCCCATTTTCTAGAGTTTAAAGTTCTACATAATTGTGCATGACTTATGTGCCTCTAATGCGATTGGAAGATTATATTAAGAAGATTGAACACTATGCCTTTGTTTATAATTCCTGTATTTTAGTAAAAGACTCCCCTATTGTGAGCCTCTATTTCTGTTAGTCCAATCTTTTACATTGATCATGCACTTGTCTGCTCTTAAATGTAATAGAATCACATAATAGTTTCACTGTGCTTAGGTTAGGATTAGGATTACTCTCAGGTGCATTGCCATAGTTAGGTTTCAATTCTTGCATTTTGCATTTCTGTTTAGTCTCCTATCCCTTTTCCCCAACACCCAATACAAAAGAAGAGACTATCTTCTTTAAAATCTGGAGGTTGTTTTCAAGCCACATTGTCCCATAGCTTGAAACTTCCCATTATTGTTTATTAAGATCTAGTGCCATTTTAAGACATCAACAGATATAAACAAATTGTCTTTCGATCAGATTTTTGAGCTTTGTACCAATTACTCTCGAACAAAACCTAGAATTAAGAAAGGAAAGTTGGGGAAATCTAATGAAGTAGGTAAATTATTGGAAGAATTTTCTGATCTCAAAATAGATATTTTAGTTATACGAAATAGTACTGTAGATGGCCTTATAGCTAAGGCAAATGCAACAAAGCCTTTAGCAATCTACTATCCTAAGTGTAGACAAAAACACACCCTTAGAGACTACCTCCTAGATAGAACCAATATTTCATCATGTGTGATCTGTGATGTAATAGATCATGATACCAAATATTGCACCCTTCTGATTGTTTTAAAGAATCAAATGAAACCCTAGGTCTAGTCCATTGAAGAAGTAAATTATATTCAAAGACAAAACTTTGCCCCATAAAACTAGGCTCAAGGATAGTTTAATGCGAGAAATCCAGTTAATCCATGGATGGCACCATGGAATGTTTTAGTTCCTTCACCATTTTGGAATCAACCCCAAATTCCATCAATTCAAAATCCATGGGTAGGACAAGATTGGATGCTAACATCTCCATGGATGGTGCCATAGCCACAACAACAATGGGTACCACAGTAGCATTAGATGCCATAGACATATCAACAATGGAATTAGTAGTGGAACCAACAGTCACAATTCACCCAACCAAGAAGACCACTTCAACAGCAAACCATTATGCCACCCCCAGTTATTCAACAACAAAGAAAAATAAATCAGCCCTCAATGCCTACACAATCAATAGCAAATCTAAAAAATAAACAACCAACACCTTTTGATGTTAATGAACAGGAAGAAACAATCAATGTTGGAGATATTAAGTGTTTAGACATATATTTAACATCAAGAAAAACTATACAAAAACCTATAGTACTTATTTATGAGATGCCTGGTGAAAATGAAAAGATAAAATCATCTCAATTAGGTACTGGAGAAACTAAACTCAAAATGTGCCCTGAAGTAAATAAATTAAACACTACTACATTAGTAATTCCTTTTCCTAAAAGATTAAGAGAAACTGATATTAAACTAGACTTAAACATGGTCCATGAGTTGCAAAAGATCAATATTGAGGTACCCCTTCTACAAGCTATTAGGGATATACTAGAATTAAATAATATCATCAAAAACCTTTGTATGAAAAAACCTGAGAGGAAAGCAAAATATCTAGGAACTATTCATGTTGACGGAAAAGTTGATGATTTATTAGCTAAAAAACTATTAGTTCCAAAATATGTAGATTTAGGAAGCCCAGTGATCATAGTTACAATCAAAGGGAAAGAAATTCTGTACATCTTGGTAGATTTGGGAGTAGAAATTAATGTCATGATAATTGATACTCTCCATGCATTATCTCTTATGAAAATGCAACCCACAACTACCACTCTTCAAATGGTAGACTAATTGGTAATGAAACCAAAGGAAACTATAAAAAATGTTGAATTATTAATAGAATCTTGGGAATATCCAGTAGATTTCATGGTCTTGCAACCTAAAACAAAGAATCTAGGATATCCTATAATCCTAGGTAGACAATGGTTGGGTACTTTAACATCATTGATTTATTGTAAATTAGGAGACATGACCATTTCCAATGGGTTAAAATCTAAATGTATCTCCTTGTATCCTCCTACAAAACCATCAACAAGTTACATACAAGAACTTTGGGTGGATGAATTAGATAACACATTAAAAAACATTTCCTCCTTAGCCATGATCACAGTTAAAAACACTTAGAATAATTGAATGGAGACCTATAACCAGAATCTATAGACTCTGCTAGTGTAGAAACTATGGACTATGCCCGTCCAGAAACTACAGACCATGCCAGTTTGAAAGCTATGGACTACCTTAGTTTAGGATTCTTGGATCAGTTGGAAAATTCTAAAACCTCCACTTATATTTTTGCTAGTACTTCTTCATCATATGATCATAGATTGATTTAGGAAAGTGTGTGGAAATTGATAAAATAGCAGCAAACTCATTTCTTAGATGCATTTCATTATTCTTTGGCAAGACTGATTCCTATTGGAAAAGAGTTTGTTGATAATATAGCTATGTTTCATAAGCTACTTCCTCATCCATGTCCTTTGAAATCATTAATTAGTGAATTTAAGAAAATAGAATCCAACTATCTAGGTACAAAACTAATCATGGTATTACCTGGAAATTTTTTGAACATCAATAGTTGGTTGACAAATAAAGAGGAAGATCAGCTCTTTAAAGTATTAGAAAGACATACTAAGGATTTTGTTTGGGATTATACTGACATGAAAGGAATTCACCCCAGCATATGCACTCATCACATTTACATAGAATCTATAAAACTTGTCAGACAACCACAAAGAAGAAAAAACCTAGCATTAAAAGAAATAGTCAAAATAAAAATCCAAAAGTTGCTAGAAGTTGGGTTTATTTACCCCATCTTAGACAACCAGTGGATGTCACCTCTGGTAATTGTGCCAAAAAAATAGAATGTTAAGAGTATGTGTAGATTATAGAGAACTAAACAAAGAAACATCAAGAGATTACTTTCTTTTACCTTTCATTGATCAAGTTCTTGATAACTTGGTAGGGAAGAAATATTTTTCTTTCCCAGATGGGTTCAGTGGGTATAACCAAATAATGGTAGTAGTTGAAGATTAAGATAAAACCATTTTTACCTACCCTTGGGGAACTTTTACTTATTGATTACTTCCATTTGGACTCTGTAATGCTCCAACAACCTTTCAAAGAGAAGCTATGGCAATATTATTTGACCTTACAAATAATTATGTTGAGGTATATATGGATGATTTCACTATTTATGGTGAAACTTATGAAGTATCTCTTACCAACTCGGAAAGAGTACTGATCAGATGTGAGGAACATCATTTATCTTTGAGCAATGAGAAATGTTTGTTGATGATGGATGAAGGAATAGTCTTGAGACACCATATTTTTGCAATCAACATTCAAGTAGATCCAAATAAAGTTGAAATAATTTCCAACTTACCCATTCCACAAACACAAACTAAAGTTAAGAGTTTTTTGGGACATTCTAGTTACTACAAATGCTTCATAGATAAGTTTAGTCAAATAGCTGCCCCTATGTTTGCCTTGCTTATAAAAGACAGTACATTCGAATGGAGTGATAGTTGTCAGCAAGCCTTTGAGACCATCAAAGCTAAACTTGTTAATGCTCCAGTATTGAGAGGACTAGATTGGATTAAGCCATTCCATATATACACAGATGCTTCTAATACAACACTAGGAGAAATTTTTGGACAAAAGGATGAAGAGGGTAACATGTATGCTATATATTATATTAGCAAAAACATGACACCTACTAAAAAAATTTACACCACAACTGAGAAGGAATTCTTAGCTGTAATTTATGCAATCAACAAATTCAAACACTACATAATAGGCTACAAGGTATTTGTCTATATAGACCATTCAACTATTAGATATCTTACCAAAAAACCAATTGTGGGAGGTAGGATCATTAAATGCCTATTGATCTTACAATAATTTGATGTTACTATTATAGACAAATTAGGGAAGTCTAATGTGGTTACTAATTTCTGGTCAAGAATGAAAACTACAGGTGAAGAACCAGTGGAAGATGACTTTCTAGATCAGCAATTATTTGCTATTTTAGCACAATCTCAGTGGTTTGCTGATATAGCCAATTACCTCACCTCAGGGAAGTTTCATCTGCACTTTTCAAAAAAATAAAAGAAATGTTTAATCAAATAAATTTCTTCTTTTAAATGGATTAATGGAATGTTATTTAAACTTGGCCCTGCTCATGTGTTTCACAGGTGTGTGACAAATGTTGAAGCTTATGATATCATCAAATATTATCATGATGAACCAGGAGGAGGTCATTACTCAACTCAAAGAACCATATATAAAATCTTGGGAGCAAGATATTATTGGCCTCATCTTCATTAGCAAGTAAAAAGATATGTCAGACACTGTGATGCTTATCAGTGAATTGGATAACCTATTATTTCAATAGAGATGACTCTACACCCTCATCCTCAATTGGTTGTAGAACCATTTGAGAAATGGGGAATTGATTTTATTAGTCTAGTGGATCCTCCTTCTAGAGGAAAAGAATATCTCCTAGTATTTACAGACTACGTGACTAAGTGGGTAGAAGTAGAAGCATTAACTCATGCAATAGAGGAGATGGTAGCTAATTTATTATATTTTAAAATCATGAACCAATTTGGTGCTCCAAGAGAGACAGTCTCTGATCAAGGACCACAGTTCATGTCAAACATGATAAAGCATTTCATGCAAGTGTATCAAACATAGCACAAAAAAACATCTCCATACCATCCACAAGTGAATGGACAAGTTGAAGTCACCAAAAAAGAATTGGAAACCATTTTAACCAAGGTTATTAATTCCAGTAGAAAGGATTGGGTAGATAAGGTGCTAGAAGCTATTTGGGCCTATAATACTACTTGGAAAACAACAAGTAGATTTTCACCTTATGAACTAGTTTATGGTAAGAAGCCTTTATTCTCTGTTGAATTTGAATTACAAACTTTGAAAACATCTATAGAAGTAGGAATTGAATTACAAGAAATATAGAAAGAAAGACTCTTACATCTTAATCAACTTGATGAAATGAGGATGGAAGCACTACAAAGAACTGAACTTGTACAACATCAAAGAAAATTTTGGCATGATGCACAAATCAAGCAACAAAAGTTTCAAAAAGGAGATTGGCCATTGTTGTTTGATTCTAAATTTCAATAGTTCAAAGGAAAACTACAAACAAGATGGTTGGGACCTTATGAGATTGAAGAGGTCTATGAAAATGGTTCTGTTAAGCTGATACCTATTGATGACAACAAAAAAATCTCTATTAGTTAATGGACATAGATTGAAGCACTATTAAAAACCTCTCAATAAAGATGAATTTATTTAAAAAGTAAAGGATCAAGTAGGTATTCTAGAAATCTCTACTTCTTCTAGTGAACATGATCCTTGATAATATAAAATAATAATAATAATAATAATAATAATAATAATAATAATAATAATAATAATAATAATATTATTAATAATATTAAAATAAATAATGAAAATCCTTCCAAGGATGCTATTGACAATGCATGCCCCAAAAACTAGCTTGTTGGCTGGCTATGTATTGCAAAAAAAGGGGGGATTTGGCTAGAAAACTAGAAATGGCTAGCCAAAGGGAAAAAAAAAACATTTATAAGAAAATATCATCATGAAACTATGATTGGTCATCTCCATGCAATAAACTAATCCATGGAAACCAATTTGTGTAGGACACATGGCGAACAAAGGATAACGTCTAAGGTTAAAGTAAGTAAGACATATTTTATTTATTTATGTTTAAGTTAACTAATTATTTTTGATTTGATTAAGATCATATTCTCCAGAGATGACCTAAATTTGAATTTTCCAAAACAGAATGACACATGCCATAATGAAAAAGCATGCAACTGAGCCACCAATGGTGTATAGATAAGTGTGCAGCTTTGATATCATCAATTGAGTCATCAAGTATCACAATGATGGGATGTCATAAAAAGGGGTTTTAAATGAAGTAATGAATCACTGTCACCATCAATGTGACACATCATCATTTTACATAACTTGTATTAATGAGACAAAATGGTTGGCACACTCTATTGAAATGTGCGGCACCTAACTGTATCAAATCATCATACTACACTATGGGCTCATGCAACTGTAGCATTTCAAATTAACCATTTACTTTCTACAAACTTCAATAGAAGATGGTCTACCAATCCTCAGGGCCTGTTACCTATTGACTTCAATAAAATACTAGTCTACACCTTAATTAGAGTTAAAAGAACTGAGATGACTATGACTCCACATAGAAATGGGACAAAAGACAAGATCAGAGCCAAAGGATCTAGCAAAGTTTCATAAAGACAAAGCTTTTGTAGTAGTGTTTAGAGCCAATGGCTAGCTACCTTTCATTGAAAAGTTCTAGGGTTTTGACAAAACAATGGTAAGTGAATTCATTACCAATCTCACCCTTAAATTTTCAATTGTAAAATGCATTGTTATTCCTATTACAACTCAAATCATAATCCAAATTATACAAGTTCCATAAGAAAGAATGAGAGCTACAGGAAGAGTTTCATTTAGTGATTTAATTAGTCAGTTTAATGGTAATAAATAGACCAAAACTTCATACATAGTAGATTCTAAGGGAAAATCAAAAGGGATTAAAATAAATTCACTTCCTAAACCTTGGAAATTTGTAGCCAAGTGGGTACTTAAATATTTCATCTGTGAAGGGAAACATAGTCTTTTAGGGAGAGATGCCATGAAAATGTTAATACATCTTAAGAATGGGAGACAAAACCTTTAGTACAAAATTCACCTCCCATATTTCTTATATGGTGCTCTACAAGTTATGTATACAACCCCTATTACTACTCTTAGGCATCATGGCCTTATTCAGCTTATTATCCAGCATCATTTCCTTCAGCAAGGTCAAGAGGTTTGGGAGGAATTTCAAAATATTATAGCATAAAAAATTCTAGATTTGCCTGCATAATAAACCCCAAATGTACCACGGGAACACTCATCTCCACCTACCACACCAGCTGAGAAAACAACACCAAGAAAAAAAATCTCAGACTATAGTCTCCATAGAAATCCCTTCTTCTTCTTCAAAAATAATCACAAGGTCTCAAAACCCTGACATTTTAAAGCCCCCAAAAGAACCTCATGAGTCTGTAGTATAACCAGTTCCTTTGATAGGAAGAATAAAATTGAGATGGAAGGTCACTATAGAACTTGAGATGATTAAGGGTTTGGTGGTTGAGAAGGAAAATCAACCGAGTGTAGCTCAAAGAGTAACTAAAAGAAGGAGAAGGCTCATTTTAATTGAAGAAGATGAACAAGAAGCTATAGATATTTTTAATAGTCTTAAAATGGTGTCTCATTCCCCCATACATCAAAGTATTCCTACACCTGCATATATTGAAGAAATTCTTTCTGAAAGGAACTCTCTAATCATAATGGAGAATCCAAATCTAGAGGAAGAGCCAGACACAATAGAGGAATTAAGTATGGTGAAATAACCACCTGTTCCAATTGAAACTATAATACATAAATGGAAAACTATATATACCAATGAGAAAGGCAAATCATCAAATCTAAATGATCCTATTATGTATCTAACTTTTTTAGCTTTCTTAAGCTCAAGGTCTTGAATAATAACAAACAAGTGACATTGTTGACTTGATTAATCAATTACAAAACAAGGATCATCTTAACTCATCTTTGGTGCAAAAATTAGATACAATATCTGCTGATCATGTAGTAGAAATTCATAGATTATAGGAAATAATAAAAGAAAATGAAGATGAATAGATTGGTCTTTGGATATATGTAGAAAGTCTGAAGAAGGGAAATAGGAGATTACATAATTTGGTAAACTCTTTCAAAGCACCTGCTATTGCAATTTCTCCTCCTAAGGTTTTTGTTGACCTTAGTTGTCAAACAAGTGATCCAGGTATTCCTCCCTTGAAAATACTACATCAAATTGAAGAAGAATATTTTTTACTTAAATAGAAAAACAAAGATGCAACTTCTTCAAAAAAAATCTTAGAAAATGAAAAGAAAGAATTAGAGGCTAAAGTCCAAGAGTTATAAGAAAATTTGCAGGATGCATGCAAATTAAGAGAAACTCTTTTGGCATTTAGGAATCCTTCTCCTACGTATAGTTTGTTTTTATTTGAAAAATTTTATAGATGGCAGCTTCTACAAATCTCCTGTCATCTTCCTTACAAAATTTTATAGCCAACAACGTTTTTGTAAATCTTTTATAATGTTGAACCTGATCAGCAAGATTTGCTTTGTGAATTTTATTTGCATGACTTGATTTTAGGTGATCAGGAGCACAATAAGTTTTTGATAAATCTTCATGTAGGAGAAGTTCAATCGAGATCATTACATTATACATTCAAAAATCAAATAGCATGGAATGGCAGATTTGAGGACTACATAAATCATGCTAAGACTATAGGATTATGTGTCAGACCAGCCTTTCCTATTCCCAGATTGATCAAATAGAATTTTAACTATGCTTTGTTAAATGATGAGGTTTAAACACATTAATTATAGGCTCTATATGATTGTATTATTTATTTTGATTTATTTTCAAGATAGAGTTTTGATTCAGTAATGGCTAGAAGTATAAACATATGGGACCAAATTTTAGTACATCTTAAAAGATAAAAAGTCATGACCCTAAATAACTTAAGATGGAGTATGAGGAGAGCATCCTCAATTATAAAAATTTTACTAGAGATAATCAACTCTGGGGGAGAATATAAATGGATTGGTTTGAGATATAGACCCCCTTTACTAATCATACCTATTCCAAGATGGTAGAGTTGGGCTCCACAATCAGAAGAGCAATTCAATATATAGAAATAAATGATTCAAACACATCAAGGATTTACCAACAATTCAAATAGATACATAATAGATGAATATGATGAATATGATTTAAGTCATAGTGTAGATAGTAGAAGCCAGAGCTATGAATGCCAACAAATGTTTGCAATAAGACTTACAAAAGATAAAGCTTGGGGGAAATGATGATCTCAAAATATGGCTCATTATTGACATGTTATTTCCTTTAAATCATCTAGCAAAGGATATTATCTTATAAAAATCTTAGATTCTTAGATATCTATTACATGGAAAATAGATATTTGTCTTTTTTATATTAAACCAAAGATTGAACCTTTACTTTGTCATTAATTTCTAATACATAGCATGTTTTAGTGATCTTTGGTTTGAAGAATGCTCAGGAAGAAGACACAGGTGATGTATAGTGAACATTCCATTTTGATCTCCATCCAGTAGAACTACAGACTCTATAGGCTTGCTTTTATGGACTCTACATGCTTTTTTGTATGGATTTTGTAGGCTTGTTTCTATAGATTCTGTAGGCTTTTTTCTATGGACTATACATGCATGTTTCTATGAAATCTACAGGATTATTTATATAGACTCCATAGGCTCATCTCTATGGACTCTGCATGGTCAATTTTGAGAATTCTGTAAGGATAATGCCACAAATGGGAAGCTGGAGAAGATAGGATAAGAAAGAACCATTCCAGCTAAAATCAAGTAAGGAAAATAACCACCTGCTATTTTGAAGGACATGCTTTTGATAAATTTGTATGTAATCATATTTTAGGAATATTATAGGATAGGATATTTATTTCATTGAAATAATTGGATCTCTTGGAAATCTAATCTCCTATCTTTGGATGAAGGGATCAACAAGGAGTCCTATTTTTTTGCATTCTATTTTGAGTTGATTCTATTAGTATAAAGTGTAAGACATTTGACTATGAAAAGAGAGAAGAAAGAGAGGATATAGATAAAATAAAAAAATCAATAATTAAATATTTTAGAAGCATACAAGTTTCAATCAAATTCTAATCATTTCATTTCCATGAATTAATACTTTAAGTTTTTAACACTGATTAATCTTTGTTCCTAAGTCTGAGAGGAGCAAGGACCCACTTTCCTTAGAACCAGGAACTATGTATGGTATTTATGTTTTATTTTATTAGTTAGAATCTTATTACTATTTGCATTTATTTATAAAAACATCAAAACAAATTCATATTTTAAAAAGAGTATTTTCTTATTTCATTTCTTTTCTACGCAAAGTATGTTTTCTTTTACAACATAAGTGTGAAGTAATTTTTTTCATAAGTAGAAGTGTGAATTTACTTTCCCTGAAGACATAAAATAAGAGTGTGATCTTTTAATTCCAGTAAAAGAGTGGATTGATTTGATTTCTTTCTTTTTTAGCAAAAGCATGAATCAATTAGTTTAGTCAAAGTTAGAATAGGATCAACAAGCACCCCCATAAGTAGACTTCTAGATCTACCATCCCATACCTTACTACAGATAGCTTTGGACACTAGCCCTATTTGATAAGACACCAATTGAATATTATTTAAATGAGGAGTTAGATGACACTCATCAAGATTACCCTCAAAGATAAGAATAAAACCATCAGTGCCATATAATGAAGCTCATTGGTATGCCTTTGAAAATGACTAACAAATTGCCTATTTTTTGCAGTAGGAAGCATAGTTATCCTCCATCAACTAAGGGAAGTTTTAGCATCAATATGAGGAGAATATTGTTCAATTAAGGTTCAATAAGCTTCCTAAATGGATAGTCACCCTATAAGGTCTCTTTCATGAAGGGGACCATATGAGGAAGGATAAATTAGTGGTGTTTACTAATGAATAGAACTATTATATAGTTCTTATATTTGAGGGGAAGCTCCTAAAGCTTTGAAAGGTAAGCACTAAAGTTGAAAGGAATTATTTCATAAAGATTTTTAAGGACTATACAAACATCTTTACTTGGTAATATGGTAACCTAAGGGGATTTGATTATGAATTGGTATAGCACAATATATAAATAAAAGCTAATGCTAAGTCTATCATGTAGAAGCAAAGGCCTATAAACCCTAAGATTGAAGAGCTAATGAGGAAGGAGTTGACCAAGTTGATTTAATCTAAGATCATCTTTGCAATTAAGCACTCCTCATGGGTAGCTAATCTAGTACCTATCAAGAAGAATATTGGAGAGATCAGACAATGTGTAGATTTTAGGGATCTTAATATGGCCTCTTTAAATGATCACTTCCCTCTACCATCCATGGAGTAACTTCTTCAAATAGTTTCTAGTTTAGAGTGATTCTCTCTCTTGGATAGGTATTTAGGCTATAAATAAGTACTAGTGAGAAAGGAATATTAGTACAAGACTACCTTCACCACCAAGTGGAGCATATTTTCTTACCATAAAATGCCTTTTCGATTATCCAATACTAGGGAAACCTTTCAAAGATAAATGGACATGAACTTCCATGGACTATTAAATTAAATGGTACTAATCTAATTGTATGACATCATAATTTTATATAAGAAATCTAGTGAGCACATGGATAATCTAAGCTTGATATTCCAAAGATGTAGAGAATATAGGATCTCTTTAAATCCCAAAAAGTGTGTGTTTGTTATGAATAAAGGAAAACTACTAGGTCATATTGTTTGAAAAGAAGGATTATCCATTGACCTCAATAGAGTAAGTGTTATATTATCCTTGTCCTTACCAAAGCACAAGAAGGGGATCCAAAGCTTCCTTGGGAGGATCAAATTTATGAGGAGGCTCATACCTAGTTTTACAAACTTGGTCAAACCCATCATCACCAAGCTAAAGAAGAGCTAAGTGTTTGCTTGGTTAGATGAAGGCAAGGTAAATTTTAAGGCCATCAAGAAGGACATTTTCCAAGAACCCTCGCTTATGAATTCCAAATTCTTCAAGGACTTCATCTTGTACACTTTTGTCTAAATTCTCTTCTTTAGTTTACATCACTAATTTATCCTTCCTCATATGGTCTCCTTCATGAAATATCCCTTACAAGGTGACTATCCCTTTAGGAATCTTATTGGACATTAATTGAACATTTTTTTCTCATATTGATGCTAAAACTTCCCTTAGTTGATGGAGGATAAATCTGCTTCCTACTAAAAAAAAGGTAATTTCTTAGTCATTTACAAAGACCTACCAAGGAGATTCATTATCTAGAAATGATGGTCTTGTTACAAATTTGACATGTGGTTTCACCTTGGTTCCCTTCAATTCATTTAGGGATATAAAAATGAGCCCCCATATCTGTTGGTCTATCAACATGTTGATTTTTGCCCTTTGGTACTAATTGGATGTTGAAGGCATCAAAGTCCTCAATTAGGTCCCACACTCTATGTTTTTAGGACTTAATTAAGGTTTTATTATTGACATTATATCCTCTAATTTGGTGTACAAATAATTCACTATCCTCATAGAGTTGTAACTACTTAATACCTCTCTTACTAGCCCATTAAAGGCCATTAATGAGACCTTCATATTATAATACATTGCAAGAGCATCTAAATTAGAACCTATGTGAAAATAAATTACTTGTCATTTGAAGGGGATAATATCATAACACCTATACCCACTCCATGTTTTCTCCCTAAGCCATCAAAGAATAATTTTCATAGACCACTAGGGTCTTCTTGAGTCCTCAAGAGAGATGTCATGAACTAGATTTCTTCATTTAAATAATAGACACCCAAGTCTCTTTTTTAAACACCTTTTAAGGGGTCCACCAATTGGGTGTCATTCCATAGCTCATCCATTAACATATCTATTATCTCCTCTAAATGAGTGTTTAGCTCCTACCCCATTGGCAATTCATCCTCATTAATGATGGTGTAATTAATGTTGATATTATCTGTCCCATAGGGTTCTATGTGGAATTATGCAATGGGTTCAAATTTTATTGATACTTTGGCCCCATATCTTGTTTTAAATGCCATATATGACCAATCTACTACAAGGTAACCTCTAATATTTATTTTGAACTCCCTGGATAGGCATAGTGCAAAGCAAGGAGTCACATCAAGGATCAATACATTTTGAGCCACTAAGATATTAGGACAAACATGGAAGGTCAAGTTGATGTCCCTAATTATGTTAGATGGCTTGGTAGAAGAACCATCCAATTGTAGCATTGCTTTGTATTTAGTCTCGTATTTTATACCAAGCTGATTAGCTATGGACTTTGACATTACTATGGTACTATCCCCATTATCCACTAAGAAATTATGTAATAGAGAGTTGTTAATGATCACTAAAATATAAAAGGGAGGAGGATTGAATACTTTAATTGATTTCCCTTCATTTAGTCTTTGGTTGCATTGGTAAGGACCACACTTTCATTGTTTGGTGGCTTGTTTGTAACATTGATATTTGATAGTCCTTCTTGGAGGATATTTACCTGACCAGGTATAGAGAGCACATCCCACATTGGCACACTCACATTAGAATTCTTCATTTTTTCCACAATGTTGATGGGTGAACCACAAAAATTTGGTTGTGCTTTAGGGCCCACAATTATACCATAATCTTATGATTTTTGAGGGACCAAAACATTTACCTAATTTTGACCCCTTAGAACTATTGGGACCTTTGTAATAAAATCATGTCCAACTAACTTTGGTATTGAAGGAGTAATGGTAAGAGTCTCCTTGATTGGTTTTTGGTTACCATCTATGTTCCTTATTTTGAATCTAGTATTTGTAGCCATTGGAATGTATCCTTAGCTAGAGCTAGCCTATTGGTTGAGTGCACAAAACTCTCTTTATTCATAATTCATCATTATGGTACCTAATTAACATGATCCCTGATCATTACTTTGACCTTATTGAGGTTCCTCTAGCTTGGTCATAATAGGTACTTCTATATTTTGGGTCATAAGAGCTTGGTTGTACCCAAAATTAGTAGTTTTTTTCCATTGATCATTAAATGCTTATGTGAAATTAGTGTTTGGAATAATTGATTGTCTAAAAGGATGATTCCAAGGAATGGTACCCTTAACTTCTTAAGCCACATCATTTAGAATTGGGACCAAGGTGTTGGAAGTGCTTTCAACATTAAGATTGTAGTTATTCTACCTATTATAGCCATGTTGCCCTTGTCCTTGTTTTGACCTTGGCATTGGCCTTGAGAATTCCATTTGTATGGTAGAATATTTGCTTGAAAATATTGTTGTTTAGGTTGATATGAACCTTGATAAGGCCTATTAAAATCCTAATACCTTTTGACATTTAATAGTTCATTCCCCAAGGATTGGAACATGCTCATGAGTTCTTATAATTTATTTTGCTCTAGGGAATCACTGGATTCACTAGTTGAAGATTTTTCTTATTTTAGTATAGGTATTCAAATAATTTTTGGTTTAGGAGGAATGACATCAAGTGGAGGGATACCAATAAGAGGTGGTCTGATTTTAGGAAATAATGGCATTGGTTGTCTAGGTGTAAGATTTCTAGATTTAACTAGATAATTTTTTGCCTTAATGACCACCTCATAAGCATCTATAAGTATATTCCCTCTCATAGATTGGATCATCATTACTATGTCACTATTTAAATCCCTCAAATAGTAGAGTAAGGAAAAATTAGGGGTTGGTCTAACTGAGACTAGAATTTTGTCCCAAGTTTTTTGGAACCTTGTGTTGAAGTCTTGGATGAGTTCATGAGGATCTCTCTTAATGGTAATTAGTTTCTCTACAAGTGACAAATGGTCACTTTTATTCTCAAATATTTTACACAAACCCTTTCCTAATTGGTCTCATGTTTGAATGGAGTTAGTAATAAGGCCCCTATACCAATCTAAGGCCTTTCCTTTAAAAGAAGTATCTAATAACCTCATAGTTATATTTTGCTTAGTGAAATTATGGTAATTAAAAAATTGTCTATGTCCATGAGGTACTCAGAAGGTGTTGTAGATTATTTTATAGTATAATAAGGAACAATTTTAATGGTTGCAACTAGGACATGATCATATTAAGCCATGTATAGAGGAATTTCACCATTAAAGTCCATAAAGGGAAAAGGTTTAAGGTCCACCATATAAATAAAATGGTTTTAAAAAGGTCCTCCTATAGGGGTAGGTATTAAAAATATCTTAGGATTAAAGGTTCCCTGATATGGATGTGTATTGGCAAACCTTAATCTTTTTGTTAAATTTAAAGGTAGTTCAAAAAATTCAAAAGAAATACCTCTTGAATCTAACCTTGTCGTCACCCTTAGCACAAGTTGAAGTCACTGTTATGCTACCATGATGTTGGATCTTCCTTTTGGAGTCACCAAATGTTGTTGTTTGGGAGCTTAGCTACTACAAATTTGATCAAGCCAACATAAACATTAATCAATGTTACTTGAACTATGGTCCCACAGGGCATGCCATAAATTGTTGTGGGATAAATTTTCACCCTTGGAGAGAGTTATTTAGGCTCCCTCTAATTGAAATAAAAAATGGGAATAACCCTAGGCTATGGGTCACCTATAATAGGGTTAGACCTCTAAAAAAGGCTAACTTGCTCTTGATGCTCACCTAAACTAATGAATATTATTAAGAAAAGGGTTAGAAATGTGTTTAAGGTATCCTAATAAGGATAAAAGGGTGACACACCAAAGTTAAAATGGAAACTCATACAATCTTAAACCCACACTGAATCAACATAAAAATAATTATAACTCAAACAGCCTCATAATCTCACTAGTTACATAAATAATCCATAGAAAAGGTTCCAAGTAGATCACTAATCTAAACCTACAAGTTATCCTAGAAACACATTCAAAGAGGTAAGTATAAGGACAAAAAATTAGGAAGTTTTTCATTCATAATTTCACCATACACAATCATACTAAGCACTGATTGAAAGTAAGAGATAGGCAAAGAGTTGATTCTATTACTTCAAAAGGTAGTTCTTACAATTTTTTGACAAGGTTTAACCATATGAAACGAGAACACTTTTATAAGAGTATCAATAAGTATCCTTGTCCCAAAAAAGAATGAAAAATTCTAAGAGCTCAGAACCCTCATAATGGGAATGAGACTAGGATATATAAGAGAAGAGAGAGAGAAAGAATGTGGGAGCACACCATCAAAGAGGGAAAACTTTGTCTTGGGTCATTAATTAAACTTGAGCTACCACATTTTTTCTCCAATGAATGCCTTACCACCTTTTTGATTTGAAAAAATACTAGATTTGTACATTTAGCTAGCTATTTGTCAAAAATATTCCCATGCTAAAGGATGAGGATATTATTCATAATCATATATATCTACCCTTGATCAAATCTAGACCAAATCTCTTCTATAAATATAAAATGAATCTCATTTATTAGTTTTCTTGTAGCCACATATGTCGATGCAAACCTATAAAATGTATATCTTTGATCTTTATCTATATTAGGTCCATACAACCTATTTTTTCCTTTTAGAATATATATAAACTAAGAGCTCATTACATACACGGATCATTATTGAAATAATGGCAAACATAAATGTAAAATAGACCCTTTGTGTCACAAATCTTTGTATGAGAGGTCTATATTTAGATTTAATGGTGTCTATTTTATGTTTTTTATATCTAACTACATGGTTATGGCCTTTTAATGGTGTTTGATTGAGCTCTAATGGTAGAAATATGACCCTAAAATATCTATTTACCATGGTTTAAAATTGGTCCTTGACTTCAACTTTATCCATTGAATATTACTTGGGCTAATTAAAATGCTCCAACCTATATTTACTCTCATTAGCCTCATAGATCCTATTGAATTATTGAATTATCTTTCACCATAGATATTGATTATTATGAATGAGTTTCATTGATTCTATTCCATCTTAGACATGCTCATTCCACTTGTTAATTACATGTTGATCCCAAGATCTTGGTGTTAGTCTATCAACTTCTGCACTTGTGGCATGTGGTGGCCTCTTGAGGTCCTTAAATTTTTGTCTCATCTCAAATCATTAGATCAAGGTGTATTAAGAAACATGAGCCATATATTTTTATTAGGCCCACTTTACTATCAATGATCACACACCATTAGATCTTTGCTTGGTTAATCTACACCATCAAATCTTGTCAAAATTGTAGCTATTTAAAGGGCTTTAACCTAGGAACATTTTGACTTGTTTGACCCTAATGCAAAATTTTATATATCATGTGTAAAATTGAGATCTCAATTATACTATTATATCTTACTCAAATTTAAAACTTTTCAGGATTTTTTAATCAAAATGGTCAATTTATGAAGCTCAAAATTGACACTTACATGAATGTCTTACTCTAAAAATTCAATTTTAAACACTTAGAATTTGAGATAGAAGGCTTGTGCAAACATGTGACTTGAAGATAATGTTATTGAAATGAATAACTACATGGTAATGAAATATTTTAGCTAGCGATGTTTTCTAAATAGATTTATAAAAACTCATAATTGAACTGGCTCACTCTATTTTTAGATGACATCCAAGTGATCGTTTGGTCTTTAAACTTTCCCAGTTCATCCTTTTCTCAATCTTTCAAGGTTACAATGAACTCCTGGTGCCTATGAAAAACATTCTTTATGATATTGAATGTTATGACCAACATGGAGACCGGCTTAGATCCTTTTACTTACCCTATAGACTTATCCATTGGAAATTGACAAACTACACTTTAAGTAGACTTAAAATGTTTCAAAAGCTTTGCAAACTACATGATCTCTTTGGTCCACTCATTCCATCTAGAACACCTATTCATATTTTCATCAATTATAAACTTGATCCATCTAGGCACAAGATTGGTATGTAGGCCAAAAATGACCATGAAATTTTTTTCATTATAGGGGTTATAATCTAGCCTTGATAGGCCAAATTACCAACAATTTCTTATAAAAATAATGCAAAATAAATTAACTAATATGATATCCTAGTGTTTAGACCTAGAATATAATAAGTGTAGTGATGATTCTAAGGTGAATATAATTCTCATATCTAAAAAGGATGCTTTAAAATGCTACAAATAATAAATTACCTTAAACACATTCATTAGTAGAGTAGGATGAAAATAGAGCATACATAATAGACTTGGTTTCCCTAGCTAAAATAACAAACTAATAAGATGGATTCAAAAAAAAAATACCAGATTTTAACCATTAAATAAATGAGATCATATGTTATTAACAAAGGTTAAAAAATAAGAATGCATGAAAATAATGGAAACAGTGAGTTAATTTCTAAAATTTACGTTCTCTTTGCAAAAATTCACAAAATTCTATCTCTAGTTTATAATGAATGGGAGAACCCCTATATATAGGCCATTTGAATGATTTAATTAGTTACAAAAGGAACTAGGTAACATGATACCTATTATCAAATAAGGTCTCCTATGTCTTAAATTTAAACAATATTCCCTATTCAAAATAAGGGAATTTTTTACAATGCAATTCAAGGGACCATGGGGCATGTTTCCTATTCATAGGAACCCAATATGTGGTTATTTTATTCATAAGAAACTAGGCTAGGATCCCATTGGTATTGTCATTGATGAAGCTACTATTATATAAGAAGATGGAGTGATAATGTTAGTTGAGGAAGAAAACATTCTAGGAGGGGTTGATGAGGTGGTGGCTCTTGAGGTGGATGTTTGTTTTTGGGCCTCAACCTACCTTGGGATAATTTATTTTACTCACTATTGATTAATCTTGGATCAATGATAGGTTTATTTTATAGCTTGGCTATCAGCCTAACCATTGCATCATGCCTACTTAGGAGAGGTCCCATAGATTCATTTATGGCCTCAACATTCTCTATTCTTTGGTTGGTAGAGGCTACTAAATTCACCATCTCTTATCTGAAGGTCACCATTCTATCCATGGATTTGTTTTGGAAATTCACCATGAAATTTTGTAGTTAAGACTTGAAGGCATCCTTGCTAATGATGGAACCATCTTTGTTATCCAAGTGCATAATTTTGGCATCCTTTAGTAAGATGATAAATTTATCACCTTGTTGCATAATGGATCTCCCCATGGATCTCATATCTTCAATCTAATTATTCAAGTTCATTCTCCTTCTAATTACATAGGATTGATTGATGCTCAAGTCCTCCAAGGGAATTAGGTTTAGGTCCTAAATTTATTCATTATGATCAATCTCATCATGTTGATTATCTTATTGTCATATCTTACATATGTATATTATACCTTGAGGAATTTATTATATATTTCATCTCCTTTTACTTTATACGAAGATAAGGTATTCAACATGTCAAATATTTCATCTCCTTTTACTTTGTACTAAGATAAGGTATTCAACATGTCAAATATCTCATCCATGACCCATTCTACTCTTATTAGGGTCTACTCTAGTAAGGTGGCCTTATGCTGATTCTCCAAGTCAATCATTCTTTATTGCACTCCCTTAACCAATATGATAGCCACATCCATAGTTGTTTTGATATCTAAGAGGGGTTCCTTAGTGTATTTTTGTTGTCGGACCTACCTAGCCTTATTTGTCTTTGTTATCTCAAATAAGTTTTCTTATGATTTATACAAGAATTTTTGGTCAAGGTGGGTGACCTTCCTCTTAGTCAACCCTCTTCATTTCCCCAGCCTCCTTGTTAAATTTTAGTGTAACTTAGGGAGGGTCCATTATGACCGAGTCTGGGTTCTACCTCGTAGCCAGTTACATCTACTTAATCCATGATTTGTCTAAAGAGCCACTTGGGGGATCTGATGAGAGAGATAATGATTGAACTAGATTCAGCCCTTGGAAGGCATACATTTTAGAAGTATTAATGGTTATGACCAATGTGAATGTAGAGCTAGGGGACAAAGAAGCACTAGTGATAGTTGAATAACTAATGGAGAATAAGATAACTTTTGAAATGACCATAGGACCTTTTTTAGGTAATTGTGGGTTGGGTCTAGGCATAGGCCCAAGTATGACTAGGGGCAAATTGGCCATCACCATGATCATAAAAGTGGATGATATGGTAAAATGGGTGATGGTGTGCAATGCATGGTTACAAACTTGTTTATGGGTTTGGTAAGGGGCCTGTAAGGTAATATTTGGACATCACCTAGAGTTGGTGGGTTTAAATATGCTTAAGGACTACTTGTTGAAGAAAGAGGGGGGGGTAAGGCAATACATTATTAACCTACAAAACTCAACCCTTCTCTAGTAATAGGAAGGGGATGTCATGCTAAATTTGAATTTGCCAATGTAAGAGCTACTACTATTACTATTAAAGGTGTAGCCTACATTATATTAGTAATTTATACTTGGGATAAGTTGTTAGATGGGATCCCTAAGGTGGAAGCCTATCTAACTTGTTTCCTAGTAGCAGTTCCTCCTTTATCCAGAGTAGGAGATAATCCCTAAAGTATTATATGACTAAGTTATGGGTTAGTTTCCCCTTATTATTTAACATTGGGAGTATAGATAGGAGATGTCAATGTTTTTGCTTGAGTATCTTGGTGCTCAACTACCTAAGAAAACCTAGTGCTATGTAGCCTTCCTTTCACTTGCTTCATCCAAATAGCCTTTAACCTCTACCTAGCTTCTTCATTATCAACTAAATTAAGGTATAAATGGTTTCCATCCTTGGGATCATGATGATATGTGATATTGAGAGCTATCCTATGTCTGATGTAATGATAAAATGTTAAGTGTATAGGGTACCATTCCTTGTCAGTATCTTTATCTAGATTAAAAGTGGACCTATGTTTAGTAGTAGCTATGACTGACTGACAAGTTTCAATTTTAAATCGATTGATGTTGACTTATTAGGGGTGGATCTACCCATTTTTCTTGATTTTGTAAAATCCATCTACTCTTGTATGTAGTTGGAAGGCAATATCGTGCTCAACTAGTTTGTCTAGCATTATAGTGGGTAGTCTGAATGGACCTATCATGATTCCCTCAACTATGATTATGGTATATTCTAGGTAGTACCAATACACTCCTAATGTGTTAAGGTTTTCATTAATTTCTTATAAAATCTTGGTCATAGTTCTTTCATGGATGGATATATATATATATATATATATATATATATATATATATATATATATATAAAATCAGGTAAAACTACTCAATAATAGCCTATATCCCCTACATGTATTTATAAATTCTAACATTTGTGAAGACATGGGGGATAGTCCATCTCAATTTTGGGTCCTAGTTGGTAAACTAGGGGAAAATGAGAGTGGTATATATGACATCAATGAAGTAGGACATCGTATAGAAATTATTTCCTTAGTTGGCCATGGTATTCTTGATTTTGGAAGCCAAATTACAAGAGATGATCTCCCCAAGGTAAGGGATCATGGAGTAGTATATAATGATAAATAGTAGTGGAACCCACTTATCATACATGGCTAGTGTCTTCTACTCCATGTAACCTTTTCATATTGACCATCCCAATTCTCACCCTTTTTTTAATGGGGTGGTGGTAATCTAATTTATTTTAGACTTGTAGATGAACCTCCCTAGATTCTCTACCTAGATTCTTAAGACTTATTTGATATTATGTGAATTGATCCATTAGGTCATGATGTCTTAATTTTAAATAATTTAAATCTTGGGAAAGTCATAATAGGCTTGAAATTCTAATATAGTTATATAAGTGATGTCATTTCCAAAGTTAAAAGATTTGATCATGTGATCCACACACCTGGAGTGAATGAAAATTTGGTGTACTAAGTCCACACAGGGGAGCACCTCTATATTGGACGTAGCTTTGTGTAATCCTATATAATTTAGCACTAAGATGTTAGAAATTTCCTCTAAAATACTAGGAGCTTATTCATCATCACTATCCTAGTCTACCATCCTCTCCACATGGTAGAATAGGTCAATGTAGTGTTTTTAATCTATGTTGAATGTAATTAAATTGAAGTTAGTTCCTCAAAAGACTATGTTTGTTTCATAAGAATATAGGAATGGTAGTTATTCTATCTTGATGGATCTATATGATCATTATTTGGCCATGACTTCTAATTTTAAATTTATGAGTCTATGGATTGCATAGATGTCAAATGAATGTGCATAAGTTTCTTATAAAATGATATAGACTACTTTAAATTTTTCAACAAAAAATAATGGTTAATGCTAAGCTTAAGATTTTTAAACCCCATATTTTTCTTATAATTTTGAATTATAAGATAAGGATCATAAATGGTAAGTATATTTCAATTTCTTTGACATAAAACCTAAGTGGATCTTTGGTTTTGTTCCAACAGATTCTAAAATTCACTTTTGGGAATTGGCCAATCATTTTTCTTAGTTTGTCCACATGTTTTATCATCATAGGCTTGACCTTTTCTTGAGGTGACTTAGATTTATAAATACTAAAATTAGCCTCTATTACCATTTAATTTATAACAAAAACTAGTGCTCATGGACAAAAATGTGTCTTTTAGGTGTCATACTTGACACATGCCTGATACTTGGTGTCTGTTAATGTATTCTAGTCTTTTAATTTAGATATTGGGATATCTAGGTAGGTAGCATGATATTTTGGCATGTGGCATCTTCAGATTAGCTTGCACTTATTTTTACTGTTGCTTGACTTGACCCATTTTGTTTTAGGATGATATGGTCTTAGGACCCCTGCTAGCTTGTCAAGTGGAAATATTTCATTAGATCACACTATCACATGATAGTATTACATGAATCTCTTGGTGGACCCATCCATTATGACACCTTACCATGTTTTTCCCTTCCATTGGATTCATCTTAAATTATAATATGAATCAAACTGTTTCATCCTTAGACTGATGTGGCCTCAAAACTTTTGTTGGTTTAATAAGTGGCAAGTTCTTATTGGCTCACATTGTCATGTGGCTTTGTTATATGAATTTTTTAATAGACTCAAATGTCATGCCACTTCACCAAGTATCATGTTTTAATTTAATTATTTAGTATTTAGGTTTCATTGCTTCATTTTATCATATTATTGTCCTGAGATATGGGCTCATGTGTCTTTATCCCATTTCTCCCAAATACTACATGTATTCCACGTCACATTTAACTACCAAGATTAAGTGACTTACTGCAAAGTTTCATCTTGTCATGCAATCTATATATTATGAAATTTAAATATTTAATATTGAATTTGGGGTGCAATCAAGTTCTAAGTGGCACAATATGATAGGATCATACTATCGTGATAATTAAAAAATAATATAAGCATTGGAAGGTAACAACTAGTGCCATGTGGAGTGTTCTAATTTGAGTCATGCAGTCACAAACTTTACAACTTATTTGTAATCTATAATGATGTGACTAGGTGACAAATGTAAAAATACCATTAGATCATGTTGTTGTTCTATTTTTCAAAATCATAAAATATGCGACAAAGTCTAGAACTTACATGATTGAGTTACTAATGCATGTGACACTATTGCATGTCATTTAAAGCTAAGATGACATCAAGGTTCTTGAAAATTAAAAAGGTGACATAATTATATCAAATTCCTTGTAAGGACCTTAAAAAATCAACATGGAAGGTATTTCAAGGCCCCCATTTGAGGTATCTCCTAGGATATACCTTGAAATAAAATTCTAATCATGTGAATGTTCAAGGTATCTCCTAGGAGATACCTCAAAAGAAAATTCCAATCATGTGTATGTTCAATGTATCTCTTAGGATATACCTATAAATAAAAATTCCAATCATGTGTATGTTAAAGTTGTTTCTTAGGAATCACCCTAAAATTCTAATTATGTGTATGTTCAAGGTATCTATGAGGAGAGCCTTTGAAAGTACTACAAGACCCTTCAAGGAAATCCCCTAGGAGATACTTTGAAATAAAATTCCAATTGTCTACATGTTTAAGGTATCTACTAGATTAAACCTTGAAGGTAATATAATACCTCTGAAAATATATCATAGAATACACCTTGACATGCATTCTAGTACCTTCAAGGCTACCTTGAACTTATCTCTTAAGAGATACCTTACAAATATGCATAAATATATCCTTGAAGGTATTATAGGGCCCTTAAAGGTATCTCTATCTACTGGGAAAACCCTTGAAAGTAATACAATATCCTTCAAGGTATCTCATATAATGTATTTTGAAGGGAATTTTAGTTCCTTCAAGGCTAATTTGAATGTATCTCTTAAAACTAAGCTAGCATCAGGGTTCCTGCCAAATAAAAAGGTACCACAGTTATATACCTTGTAAGGATATTTATAATCAAAATAAAAGGTATTCCAAGGCCCTTCAAGGTATATCCTAGGAGATACCTTGCAATAAAATTCTAATCTTGTGCATGTTCAAGTATATCCTAGGAGATACCTCAAAATAGAATTCCAATCATGTGCATGTTCCATGTATCTCTTAAGAGATACCTAAAAATAAAAATTCCAATCATGTGTATGTTTAAGGTATCTCTTAGGAAGTACCTTGAAATAAAATTCTAATTATGTGCATGTTCAAGGTATATATGAGGAAACCCTTTGAAATTACTACAAGGCCCTTCAAGGCAATCCCCTAGGAGATACTATGAAAAAAAATTCCAATCATGTTCAAGGTATCTACTAGGAGAACCCTTGAAGGTATTATAAGAACCTTGATGGTATCTCCAAAAAGATATATTGAAAGGAATTATATTACCTTCAAGGCTATCTTGAATGCATTTATTAAGAGATACCTTTAAAACATGCATAAAGGTATCCTTGAAGGTATTACAAATCCCTCCAAGTTATCTCTATCTATTAGGAGAACCATTGAAAGTAATATAATAGCCTTCAAGTTATCTCCTAGAAGATACCTTGAAGGGAATTATAGTACCTTCAAGGCTACCTTGAATGTATCTCTTAAGTTTTATCTAGCATCAGGCTTCTTTCCAAATAAAAAGGTACCATAGTTATATCAAATCCCTTACAAGGATCTTTGCAATAAATATGGAAGGTATTCCAAGGCCCTTTGAGGTATCTCTTAGGACATACATTTAAGTAAAATTACAATCATGTACATTAATAAATTTAGTCCATAAAATGTATAAAACCATACTTTGTTCTTATAACTATAAAAGCTAAGGAGCAATCCAATTAGAATTTTCCTCAAACAAATAGAATAAAGGTTCAACAAACAAGGCCAAAATTTAATTTATTGAAGAAGAAAAGGGGGATGTTGGGTATAATAGTATCTAATAGGATAACCCTTGAAGATACTATAATACCCTTCAAGGTATCTCCTAGAAGATAACTTGAAGGGAATTATATTACCTTCAAAGATACGTTGAAAGTATCTCCTAGAGATAAATTTCACACATGCATAAAGGTATCTTTGAAAGTATTACAATGCCCTCCAAGGTATCTCTTTCTACTAGGATAAACATTAAAGATAATATAAGACCCGTCAAGGTATCTCCTAAAATATACCTTGAAGGGAATTATAGTACCTTTAATACTGCCTTGAAGGTATGTCCTAAGAGATACCTTTAAAATATGCATAAAGGTATCCTTGAAGGTACTACAAGGACCTTTAAGGTATCTCTATCTACCTTAAAGGTATCTCCTAATAGATACCTTTCAAACATGCATAAAGGTATATTTAAAGTTATTACAATGCCTTCCAAGGTATCTCTATCTTCTAAGAGAACCCTTGAAGGTACTATAAGACCCTTAAAGATATTTATTATATATACCTTGAAGGACATTATAGTTCCTTCATGGATACCTTGAAGGTATATCTTAAGAGATACCTTTCAAACATGCATAAAAGTACCATTAAAGGTATTACAAGGCCCTTTAAGGTATCTCATAGGAGATATATTGAAACACAATTCCAATCATGTGCATTTTTAAGGTATCTACTAGGATACCCATTGAAGGTGCTATAAGCTCTTTGAAGGTACATCTTAGAAGATACGTTGAAGGACCTTATATTACCTTCAAGGGAACCCTAATGCATGTTTGAAAGAATCTCCTATGAGACACCTTATACCTTTCAAACATTCATTAAGGTAAACTCAAAGGTACTATAAATCCCTTCAAGGTATCTCCTTAGAGATACCTTGAAATAAAATTCCAATCATGTACATGTTGAAGAAATATTAGCAGAGTTCCCTAGAAATTCTTTAGAACATGAAAATTATAGGGATAGCTTGCATAGTGAGAAACAGAAAAGAATGATAATAGTATGAGTGAATTTAAAAAATCTTTAATTTTATACATACTATAAAATATAAAGATAAAATAACATGGTGTTAAGAACTATAGAACATAAAAAACATAATACAAGATAAAATAAGATAATACAAAACATAGTAAACATAGTGCACTAGGCATACATAAACTAATTTTAGGAAAACCATAACAAAGATGGTATATTAATATATATCACACATCAAAACTATATTCCATTACATCAGAGCACTATATATAACTTTTTACATGGCTCTATCTCTTTACATTACAACTTTCTAGATTGCAGAAAGAAAAGAGTCTGGGCATTCTTATATCTATCACTTAGATAAAAAGACAAAAGAAATCCAAAAGATCATATAGATGAAAAAATGAACCCTATGCATATGGATCCATAAAATATATATTTGTGATTTTATGAGGCCCTGCTCCATGTTTAACACTTTTCTAGACATAAACTATTGTTTCAACCCAAGACAAAATTTGAACTCTAATCTCAGCTAAAGATGGAAAATATTATCCTTTCATAAAAGTGGCTTTAATTTATCCATGTGATATTTATTGATTTAAACCCTTTGTGCACCATTTAACCTCCCTTTTGGGTTTTTAACTAAGTACTATATTTGCCTACCACCCTTTGCAATTTTCCATAGACTAGCTTAACCAAGTAGCCATTTAGGTTAGAGGTTTTCAACTGACCTGGACCTACATTGAATTCCTATGACTAGTTTACAAAGCATAATGTTTGAATTTCACATTTACCTACTACGGACATGGCACCAAAGTTTGGATAAACAATTATGTAGGTTGTGGCTACCCAAACTATGTCTTTGTATCCATATTTATATTTTACAAAATTGCTTAGAGATATTGCAATGGAATGAACTTAGGTTTATCTATGATATGCAGAATAGTTGTTTCAACTTATGAAATTTCATGCTTGAGCATTTTCTAATCATCAAGTACTTCTTTCACCATGGTAAGCAAAATGCATAGTGGAATTTTAATGACCATCAAATTGTGCACATCTTATTTTGTGATGATAAAGAAGTCTCTGACATTTGATAACTTAAGCTGGATATCTGACACAATATCATCCAACATGTCTACAATCCTTTGGGACTGAATAGCCAAAAATGTGCTACATAACATCTTATTCTACCAAACCTAGAGATTTTTCATCATGGTATCCCTAACATCTACAAACTAAAGAATTATATCATTTAGAGTTTCTATAGTATCCATTTAATCACTCATTATAGATTGATATTTATTTTCCATTACGAAATATATTTTTATAAAATCTAAGGATTTGTCAAGGTGATACCTCTAATCAATCATTATTTGTGTTATTTGCTTATCCTAATGCATAATAGTATCCAAGTCCGATACACATTCCTCTAGTAGTTCATAAATTCCTTCCATTTCAGCATAAATAACCTACCATTAGGTGCATAATTTATGTGCACTCACCTAATCCTTTGTTATCCTAGTCATCAATCTAGTGATTCGTTTGTCCTCAAACATTACCTGATCACTAAGGACTTTCATAACTAGAGTAGGAAAAGTGGTATTGATGAGCTACCTATCCTTATAAATTTGATTTTATGCTTTTGTTTTGTCCTTGTACAATTGAAAAACAATATGTTCAAAGTCTTTAGCCTTTAATGTAATGTATTTTTGGAATGCAATTACTCCTTCAATTTATTTGGACAATGGTAGCTACAAAACATCCAAAGACATCTCCATGGAAGTGAAAGCAAGCATGCTAAATATGATTTTGAATATGGTAGGAGATGGCATAAATTAAACCAATAGAAGTAAGAAAGTGTTTTAATGAGATGATGTGGTAGGGACATCCCACAAACATTGGGTAGAGAGGAGAGACTTTGACAATGAAGTCTCCTATAGTGCACTTGATTGAATCACATAATTTTAAGATGATGAATGTTATACTTTTACCTTTTCTTTAGCTTCCTTTTTTTGTAGTTTTTGCCTCTACATGTTTTACTTTTGTATTTTCTTTAGCCTGAGCCTAGGATAAAACCTCAATATGAATTTCCCTCAACCTTAGCTTCAGCATCAGTCTCCACTCTAGCTTTGGTAATAGCCTCAGCTTTAGCTTTGGCAATAACCTCAACTTTTTCCTTACCATTTTGTGCCTTTGCCTCATGTTTGGCTTTCTCCTCCTTTTAGTGTTGTTCTTTATCATATTTTTCTCATGACTCTTATTACATTTGCTTTTGTCTCTACATAAATTGCACCTCTTTATACTTGCATATAACCTCTTCATGTTCCCTTCTCTTCCTTTTGTCTTTTGCTTCCTTGGATTTCTTTCTCTTATCCTAAACTTATTCAGCCTTTTTTTTTGCACCCTCAACTTATTTAGTCTTATTTTATTGTTATTCCACTTTGGCATACTATTTATCTTGCTCCTTTTTTACACATTGGGATTCATATGCATCTTCTTGTTCTATGGAATCTTTCTTATTTTTATTCTTATCTACTTTTCTCTTTTTCCTATCTTCTTTCTTCATTACATCCTCCTCATGATCTGGGGTATCCTACATAACATCTATTTCTGCTACTAGATCTAAAATAGTGGTATTTGGAGATCCCTCCATTAAATATACATCATATATTTCCATCTCATATTATGGCTGATCCATATATTTGGATTCAATAACCATACCTCTGCAAATGAAAATCTTTCTCAACTATACTAAATGGACAAGTGTATCCTTGTGTCTCCTCATTCCCCTAGACTTCACCTAATGGGCACTGCTTATTATGGATGTCTCTCTAAAAGATACCATACATTATTATATTATGGTTAAAGTCCTAGCCTAATGATGAGTACATTTTTGTAAATCAGTGGTCATATTGATCTCCCTTCCTTTAGTAGCGCTACAATCTACATAGATGATGAACTAGTTTTTGGATATTTTTTGAAAATTTATTTGACAAGTTCACACTGAGCTTCTTATTAACCTATATTATCCATAATAATATAGGGAGGTGGTTGTGTAATGTCAACCAAAATGTCATTGATTACCTTATTCTTCACTTAGAAAGTGTGCACTACTTTATAGAAAAATAACTCCTTCTCCTCCTTATTGTATACCTCTTGGCCAATGTCTTCAATCATGCATTGAATAACTTCCTATTCATCAACCCCTAACATTTAGAGATCACATTTGTGATATATCCTTAGCACATGTGGGTTATTCAACCAATATTTGATTTTCCTTGATCTTTTATTGGTTGGTGGTGGTGAGGCTCTCTATGCAAGTCCTTTCTATTTTCCTTTTTCTTGTTATGGGAAAGTTATGGACTGCTATGGTGATGCATGTGGTTGTGCAGTTATCTATGGTTATTTTTAATCTTACTCATGTTGTTGTGTATGTAGAGGGATGTTTTGAATAGGCTACACTGAACTCATGACTAAGGATTTTTGCATCCATACTTTGGCTTGTGATTGAACCATTGTGATGAAAAAGGGTATTAGAGTCATAGTTGGCATGGAAAACTCATGCATGTTGATTTGAATAACATTGTATAACTTGGTTACCGATGCATGATACCCTAAATATTTCATGACATCCTATAGAATTTGAGGGTATGACCTAATCAAAGCTAGAGCCTCAAGCCACCATGTGTTAAACTTTCCCAATTGCTCATAATATTGCCCCATTTTAATCTAGGTGATTCTTATGAGGGTAATAGTAGGACAAAATCCCATAGTAACATTAACCTGGCCTAATAGGGACTTACATTAGGTGAAGCATAATATTAAAACTAGAAAATGATATTGGAAATTTTGTGAGCTACCTAAAATTACCTTGTCTATATTACTAATAAGCTCATATGCAATAAACTTGGGCCAATTTAAGTTCTCATTTAGGTGTATCATGTGATACACAGTTTCAATTAATCCTTTTGTTTTATTTTTGGCCTACTTAATTGTCTACCAAAACCTATTTATAATACAATCTACCATATTTTTCATTACAACATCCTCAATGGAGTCAATTGGGGTTCCTCTACCTTTCCTAGTGGGAAAGTTCTCCAAAAAACTTAATGAATTGATAGTGTGGTGGACTTATATGATAATAAGGATTTTCCACAATTAGAGAGGCTTGTAGCTCTCACCATGGTCTAACATTAATCTAGATGGATATATCTTGGGATAAATGAATATCCCCCTAGTTGTATCTGCCTAACAAGGTATCAATGACCTCATCGAGTTGTCCAAATATAGGTAACTTGATTAGCCTTTTTGAATCAGAACCCCAAAGTGGATGTTGAAGTGTAAGAGCTCCTACCTATGCACCTGGTTGTGTTGGGGTGAAGAGAGTAACTTCAGCCATTTTCAAAAATTTGAAGGAATCTAGGTCATTAATTTAGTTTTTTGAAGACCTGGACCAATCCTTATTTTCACCTTTTGTGCATATATGATTAGGATCAATAACTTACTCCTATCTATTACTAAACATGTAATCTACTCTATTTTATTTCTTTATTCTACTAAAACTTAGGTCTCAATTTTTCCACATAGGAGTATATCAAGAGTAGATAGTAAAATACTCTTATTTGCTAAAGTTTTTAATGTCTTCATTATTCATCCCCTTCATTTTATGGATTTTGGCATCCAATTTTCTCTTTTCAATCACTTTAAATACATTAAATGCATATACATGAGTGATCTTCCTAATCTTTAATATTTTGGCTTTAACAATGACCTTTTTTATTTCCCAAATCTTTAAATTACCCCATAACATGTGTTTGATGTGACCCTATGTCACTTTATTTAGCCACTTTGTTTAATGAATCCACCTATAGCATCCCAACTTGATCTACCTCAAACAAGATGCAATCTTTTAAAATTCCATATCATTAATGGTCTTGCATGACCATTAGCGATCCTTATAGAATATATGTCTTGTCACTACCACTTTCCTAAACTTAATTTGAGATAAATCTACTTAATTACTAGATTGGTCCTTAATCTCCTTCTTTGGCATAGTACAAACAATGATATTTTACATTTTAGACTAACTTATTAAATGCACTTAATAAGTTGTACAATGTAGGTTTTGGGACTTGTTTTTATTTAGAACTATTTTGTTCAAGATTTTGTTCAAAAATTAATTTTAGAGTTTTATTCATTGGGGAAAGAATTCAGGACTTGTTTATTAGAAATTTTTCTTAGAACCTCTATTTTATAAACTTTATTATTTGGGGTTTTTACCCTTAACTTCTTTTCAAAAACTTTGAACTTTGGGGATTTTGATCAAAACTTGTTTGCGGGTCATTTTATTTGAAAGTTATTTTGAAGGATTTAATTTTTTTAAAGATTTTGATATTGCAACATTAAATTATGAAGATATATTTAGACATTTTGTTTGAGCATTGCTCTGAAGGATTTGGTCTTTAAACATTTTCTATTCTCAGAGGTTTTGATATGAGATTATAGGTGATAAGGCTTAATCGTATAGCCATTTATACATTCTGGTAATATGGTTCCCTATAAATATTTTATCATAATATTACCTTATTATGATACTTATTTAATAATGTAGGGTCATTTCCATTTACTACACATATTTCCTATAAATGCTTTGAACCTACTATCATGTAATAACACTACCTATTCTAGATGACACTCTTTAAATCATAAGTGATGATCATGACTTGCCTTATGAATCAATGTTTGATCAAGTCTTAAAATAATAAATTCACCATTGATGAATACAAAATGCATTTCCACTTCATAAGGTGTTTTGTTTATTATTTTTGAATATCTCCACATAATCACTCATTTATCCATAATTAAACTATCCTTTGCATGCTAAAGTTATATAAAATCCCTAGCAATAGCCTTTTAAATCAACATTAAGGGTATTACAAATCCCTTCAAGGTATCCCTTAGGAGATAGCTTGAAATAAAATTCCAATCATGTGCATGTCTAAGGAATCTATTAGGATAACCCTTGAAGGTACTAAAAGACCATTCAAGGTATCTCTTAGAAGATACCTTGAAGGGCATTATATTACCTTCAAAGGTATATTAAAATTATCTCCTAGGAGATAAATTTAAAACATGCATAAGGCTACCCTTTAAGGTATTACAAGTCCCTTCAAGGTATCTTTTAGTATATACTTTGAAAGAAAATTACAATCATGTACAAGTTTAAGGTAGATACTAGGAGACAACTCAAAGGTAATACAAGGCCCTTCAATGTATCTCCTAGGAGATAATTTGAAATAAAATTACAATCATATGCATGTTCAATGTATCTCCTAAGATAACCCTTGAAGTTCATTATAGTACCTTTAAGGGTACATTGAAGGTATCTCCTAAGTGATACCTTTCAAACATGTAGAAGGGTATAGTTAAAGGTATTTCAATGTACTATTGATGATTGAATATGTATCATAGGTTCCTAGAGTTGTCAAGAACACTTATCATTTTAAAATTATAATAGGTTAGTGCATGAGATAAATATTATGATAAAATTTATATCTATGTATTCAATAGAGTCAAATCAAGTGGACTATTTCAAAATATATATAATGTTTGGTGGTTGGGGGCCACTGTGGCCTAATAGATAATCTATGTAGAATATGAAGTATGATATGCTAAGAAATATGAATTATGATCAAAAAATAATATAGGAACTAATATAAGATGGATATTTACAATGAAAACTATGCTAGAGTCATCTAGTTAAAAAGGAGCAAAAGGAAAGGTAAGGCAGAGAAGAGATGTTATTGATCTTCATTCCAAACATCATGAAAACGTTTAAATATCATCTAGGCATGTAATTAAACAATATATTCCATGAATTATCACAAGATAAAATCCTATAAACATTAGGAAAACATCTAAGGATGTTGTGAAATAATGAAAATAAGAACCAAGTTCACCTTAAATATTAACTCTTGCAAGTAAACAACATTAGCCCAAATGCAAGAAGAGTAAGAAAATGAAATTAACCTAAGAAATTTAAATTAACCTAGCATTGGAACAAGTTAATAACTCTATACTCAAGTGTAAAAACTAGGAATTCATAAGAACCATTCAAATTTGGAAGTCAGAATAAACAAGTGAGACAGAATCTAGGATAACAAAAGACAAGAAAATTTGGATAAACTTGGTAGAATTCCTTGCTTATATTAATTGCTCAAAATCTACAATTGGATTTTGGATCTAAGAACTCCCTCATTTTTTTACAATCGACAAATCTCCTTTTATAGAATGCTAGGAAGCATGTTGGTCAGTCATATCCAGTTACAAAGGTATAAGTGTTAGGATAATTATCCTTTCTACAAATGTTCTAGAATACTCTAGACCTTCTCCAATGGATTGATCTATATGAATTTTTTTTATAAGCTACACATGCCTTTAAAAATATAATATTCCATTTTCATAATGTACAATGCCTAGATATAACAAGAATATTCTTAATTCATCTAATCTTTGGGACCTTAGTGCTACTATAAACTTATGCCTTCGTTGTAGGATCTTCATTACATGACATTATTTATTGATCAGTTGGAGGTCAACAATGTGTCTTATGAACAACTCTTTTCCTAATCTCACAAGTTATTGAGGTCTTTCTTATATCTTTTCAAAGCCTATCTAATGCTCCAAACATTTTTTATCTTCTCTTGACCTTGGTTCTCCTATTTTAAATGAGAAGTCATATGATTGAACTGAACACTCATAGATTTTATTTTTTAATCAAGACCTTGATTAAATTATTGACTTGGTAACTCAAGGATTACCAGTAGTCAACTTGGCCTATAGTCATTGTGCTTCATTTAATCACTACTTCTTTCCTAGTTCTGACTAATTTTAAAAAATTGAACAAGTCAATTATGATGTCCTTGTATAGCTTGTGTTTGTGTTCTTATGATGGTAGCTTATTTTGAATTTGTTTTAATGTAATATTCCCTATATCATTAACATAAAATATACTTGCATACATGTTCTCCTTTTGTGATGGGTTGTTAGTTCTCACTGGTTCAAAATGAGCTTGACCAATTATTATCTCTTGTGGAATCAAATTATGCATCTTTGAAAACCCTCTCTCTTGTATCTAAAATTAGATATAACTCCACATCCTTCTTTAAAACACCCTTTCAAGCTGCCATCACTATAGGTTTGTTTAAATTTCTCACTAGTGGTTTGTAGTTTTATTTTGGATTGAATTACCCTTACACAGACGATAATTTAGCTTCTCTAGCTTGATTATAGTGAATATAGGGCTGAAATAAGGCTCTTATATGTGCTTAGGGATTTTTTAAGTTTTTTTGTAGTGCTCTAATGGTGAAAACTTCCTAAACATTAATGAGCTTTATTACTTAGATCCCAATTAGATTACATACTGATGTCATTGTGTTTCCTGGGACTACATGATCTTCCACTTGGCACATTATATTGATGTGGCTCTAATGTGGCATCACCATGGCACCCATGTGGAATTTACATGGCATGTTACTCATTCATATTTGAAAAATGACAATTACCTTTTAAATTTTTTTTGCTTGATTTCACACCATTAGATCAGAGTTGCATGGATCAACATGGGTTGTTGATCTTGATTTGAGAACTTGAATGCCATTAGCTCCTCACTACATTCCCCATCCTTATGACACTTGCCCTTCTATATTCACCTTGACATTTCAACATTTGTTATGTACTATTTATCTCAATTGTATGGATCAAATGCACTCGATTGGATCTTGATCTGGCCTAAGCAAATGCATGTCATTGATCTTATGAAGATACTAATACTTTAACTTAGGGTTAGTGTCTTTGACCTTTCAAGTTTAATCCTAAATAATTTATATAAATCATCTAGGCAAACACGGATCATTGATCCTATAAATAAATATGAAATTTAAGTCAATCCTCAAGGAAAATAAAAGACTTAGCGTAATGTTTTGGACTATAGTTTTATTTCATGTTAATAAACATGGGCAAGAATCTAGAAAAAAACATTATAAGCTATGTCCAAAGACATAATAAAAGGGACCCCATGGATAATTAAAGACATAGCATATGGTCTTAGGACAAGGACTTTTAGAATAAGTCTTATGATATAACAAAAGGTCCTGGTGGTCGGTTAGACATGTAGAAACAAAAGGGACCAATGGGGTTTGGGAAAATAAAGAGACCAAACATAAAAAATTTAGACTAAAGTTTAGCCATGTTAATAAAAATGACTAAACCTTAAGATAAAATAGAACTAAGTCCATGTCATAATGAAAAGGATCTTGCATTTAGTTAGACCATGTTAAGATAAAAGGGAACAAAGGGGGATTGGTACATGAATAAGTTAGGATAAATATTTTATACTAAGGTCTTGGTCATGTTAATAAACATGAATAGGACCTTAGGATAAAATATAGACTAATTCAAATTAAAGTGTTATCGCTTAAATTTTCCCTCCAAATTTTAATTCAATACAAAGGGCATGAGCTAAGGTAATTAGAGTTAGGTTTTTACATTGATCAGGCATGAATTCAATTTAATTTCAACATACCAAAGTCTAATAAAAGATCAAATCATTAATAAATCATAAAACCTAGACATTGCTCATTCTAAAAAGACTCCATTAGAGTTGTGACCTAAAATAGAAATATTAAATGTTAGCAACTTTTTAGGCAAGATTAAATTAGAACCATGAATAAATAAGACAACTAAACCATGGTGTGGATGATCTATAAATAAAGATAAAGTGAAAAATACTAGTGACACTCTAATCAATTGAATTTTTAATTTTAAGGAACAAAATTTGCATAATTTAAGACAAGGGTCCCCATTTTTCAAAATGGGGTGTATGTTAACCTTAACAAATGGTGACTTTTGGGGGAAACATAACAGTATTTTATAATTTAGAGACTGTGGTTTAGACTAACAATTAAGCTACTTATTCCATTTGATCAGGAACCATTATTAAGATCATTTCATGGTTAAAACAAAATTTTCACATGTAAAATTAGGAACAAACATCAATACATAGCCATGTTATGTGTGTGCTTTGATTCCACTTATCAATTGTCATAGGAGTTAGAGAAAAACTTCTAGGTTCATGACATTAACCATTAACATTAACTTTTATCATGTTTAGATATTCATTAAGAGCCATGCTTTAGCTCAGAGAAGGCTTGGGTATTTCTCTACTACTAGCCAAGCATCCATGGCCTCGATAGAGATGCCTTTGGCTCCACTCAAGGCCTTGCTACACTATTATCTAGGTGTATTTAGCCTTAATAGAGCATACTAGAATCACCTCTACCTATAAATCTCTTGAATTTTTCAATAAGGTTCTTATTTTTGTAATTTTCAAGTCATTTTGAATTTCTAGTAGAGGTTAGGAACAAGGTTAGCTAGGGTTTGGGATTTGGTCAAGTTTTTGATCTTCAAATAATCAGCCTTTGCTATAAACTTTGTCCTTAGGTAATTTATGTTTTTTAAGTACAAGCATGATTGTATCTTAATAATCTAGTATTGTACCCTACATGTACAATCCTTCTTAAAACCAAGCTTAGATCAGAACAATGCTTAAAATCCTAAGGAATAATTATCATAATCATTAGTCTTTACTAGTTTATCTAAACTATAAAATTAAGCTCATATTCCAATAACCCATTATCAATCAATATTGAGAAAACATATCTACATTCCTAAAATATGGAGTTATTTTTTAGTAATCATATGCATATTGAGTTGAGTATTATCCAAAAGGACTTATTAGAAGAAAGGAATGAAGTAGAGAAAGAAAACACACCAAATAGAAAGAAGATAAATAGAAAGCAAAGAAAATAAGCAAAAATATATATACAAACACTATGTACAAACAAGGGATAGGAAAAAATAAATAGAAAGAGACAAATCTATCCTACCTACACTACCACTAACTAGTCTTACATTCATTCCATGAAGAATCTAGGAGGGATAGTAGAGAAATAATGCTTAAGGTATTACCCATTGGTGGCTAGTGTGAACTTTGCTCCTTGTAAGTCTTTGAGCTTGAAGGCATCGTATCCAAGTATCTCAAAAATATGATAGGGACATATCCACAAAGGTGTTAACTTTGCATATTTACCCTTAGACTCAGATGACTTGTCCCAAAGAATAACTAAATCTCCTTGTCTAAACACCTTTATCTTTGAATGTTTGTTAAACCACCTCTTGATTGTGGTTTGGTGTCTACTAAAATTGGAAAAAACCTCCTCTCTTGCATCTTCCATTTGTATGATGTCTAATAACCTTGAATTTAAAAATTATTTGTCCTCCATTTAATCTTGTATGAACCTATTTGTTGGTAGTTTAAGGTTGATGGGGAAGATGGGTTATTGACCATAAACTAGAAAAAATGGTGATGCTTTGAGATCTTATTTGACTCTAATTTTATCTGCCCAAAGGGCATACTTGAGAAGCTTGTGCCATGTTCTTGGTTTATCAACTACATCTTTCTTTATAGGTTTTATCAAGTTCTTATTCTCTTAGTCAAACACTCTATTACCTTGAGGATAATGGTTTGATGAGAACATGAGACTAATGTTATCGTATTCCCATTCAATCATTTTAATTGATATAAAATTAGATCCATTATCAAAGACTAATGATATAGGTGTCCCAAACCTTGTGCATATGTTTTCTTCTAAAAATTTGATTACCTCTTTTGTCCTACACTATTTAGTTGTCATTTCTTCAGTATATATGGTGTAGTAGTCAATAGCAATCAAAATTTACTTATGACCATGATAGGAGTTGGGGTTAATGACCCCCATAAAATCCAATCCCCATTAGATAAAGGGTTTATCAATCATTATTGTTTTTAGTGGCATGGCTACTTTAGTCTCTTTAGTGTTTGAGACATGACATGAGTGGCACTCTCTCACATGCTTGTGATCATTCTTGAAGATAGTAGGCCAGTAATAATGAACCCTTAATATTTTGTGTGGCATTGTCCTTCTAGATGGATGTCCACTTCCCAATTTTTCATGGAAGGTGATCATGATCTCAACTGCTTCACTCTTGGAGACATCTCAACTAAATGCATTCAAATTTATTCTTGTATATCACTCCATCCTTGGTCATAAAATGAGTTGAATTGAACCTTAGAGCTCTTATTTATTCTTTACTTAACCCTATAAGACAATAACCATTTATTATTAAGTGGACAATGAGATCATACCAATCATTAGGTATAAAAAATTATTACTCAAGATGTATAACACTTATCTTGGGATTAGTATTGGAAACAAATTGAATTAAAATTTTAGCACCTTACCAATTTGGTATTCTTCATCTCAATGTCATATTCTTGGAGCATATACATCCACTTACCTCTCCTTTTTCTTAGTGCATTTTAACATATCATGAGCTTAGTGTTAGTGTCTAGTCGAATAGAATGTACCTTATTTATAAGGATATAATGTCTAAAAAATTTCACTACCTTGACCAAAGCACATAATTGCTTTTCAATCAAAGAGTAGTTCAACTCAACATTATGAAGCTTAGTGCTCATAAAATCAACTGTATGGTCACATCCATCTATCTTCTAAGTTATAACTATAGCTATTGTATGATCTAAAGAAAAGGAGTAAATATAAAAATCTTTGGTAAAGTCTAGACTTATCATTAAAATGGCTTATCCAATTACCTCTTTATTGTTGTCGAAGTCCTTATTTGTCTACACATTCCAAGTGATATTATCATCTTTCTTCAACATGTCATTCAAGGGTCTCACTATTTCTATAAAACTAGAAATAAACTTTCTTAAAAAGTTTATTTTACCAAAGAATGAATTCAATTTCTTCCTACTATTAAGGGTCTCTATATTATATATTTCATTTACTATATCAGGGTCTATATAGATTATCTCCTTAGTGATAACATATACTAATAGTTTTCCCTTAGTAACATAGAAAATAATTTTCTTTGGGTTGAGAGAAATCCCATACCTTTTACATGATTCAAATACTTATTGTAGGTGGATAATATGATCTTCCCTATTTTTAGAAAAGATAAATAGATCATCCATATATATGATAATTCACTTACCTATAAGACCTTGGAAATCATGATCCATAGCCCTTTGAAAAGTGGATCCTACATTTATCAATCCAAAAGGCATTATGTTTTCGGCAAACATGCCATACTTGGTAGTAAAATAATTATTCATCCAATCTTCTTGATTCACCATAACCTAGTTATAACCTAAAAATCCATCAATAAAATACATCATGGAAGAACTAGAATAAATTGGATTACTTGATCAAGAGAAGGTAGGGGTAGTTATCTTTCTTATATGATCTATTCAAATTTTTGAAATCAATGCAACATCGAATTGTACCATTGTTTTACTTACTAGGATTTTATTAGCTACCCAAGTGGAGTGCCTAATAGGAAAAACAATCTTGGCATATAATCTATTCCTGACCTTTTTTTATATTAGTGGTTATAAGATCAGGTTGACATGCCTCTACTTTTGTCTGAAAGGTTTGTAGTTTTTCTTTAATGGTATGGTATGAGTTATGACCTTTATATCAAAGATATTTAGGTCATCATAAGTCTATGCTTTGACATATTTATAATTGGTCAAAACTTCTCTGGATATTTGGGACTCAATGCTTATATAGGCTATACCAATGTTTACCAGTTGAGGTTGACCTTAGGAACCTAGGTCCATTATACTATAATCTTTCCCACTTACTTTGGGAATCTTGATAGTCTCAACTAGTCTATCGGTGTCAAATAGTATCTCCGAGGAAATCATGTCTTTGGGGTTCTTATTTTAATTCAATTAAATGACCATGTCATCATGTTTGCCTTAAAGTTTTTCATCATTATGGGTATCGGCTTCATCAACGATGTGACCATCAAATACTCTTGAACTATTCATGAAGTCTATGATCATTTGATCATCACTAAATACCTTAAAGTGGTTGAAATTATTTGGCATTGATGGACATGAGATTAATTCAATTATAAGGCTTTTTAACTTGGAACTTTTATTGGGCATAATATTGGTTGTAGTTGAATAAAATTCATCAGCAACCTTATTTTCTTCCCTAGGGTTTGACACAATGTTGAAAGCATCAAAACATTCAATTAAGTCCCACACTCTAAATTTTTACTTATTGAGATATGATAATTTGTATCGATATTTACTCTTGACCTAATTAACCACTAGTTCAAAATCACCATAAATTAATAGTTCCTTGCCATCATGTTTGATTCCAAATTATAATCCAAGAATAAGTGCTTTATACTTAGCCAAATTATTGGTTCATGAGACCTAAAGTTTGTAAGAGGCATTACATTCCTTCCTAATGGGATTGATTAATACCAATCCTAATCTAGAACTTGATTTGAATTTAGTACCATCAAAATAAAGCTTCCATAATCCAAGCATAGAATGAGAAGTTTTGGAGTTACATACCTTTGTAGTGTCAAGAGTATAAACACCAAGACTTGAGTTAACCATGTTGACCCTCTTATTGATTGCATTATACTCAATGATCATATGCTTCATATTTTTTTCTCTTTCTATCCTGATTTGGTTGGGGACTCCCTTCTAATGCAACCACATATGTGAACAATATACTAACATCTAACCATTCACTCTCCTAGTCTAATATCTACTCAAAAACATCCCATAAGCATTAGGGATGTCCACCACTTAGATAATGATGAATAATTGGAAATTTGGTTCATAATCAATTTGCATGTGAACATTTAACAATTCACCAATTACTTTGACTTTTGATTCATTTAATTAAGTTACAACTCTATCAAATTTAATGGGAGTCAAACCGAATTATTCACAAATCACCCTAGGAATAATTTTTGTAGATGCACAAGAATCTAATAAACAATTATGAAAATTCTTACCAAAGATTTTGACTGTAATTAGGAAATGAGGAACATCTAACTTAATTTTATGTATTTCAATTTTTTATAATGTGTACACTTTTGAGACTTACCAAGCTTCTTAGACAAAGTTTCCAACAACAGATCCCTTTGTTCTTTGATTTGAGTCAACTCAAGCAAGGTAATGTTGGTTTTGATATTTTTCATGTCCTTTAATATATTATATCTAGTCCTATTGAAATAATTATATGCATTAGTATTAGGATTAGAAGTACTTTCCTTAGGAGGATTTAGATTGTTATTTGAGGTAGTATTAGGAGGAGTCTCAAAGTTATTTGGAGGAGTTGAATTGGTCAATAGTTGATGTTGCTCCTTATTTTTCAAAGGATAGGCCTTTTTGGAAAAAAATTGAAAGGCATGAATCTCTTCAAGACTATCCTCAAGCTCATTGTCCTCTTTGAAAGGAAACTCAAATGTCTCCACCATGAGAGTTGAATTAATAGATTTGGATGACCTTGATGAACTAGATGTACTTACATCATAATAATTATTAAGGATAACTTCAAAATTATCTAACTCTTCTTGAATGGATTTAAAAGCATTATAAAATTCAACATAGTCTATTTCCCCATGCTTAGGAGTGTAATAAACTCTACAATAGTTAGGTAAAACAACATCAGTAAGATTTATATTAGGCACATTCTTACTAGCAGATGGCTCAGTATTATTTCTCTTATGGTAACTATCATTATGAAATTTTTTAGTGGGCCTATTAAACCTTTGAAAGGATAAATTCCTACTATATCTCTCTCTAGTATTACCTAGTTTCTTTTGGACCATTTTGAGGATAGAGCCTTTCTCATTCCTTTTTGCCTCATAATTATGAACTTGAATATTAGCATTAGTTTTAGTTATTAAATCTTTATTATCCTATGGATGAGTTCTATTGCAATCATTCTTCAAAAATCCTAGGTTTTGAGTAGGATGTACATGACTCAAAGGTAGTTGGTTCAAGACTGGAAGTTAGTTCAAGGTAGGCACATTTGGTTGGCATTGGGAATGAAATTTAGAATGGGTAAATGTGGATTGAAATTAGGAATGGAGTATTCCAATCATCCTTTGGGTTGCATCTAGTCATTAATGGTCATAACCTCAGCATAATATAAAGCTAATGTATTCATGGGCCCAATAGATCTTATTATAAGCACAAAAGTCATGGAATCTAAGGCATCCTTATAGATTTATAAGGATAAATCCTCATGAGGTATATAAGGAGATATGGTCCTACTAAACATCTTATAAAATATAGAATTGAAGGATCTTATGGGTTCATTTGAATCTCTTTTCACTATGGTGAATTACTGGTATAGGACACAAGGACTAATAAGTTTTACCAAATTGATCAATGAAAACATTGTTAAAATCAACCCAACTAATAATGTAATATTTATCAAGTCTTTGAAACCACTCATATGAATCATATTTAAAATTAAAATGGAATATTCTACATGCTAGATCTTCATGAGTCACATTCAACAATCTTAAAGCAACTTTGAAACTCTTAATGTGTTCTTTAGCAATTATAATTCCACTAGGACTAAATGTTGGCAAATACTTTTTAGCATTATTAGGAAGGTCATGTAACATACTTGGCACATTCATTGAATAACCACCTATCCAAGCCATGCCTTAGTAGGGGTCAAACATAGGAGCACCCTAAATTGGTGAAGTTGGCAAAGACTTTTAAGGTTTATGCTTACCTTTGTCCCACCTAGTTCTCCTATGAACTTCTAATGAAAGCAGAGGTTCTCTCATCTCCAAACATGACCTTGTCTTGATTATAGATAATTATAGCTTGTGGGATTTAAATCTTGTTTGAAATATGATATTTCAATCTTATCTTTATAGGGAACAATGATCAAACTTGCACATTAATTAAATTTTGTAAAGATTTATATAAAGGATGACAAAAGACAACAATACTTAACTAAGTTATCTCAAATAAGTGTTAAAGCACATGATTATAATTGATATTTACACATTTAAGCTCAAAAAAATTCAAATTTTCAAATTATATATCAATATTTGATCAAAACAACTATTACTAACCTCAAACCTATTGAATTGATAAAGCTTAAGCCATATTTACCATAATTAAGCATATATCTTTAAATAAAATTGATATCTGTCTAAAAGAGGTAAAAATTTTGGTCTAAGACCATAAATATAAATCATAATTATGCAATTGAGAAAATAATGACATAATTATACAAATACTACACCAATATTTGAACATAATTCAAAGGAATGAGCAAAGATACTTCAAATCTTGTTGTGTTAATAAAGACCAATTGATCCATTTAAAAAATAGAGGATTTGAAAAGAGCCAAGAAAGACCTCAGTAACTTGAGAGGTTAGAAAAAGAGTTGTTCATAAGACACATTGCTAACCTCCAATTGATTAATGACTCTTGTGAATTATGTCCAAAGTTACTAGGTCTCGATGGCTCAAAATGAGCTTGACTAATTATTGTCTCTTATGGAATAAAATTGTGTATCTTTGAAAACCCTCTCTTATGTATCTAAATTTAGATAGATATTTTCATCATTCCTTAAAATACCCTTTCAAGCTACCATGGCTATAGATTTATTCCTATTGCTCACAAGTGGTTTGCAATTTGATTCTAGATCAAATTACCCTTACACATATGATAATTCAACTTCTCTAGCTTTATTATGGTGAATACAAGGCAAAATTAGGGCTCTTATATATACTTAGGTTTTTTTAAAGGTTTTTTATAGTGATATAATTATTGCAACTACCTAAACTTGAACAAGCTTCATTACTTAGATCCCAATTGGACTATGTGTTAATGCCCTTTTGTTTCTTGAGAGTACATGGTCTTCCACTTGGCACATTATACTGGTGTGGCTCTAATGTGGCATTGCCATGTCACCCATGCATAATTTTTATAGTATGTTGTTCATTCATATCTGAAAAATGACCATTGCCTTTTAAAAATTTCCTACTTGATTTCACACGATTGGATCATCTTTTTACTGATCAACGTGGGCCATTGATCTTGATCCAAGAACTTAAACACCATTTGATACTTTATACATTCTCCATGGTTATGAAACTTTTGATTTTCATATTCACCTTGACCTTTCAATGTTTCATATGCACCATTGATCTCAATTTCATGGATCAAACACACTCCATTGGATCTTGATTTGCCATGTCAAATGCCATTGGCTGCTAAGTGTTCTTTGGTTGAGATTATGAAACTTGTCACCTTTTCATTTGTCTTATGGCTCTATTGAAGTTTTAAATTGATATGAATAATTGGATCAATTTGACCTGAGTAAATGTGTGCCACTAATATTGTGAAGATGCTTGATATCTAACTTAGGGTCTTTGAACTTTTAACTTTAATCTTGCATCATTTATCTAACTTATTTGAATAAACATAGATCATTGATCTTATGAATAAAAATGAAATTTAAGTCAATGTTTAGGGAAAATAAAAGACTTAACATAATGTTTTGGACTATAGTTTTATTTCATGTTAATAATCATGAGCAAGAATTTATTAAAAAAACATTATATGCTAGGTTATAAGACATAATAAAAGGTACCCCACAGATAATCAAAGACATATCATATAGTCTTAGGATAAGGACCTTTAGGATAATTCTTATAAACATAATAAAAGGTCCCAATGGTTAGTTAAAACATGTTGATCAAGGGGGCTTGGGAAAGTAAAGAGACCAAATGTAAAAATTTTAGACTAAGGTTTGGTCGTGTTAATAAGCATGACTAACCCTTAAGATAAAAATAGAACTAAGTGTTGGCCAAATTTAACTTTTAGGTCAGATTGGGTCACCCCTAGGTAAAATGTTAAATTATATATGTTTTAAGTGGGTCTAATTTATTTTCATGGGGTTTATTACATGTTTTTTGATGTTATCTAATGAACTTCTAGCCTTAGTCATAGTTTTATTAGCTTATTTATTACTTTGGGTCATTTAATGTGCTTTTAAGGGTCATGAATGCAAGTGGCATGGTTACAATGTGCCTAGGTGTAATTTTATATTTATAAAAATCCAATAGGTTAGTTTAATTGTCATATATGTCAATTACATTAGAATATTTTAGGATTGTTAACTAAAATCTATGAAATAATTAAAAAAGAGAGAAATGGCACTTGTACGGCCCATGGGGAGTGTGCCATTTAGGAAAATATATTTGATGTAATATTATTCTTCATAAAACTCAATTATATGTTTGGTTTTATTTTTAAAGTGTCATTTTAAGTCAAAAACCATTCTACTCCTTTCTCAATTTTTAGACACACAGAAGTGACTTACAGGTTTTTGCTCAATATAGATAGCTAAAGATGTTTCAAGCCAAAATTTTTTGGGAGGTTATATTAAAATTATATACCTTAATATATATATATATATATATATATATATATATTAAATAATGGTTTCCTATACTTCATGAGCCATCCTCAGGAAGTTGACTATACTTTTATGGTATTTATTTCATGCATCTTATAGGTTTTGATCTATTTTAGTCAAATTCATATGAACCAATTGGTGATTTTGGCTCCAGCAAATGTTTGATTCCTTATAAAATGTTTTACATTATTATTTTAAAGTTTCATTTTTCATCCCTAAATCTAGTGCCTCATGTCAATCAAAATGTTCTTGCATTCAACCAAAATTAATTATATGCACTATATCCTTTGATGCAATAATTTTCCAATAAAAACTATGGTTATATGAAAAATCATATACAAATTAATAGTCATTAGTATAACCCACATTCAATTCCATCAAAAATTGTTGTTGCATAGGGCGTTGATTTGTTCAAAGTAGAATTGGATTCTATAAAAATAATGGTCCATAAGCTAAGAAATGACTTATTAAACATGTAGATGGATATGGATGATGCTACTAGATAGAATAATAACAAAAAATTTGGGTTTAAAATTTATAACAAAACTTTCAATTGGTCTAAAATGACATATAACAACAACCCAATAAGTTACCATAAATCAATATACTAGAAATAGTTCTGCCCAAATGGTGTAGAGTCTATAATAAATCATAATATGGTGAACTTGAATATGTGGAATTATTTTCATCATTTGAGATCTTCAAGAATGAGATGGAAAGACAAGGTTTTATGAATAACCCGTTAGAGTTCTACCCCAAATCTAGTTCCTCAAACACCAGCATGGTTATTTTAAATGCATGAGTCTTGTTTTCTAGACAAAGATGACAATGAACCAAAAGATAAATATAATGAAATACATACCTTATAGTAGTATCAAAAGTGAAATTATAATATAATAAAAATCATCCCTTCACAACATCTACTCCTCTAAATAACACTACTATTCCACCTAATCTAAGGCCTGACAATAATCCACCTCCCCTAAAATGGAATAAACAACCCTAGAATAAGGATAAATAAATAAAAAAAGGGTATAACATTGTTGAAGACATGAAAATTTTTAAATCTAAAATCAATCTTCATTAATTATATCATATCACTAAATAAAAAGAGTTCCTATGAAGGTCCATTACAAGAAAGTCAACAACAAAAAAGATAAAGGCTTCGCATACCAATGTCATATACAAGAGGAAACCAAAATTTAATGCTTTAATATTGGCTATCATATAATTTTAAAATAAAATTCATAATTGTTTATTTTATTTTGAATATTTATCTACATTAATGGCAACTTCCATTTGCTAAAATCTTATATTAACCATAATCCCATCAAAGAGAATGATTTCACAACTACATAGGATAATGGTGCATGCATTAAAGGAACCAAATGATGTGCAAATCTAAGTATAAAATGAGCCATAAATACAAATTAAAATTCACCTAATTTTAATTTATATCCAAAAAGGATATAGACTCCTCCTTAGTAAATACTTGTCCAAGATGTTGAATGGGTATGTAGCAACATATTTTCCTCATATCTTGTTGCCATGGAAAGGTGTTGTAAACTAGATTGAAATTAATCAAAAACTAAGAATAAATCACCATATTATTAAATACAATAATAATATTGAAGAGGTATGTTATATATCTCCTAACCTTGGGATTTATACCTTTACCACAAAGCATGAGATGTAAGAACCAGAAGTCCAGGGACATTCCCAATTATTGACTATCCACTTCAATAATGTAATATATAGGAAAGGATCATGTGTTGGTATTTAATTAGTAGATATATAAGGTAATAAATAATTGGAATCATATATATTTAAATTACCTTATACCAATAGTAGATAAGTGTTTGAGGCACTCATTTTTTTATTACATTTTTCTCTAAAAATATTGTCAAACAACTACTGATTTATGAAGATTTAGAACTAGTAGTCAATTATGTCAATAACAAATACCAATGTAAACTATCATAAATGAAGAAGTAAAAACATATAACATGGATTTAATTAAGTCCTTTTAGGCTTTCAATATAGTTATTATTCCTAAAGAATAGAATCATGATGCTGATTCATAGTTGCTTCAAGTACCATATTGGCACCTCTATAAGAATATAAGGTACAAAGATACTCCATTGAATTAGTACCTTGTCCATCCATTCCTAAAAATGTAAAAAAAATCCAAGTCTTTGATGATATTAGTATATAGTCCATTTCATTACTAACTCAGAAGAATTTGAGTCTCAAATAATTGATGATAAATATATTAGTTACCTATACCAAGAAGAATTGGGAAAAGAAGTCATTTAGTTGAAAGAAAACCACCTTCCCTTAGGAATGGTTTCCTTGGAAAGGACATTGGATCTATATCCTCAATAATAATAGCAAACATTACCAAAATTAAATTAATCTAAGTTTAGAAAGGAAAATTTAGGAAATAAGTATGATCCACACTATGTTAATATGGGTCTTAGATACACTCTAGAAGAAAGGCAAAGGGTGAAGAATTTAGTCACCTAATAAAAATATGTGATTGCATGGATGTATAAAGACTTGAATTTTTTTATCCTAAGGGTTATCACCCATATAATACTATTGAAGTCTAATCCTAAATCATTCAAGCAAAGATAGAGGATAGTAAATCCTATCCTAGAGGATCTTTTTAGGAATAAGTGGAAAGTTTGAAGGAAAAAATATTTTTTCATATCAGATATTCAACTTGGGAAGCTAATCTAGTTCCATTCAGGAATAAGAATAGGTAAATTAGGCTCTGTGTTGATTTAAAAAACTTGAATACAACTTATAATAAATTCAATTATCCTTTTCCTTCTTTGCATGAGGTCATCTAAATATTAAGTGGTTTAGGAATGATGTCCTTCTTAGATGGCTTTTATGGATATAACCAAGTATTGAATCATAAAAAATGATTAAGATTATATTCACCATAAATTTGGGTACTTTACATATAAAATGATGCCATTTTGATGCCATTTGTCTTAATTAATGCAAAATCCACCATTTAGCAAGCCATGAATCATGAATTTGAAGGGATAATAGGTAGATATATAATCATCTACATGGACAACCTAACAATTTTCTTAAAAGGCTTGAACGAATCTTGTAGGCCACCTATAATCAATATCTAAAGGATGAAGAAGGTTTGGAATCTCCTTAAACCCAAAGAAGAGCATATTTGGTGTCATTGAAGGTAAGATCTTGGGTTAAATCATAACCAAATAAGAAATTATGATCAACTTAGATAAAATTTAGGGGATATCAAAAATTGCATTCCTAAATAATAAGGAGATCAAATCTTTCTTTGGGAAGTTAAATTTCATGAGAAAGTTTATCTCAGGATTTACATAAATCATTAGACCTATAAATGTAATAATAAAGTAAGATGATAAATAATAATGGAAAATAGAGTCTAAAAGTCTTTTCAATACATTAAATATGCAATATATTAGGTCCCTATAATGATAAATCCAGACATCACTAAATATTTATTTTTGTATTCATTCACTTCAAAGCATACCATTATCATTATGCTCATCCAGAAGAAGATGAAAGTGAACACCCTATTTGAGTCATGATAAAAAACTTAAAGGATGTATAAATCACCTATTTCATGATAACTAATCAAATATTTTCCCTTGTCAAAGTGGTAAATAAATTTTGACACTAGATCTTTAGGAATAAGACCATCACCATTATGTTTGATCCTACTATAAATCTCACTTTGGGGAAAACCAAATTAGGAGAATGAAGAGGAAAATGGATGGTAAAATTATAAGAGTTTAACATAAAAGTCAATCTTACCAATATTGTTATAGGTCAAGGCATCATTCACCTCATGACTGAACCTAACTTGTGCATCACTATTGAAGAGGTTTGTGAAACCCAACTATCTAAAGGAGATCAACATATTTAAATTATTCAATACTTACTCATAGATACTTATTTCCCAGAACTCAATAGACAATAGATGAGAGTTTTGAGATTAAAATATACTCATTATATGATAAAAAATGGCATTATCTATATAAAAAATTATGAAGTCATCTACCTAAAATGTTTATCAAAATAATAAGGTAAATAAATTATGGAAAATTTACACCATAATATAGTCAGTGGTCATCCCTATGGAAACAACAAAGCCATAAAATCCTCATAATGGGTTATTACTAGATAATAGTCGTAAAGGATGCACATTTTCACATAATTACATGGCATGAAGGCCAAGTCTTGGAAAAAATAGAGGTACACTTATTAATGTCTTTATAGCCTATTATTAAATGAAGACCATTCACTCAATGGGGATTAGACTTTATTGTGTTAATTAAACCCAATTATTCAACTAGACACAAGTTTGTATTTGCTATAATAGACTATTACACATAATGGAATGAAGTAGTAGCTACAAGGTATTCAAGAGCACAAGATGTAATCAAATTTTTGGAGTAAAAAATCACAACTATATTTGGTACCCCTATTATCTAGTTTATGACAATGCGCCAACATTCCAATTAGTTGAATTTATTGAATGGGCCCATAATAATTGAATCACCATCAGGTCATCATCTATCGATTACCCATAAGGAAATGGATTAGCTAAATCAATAAATAAAAAATTAATTTATGAAATTAAAAAGTTAGTAGTAGATAAACCTAGAGAATAAAATTTGACTTAGTAGTGGAATTCAATTTTCCAAATCATTCTTCAATTGACAACATATCAATTTATGTAGAAGTATATGTGTTTTAACCTTATAGATTTTAGCTATGTAAATCCTATGTTTATTTAAAGGCTTGAGTAGTCTAAATTAGTAAAATAATATGCAATAAATAACCACTATTTTTTTATATAATTTAACTTGCTTTGATTTTCTAAAATACTAATAAATATATGTAAATAAATACTTATTTGGAAAATACCTAATGCAAAAGTTTTAAGTGCTAAAAATTTGGATCAAAATAGGTTTGAGTGTCATAAATAAGATCCCTATGTCATATCTTCTCTTGGATAGTATCACCATACTTGGATAGTAACCCCATGTGGCTCTAGTGTCCTAAAAATGGTACTAGTGTCATATGTGCAAGACTATTCCTAAATTCTAGGTGCACCTACACATATGTTTTAGGTTATATTATTACATGTTGAACCCTAAAAATCTATGGTGTGCCTATAACAGTTGGTTTATAATGAAAATTTTAATCCTCATTAAAAGTCATCAGCTAAAAGTGTGTGTTCACTAGTAGGATATATTGGACATCTTCAATACCCTTCTATAAAGAGAGTTGCTTAAATACCAATACTTTAATGAGGATCAATCCTAATGTATTTATCCCCACCTAAGTTCTATTTCAAGTGAAAGTGATGCTAGAATTATAGTGGTATTTAATGTCTTAAGTGTGCTTGAGATTGAAAATCTAGAAAATATGGGCTTAGGGAAGTTGTAGGTGATAGTATGTAGAAGTAGGGAAGGATAGGGATTAATAGACTTGATTTTTCTCAAGTTGTTTCATGTTTGACTAGGTATTTTTCATCTATTTCTATCTAGTTTATAGGGGTCTAAAATTCATGTATTTATAATGTTTTATATATTATGTGTATAGTAAAATATACTTAGATAGACTTTATGAGGGTTTAACTTTTTAAAATATATCCATTTAATAAATTTAGGGTAAAGAACATTAGTACCATGTTGGGACACTAGCACCATATGTATCTAGTGTCTTTAATGTGGCACTAATGTCCTAATTATAGGTTTCAGGGCATGAGGGGTTAGGATTTGGGAATGAAGGTTTGAGACTATGTTTTAGATGACAAGGGATGCTTATGGTCTACACAAAGGCTAGAAAAGTGTAATAAAAATATTTAGGATAGATTTATGGCTAAGCTTGGAATAGTTTATCTTAAGTATAAATATTAACACTCAAATACAAGTTTTATGTGGTTACATCCCTACCTTTATGATAGAAATAAAACAAAGTTAAATGACTAGTATAAAGGAAAAAGAAGCATACATAGACTTACCTAGGAAGTGAAGCCCACATAGTTGAGTTTGAGTATGTGAAGTTGGGTCTGCATATGTGAAGCATGATCTAAAGCATGACCTATAATAAAACATGCATAAAACAAACCTTATTTAAGAGGTATCAAAACCGAAATATTATTTTGAATAAATAAGTAACTAAGTAAAGCTAAGTAAATAGATGAGAAACAAGAAATTAATGAATACACCTTGTTGGGTACATGAACCAATGCATGAACTTGGTGAAAAATTATTTGTGTTCATGTACATGGTGATAAAATCATTGAATAACTTAGACTAAGATGATATTTTTCTTAATCCTCACATGCAGGTGGATCAAGAACTCAATCCAAGTTTGACTCCATCATTGCCTGACCCTACTTGGTGGATCATGATCTATGAATATCTTAGACTAGAATAAAAGTGTGTTTAACCCTCTCATGTGGGTGGCTCAAGAAATAAATTAGGTTATGAATCCATAATTACCCACCCATGTTTAGTATATGAATCTTAGACTAAGTTGTAAAAAGATTATAAATATTTAAATAGGTATATCTAATTATGTATGTCAATCCATAGCCATTCATAAATTAGGCGGCTCTAGGCCACTCAGAAATGTCAACCATTGCATATGTAGTAAGGTATGAAATTGGTCACAATCTATAATATTATTTAAAGTGTATATTTCATGGATAATGACATAGAATTTGTCATTCTATTTGATTAACTTATGTGTAACTGAGCATATGGAAATAATGTGTCACACACATACCCCCAATCTAATATCTAAGTATACTCATTCCATAATGATTTTTAATAATTAAATCTGAGTATTTGAACTAAATATGTTAATTATTATTCCATTCATGATGCCCTCAATCTAGGAAACTAATATGAATATAAGGTAAACTAGTGTGAATTTGAGCAAAATCTAAACATAACTATCAAACATGTAACTCAATTTGTGCAAACCTATATTGTACCTAGTGTATTATTCTTGCCAATCTAAACTATCTTGAAACTAGGGATACTATACAATAGTACCATTTTTGATAGTAGAACCATGTGGTGCTAGAGTCCTGATTTGGATGCTAATGTCTATTTGGTATGATGTAACAACACCACTAGATTTTATAGGAATATAGTAATTAAAAAAAATACACATATTCATCTTATATATTTTAACATGAGAAATATAATTAGTGCTCTTTAAATAACAACATCAATTTAGTTAACCACAAGATTTATAGATAATATACATAGCTAAGGATCACCATGAAAAGTTATAAAAAATCATGAATAACATTGAATAAACAATAAATACTACATTTAAATCATTAAAGTAATAATATAATTTTAGCCCTAGCTAATACAACATTACAACCATTATTTTATAAGTATAATTAATAAATATTATAGTTTGAATAAATAAATAATTTCTCAATTAATAATACATGATACAAAGCTCCATAAAACATGAGTCTCCATGACTCAAGTATCAATATGTAGTCTCAAGTATAGTCTCCAGTGCAGTACTCTAACTAGAAGTAAGAGCATCATTTGAGTGATTTTCCACACCAATCATAGACCATATATCTCCTACACTATCTCCTAATAAGGAAATGTCCCTCCCTTCATGGATGGGTAGATAATGATGGTTTGGGAATCCAAAGTGATAAACCAGAACCCATGTGTTATAGATATCTAATACATAATGTGTACCATAAAGAAATATATTCAAATATGATATAACACAAATATGAAAACTATATCAACATATGAAATGAAAATTTCTAACTATAAAAATTACTTTGTCCAAAGATTTTAATAATTAATTATATCTAGGATCAATCAATTTCATACATACCACTCAATTAGATTACACCTCATCTTACATTGGTGTCACTAATCAAGCCAATAGAATCCATCCATTGCTTATTTAGTGTCATAAATATGAGATTTGGTTAAAATATATATAATATAAAAACTAATACATTCATTAAAAATATTTCATTTTAACTTATAAAAATTTTCTAAGTATAGAAATATGAAATACACATATTTAGTCTATCAAATGTAATGCAATGAATCTATAACAACTAGTTATTAGTAAATAATAAACATAATAAAAAATTGTCCTTAATATAATATACCATCTAGGTAAATATTATATCTAGAATTTCAATTACCCAAATCATAATTAACTTATAATGTTATTCCATCCCTAAAATAAACATTAAAACATGGGCTTATTTATTTATTCATATTCCACATATATAAAATATCTAGTCAATACATCTTAATGTGTTCTATATTTATAACCCTCAAATAACTTATTTTAATGATTTTATTCAAACATTAAAATATACAAGAACCCATTTTCATGTTTTTATAGTAGTAATGTTTTTAAGCATATCACAGCTATGAACACACACACACACACACACACACATGGTATAGTTACTTTTATATTTATTACATAGTCAAAAAACGTAAAAATTATACCATGTGTGTGTGTGTGTGTGTGTGTGTGTGTGTGTGTGTGTGTGTGTGCACATGGTATAATTACTTTTATATTTATTACATAGTCAAAAAACATAAATATTATACCGTGTGTGTGTGTGTGTGTGTGTGTGTGTGTGTGTGCGTGCGTGCGTGCGCGTGTGCATATAAAACTATCAACTAAAATTTCAATACATTACAATTATTTTATTATATAAAGTATACTCTAGGAAGACACTCACTATAAATTGTCTTAGATTATTATGTATACTCTAAGTATACATCGAGTTAATAAAAAAGTCCTATTACTCTTTTTTATTTTGGATAAATCCCAATTAACTTGGTTAACTAAAAACACATAGACTTACGTGTGAGTTACCATTCATACACAACCAACTAATTTTAATCCAATTCTATTTATTTAAATCACTCAAACCATTTGATTCATATTAACATTTTAAATTGCTTGCATATAAATATGATAAAAAAAAATACACTCAACCAAATATGTTCCACATGGGATTTTTTGATATAAAAACTCAAACTTGACCACATAAATAATTTCATGAAAACTATATATTAAACTGCATACCTATTCCTTTCATTAACTCCGTAAGACTCACATTCAGAATTATAGACTAATTATAATATGTATAATAATACACAGTCAAAGCTAAAGATTTGTGTAGTTTATTTATAATGAATTCAATTGAAATTATAAACTTAGACAAAATAACATTAACCTTTTCGTGTATATAAATTTATACTTAAAGCTGAGTACATAGATAATAGTTAGTTCACCTACCTATATACAAGGTTATGTATCATGGTTTCACTTGATTTGTTCCCAAACCCATATATGTATAACTATGTATGTTATGGAATTTATAATAGAGTCGAATATAAATACTATGATCTTGATTTAAAATTTACAAATTCTTTTGAAATCTGAAGTAAATAGATTTCAATTAAAAAACTATAACCTTTGAGTTCATCTATATAGGTACCCTACATCTAGCTATATATAACACACATGGTTTCTTTTGAAATCTCCCAATTTTCAAGATATTATACACACACACAAACACACACACACACACACACACACACACACACACACACACACACACACACACACACACACACACACACACACACACACACACACACACACACACACACACACACACACACACACACACACACACACACACACACACACACACACACACATGTATATATGCATGCATGCATGTATGTATGTATATATGCATGTATGTATGTATGTGTGTGTGAGTGTATGTATGTATGCAAATATGTATCTATATTCACAATACAATTTTGTATCAATAACCCATAATGTTTATACCCACAAAATTCAATCTAGGTTATACACAATCGATTATGTCATACAACCTAAATTTTAATACATTTTGTTTAATACCTTAATAAATAGATATCTTAATTGGTTCAATTTCAGGATATTATATATGTATGTATGTATGTATGTATGTATGTATCTATCTATCTATCTATCTTCACAATCTATTTTTATATAAAGAACCCATAATAATTATACCCACAAAATTCAATTTGGGCTACACACAATCAAGTCTGTCATACAACCCAAATTTTAAAATATTTTATTTAATACCTTAATGAATATATATCTTAACTAGAATGATAATAACACTAATTCAAAGGCCAAATTTAAGATACCCTTTTTAAATAAATAAGCATTTAATGAATTCACAAGGATTTTTGAATTAAATTCAAAATTAAAATAAATCCAACCCATTCCACTATGTTTTCCCTAGGTTAGATATAGGGTTTTGTGGAGGGTCGATCCTTCCACAGGGCCCTACATACAATCCCTTTAAATTTTCTATCTCATTTCAAAATAAATGAAAAACCTAGGAAACCATTTCAATTAAAAAATACATCTAACAAAACACACAATAATTTAAGTATGATATTGACCTGTAATAATACTATTAATGCTAAAAAAGCCATATGTAGTCTTTTTCCTTAACTCAAAATATCTTTATTCTCTTTCTACTTGTTACTCCCTGTAAGCCATCATCATAGTCCTCATTATTTATTTTATTCTTTTCCATCACCTTACTCGCCATTAATTTCTCCTCCTTCCTTAATAGATAAAACTGATTAAAAATATGCATTCAAGAATAGATCAATCAAACCCTCACTAAGTTACAATTCACCACCATTTCTCATGCAATAAATAGCCAAACTCACATCATGATTTTTTGCTAAGAATAATGGTTAACTGTATTTAAGGAGAGGTTAGAAATACTAATCATATAAAAAATTCCCATGACTAATTAAAATAGTCATGATATATCATTAATATTATATGTATTCCTTTTGACTTAAATGAAATATAGCATAAACTTCACTTAGTTTATGCAAACCGACTAGACGACAAGTCCATCAACAAGTCCATTAACATAATGAATATATAGCATGAGTAAAACATATGTTTCTTTAAAGGAATATTTTAATTATTACCAAGTCATCCAAATGAAACACTGTGCATTCAACTTTAAACTATAAGTTAACCCTCTAGGTTTAAATAATAACCATAGACTTTACAAAACAATTCAAAAAAAACAATGACATTTATAAAATGATATTATCTATAACACCTTGAATTACATTATGTTTATTTCATATCACTATACTTAAATAAAAACACAAATATCATTTTACCATGCCAAAATCATTCATTAATACTTTAACAAATATGTTGTAATTAATTATATATTTTACATGTTTATATTACTATTAAAATCGATAATAGTAATTTTTAAAATGTAAATAATCACTTAAAATTTGACTTAGCCAAGTAATAGCATACATATATTATTTCTAATATAGAATACAAACAAACATTATTAAATGAATATTTAGCTAATGTTCAATACCATAGTAAATCATGTTAAACTTGATAGGTACAAATTTATCAAATCAACTAACCAATAACATCAACAACACCTAGGTTAGTGAAACCACCTAGTAACATAAAATTATTTAAGAACACAAAAGATCATAAAAAACATTTAAAATATAAAATAAATTATATCACAACTATCGAACACAAATAATTTATCATGAAACATGATATACTATTATGGTGTGTGTGGGTGTTTTCGGTTTTTCATTTTATCATCCCCCAATGCCTCCATCTACACCATCATATTTGATGATTCTCTCCCTCCATCATACTCTAATGTATGGATCTATCCTACATCCACCTCAAAAAAATGAAGGTAGTTATCTTGAAACATAATTATATAAATAAAATAATGTTATCTAATTAACAAACATGATCATAATATACATAGTAGAAAAGTACAACTATCTCATAGCAAAATAATCACGTAAATTAATAAACACATAATTGTCCCATAATGAGAATATGACATAAATATTAATAAAATAATAGTTAATCAACTAATAACCATAATAATCCATGGATCATACAAATTTTTCAACTTAGAGAGAAATCGGGATAAGACATCCCCTTAAAGATGGTCATCATCCCAATAACATTTATTCAAACAAATGTTTTAATTTAAAACATTATTTACTAGAAAATTAATATCATATAAAACAAAAAGTCAAGCAAAAGAGTGTGGAAATAGCCTATAAAACTCATCATAGTCCTCCCAAGTGGCATTATCTTCAACATATTAGTCCCACTATACCTTGTACTATGACACTTCCCTATTATGCAAATTGCATTTATGAGTGTCAATTATTCTAATTGGTTCTAACATGACCACCCTAAGATCAAAAACTTACAAAGCATCTCTATCTAAGGCATATGAAGGGCCAGCAACATACTTTTTAAGATAATACACATGGAAGACATTAAAGAAAATATCTAGAGTTGGTGGCAATGCAAGCCTATATGCTAGAGGATTGACCACTTCTAAAACCTTGAAGGGTCCCACCTATATTGGTGAAATTTTTACTGACTTCTTATATTTAATTGAGATTTTTAGAGGCTTAACCCATAACAACACTTTATCACCTATAGAAAAATTCTTAGCTATTCTCATCAGATTAATATAACTTTTTTGTCTACTATTGGCCTTGACCAACCTTTCCTTAATTGTCTTGTCTTTCTCTTCCATTTTTGAAAGCATCTCAGGTCCAACTACTATCTTATCTTCTAACATGTCCCAACTAATTGGTGTTCTACACATATTTATATACAATCCCTCAAATAAATCCATCTTTAATGTTGATTGGTATGAGTTAGTGTAAGAAAATTCAACCAATAGAAGGTATGCCACCCACTTGTATGGCTTATCCATGTAATACATACGAAGTAGATCTTATAAAACGTAGTTAACTCATTATGTATGTCTATTAGTTTGAAGGTGATAAATAGTGTTGAAATTCAAATATGTACCTAGAGTCTAATTTAGAGTCAAATAAAACCTAGAAGTCATCCTCAGATCTCAATCTAAAATGATCTTGTCTAGAAAACCATGCAATCGATACACTTCATAAATATATTTGCAAGCATAGGTACATTATCTATCAAGTTTCATAATATGAAGTGAGATATCTTGGTTACTTTTTCAACTACAACTAAGATCATGTTATGTTAGTTTTATGATAATGTAAACCCTTGGATGAAGTCCATACTAATCATGTGCACTTCTATTCCATTATATTATGTGGATATAGCAATCCAACTGGATGCACATGTTCAACTTTTACACACTAACATTCCAGACAATGAGACACAAAATCTACTACATATCTATTAATTCCTTTCTAAAAATATAGTGGTTTGACTTTATCCATGAGATTAGTTACTCCCAATTCCCTAGATATGGTTCATTTTACAATTTATTTATCACTAGGTTCCTCAAATTCTCTCTATTAGGTACATACATCATACCATTATAATGCAAAATGTCATCAATCTCTATTTCAAATCCCTTATACCTAGAATTTTGAGCATTATTAAATAATGGTTTCCTAACCTAGTCATAGAATTCATATCCTATCAAGAATTTGATTACCTAATCTTAGAAAGTACTCCTAATAGTAGCCACAAATGTTGTGTACCTCTAAAAACTTAGAACATAAACTACTCTATTCTATTTTCCATTGATATAATTAATATCAAAATCATAATTAGATAATAATTCTAACCATCATCTTTGATTACAATTCAAGTTTAGTTGGGTGAATATGTAATTGATTCCCAAGTAATCAGTCTTTAGCTCAAATAGTTTCCCTAATAGATAATGCCTCCAAACTTGTAACACATGCATAATTTATGGAAGTTATATCTCATGAGGGGCATAATTCACCTCATATCACTAGAGTTTCTTGGATTCATAGGTTACCACTGAGCCATCCTATATAATAACTCCGCCAAGTCCATACCTAGATGCATTGGTGGTTACTGAGAATTTACCATTAGAATCAAGAACTCTTAGCATTGGTGCTAAATTAAGCCTCCTTTTTAGTTCCTAAAAGGCTTTCTCACACTTTTCAATCTAGGCATAACTTGTATTCTTCTACTAAAGAGATTTAATTAGATTATCTATCTTAAATAAATTCAAAATGAATTTCTTGTAATAGGTTGCTAATCCCATGAAAATCCTTACCTCATGTACATTATTTAGTGCAGGCCACTCCATTATGGCTCTTATTTTTATTGGATCCACTTAAATATAATCTATATAGATAATATTTCCCAAATTCTACACTTTATTTTGGAAAATTTCACACTTAAGACAACTTTTCATACAACTTGTGATTTTCATAAACACTACAAAACTAGTTCTAGGTATTGCAGGTACACTTGCTCATCCTTAGAATAAATGAGTATGTCACCTAGGAATACCAAAATAAAATGATCTACATAGTCTCTGAACACACTATTCATAATATTTATAAATTTTGATGGATCACGTGTTAACCCAAATGATAATAGTATGAAATTGTAATATCCATTTCAAGTTATGAATGTTAATTTTGGGATATCCTCTTCATAAATTCTCAACTGATGATACCCTTCTCTAAGATCACTATTAGAAAATATTATTTACCCTTGCATTTGATCAAAAAGATCATCAATGTGTGTTAATGGATATCTATTCTTTATTATTGATTTATTCAATATCCTATAATCTATACGCAAGTAAAGATTTCCATCTTCATTCTTTACAAAAATAACTTATGCACCCCGAGGTGACACACTTGGTCAGAATAACCCTTTCAACAAAACACCTGAAGTTATGCCTTTAACTCAATCAATTTAGTGGTTGTCATTCTGTATGATGCCTTAGATTGTAAATCTAATTTAGGTATGATATCAATTGAGAAATCAAAATCTTTGCTTGGGTGGTTATCCTGGTAATTCTTCTAGCTACATGTCATGAAATTTTCTTAGAAAAGGATAATCTTTGATGGATGGTTCTTTAAACTCCTCCATCTCATTTATCTTAATGATAAATGACTAACATCCATTCTTATGAGCTTTCTTGAGTTAAATTTATAAATCTACCTTAGCTTTAACTCCCTTTTCTCACCATGAAGTAGTGTTTGATTTACAAATTCATCTTGGCATTCAAACATATTCAGATAATATTCAACCTTGTATTTACACTTCATAATCCAATTATCTCCTAGGATCATATCATAATACCCCAATGGTGTTTCAAAAATATCCATTACTATTATGAATTCAACCAATCTAATCTTTGCTTCAACAAAACATTTGTCAACTTTGACCCTAGACGCATTCCCATACTGTACTGACCATGAATTTTCTATAACTCTAACTTTTATAGTTTATTTTTTTAAGCATTACAGGAGTAATGAAATATTATATATATATCATGTGAATCAAAATAGAAATTAGATGATTAAAAAATACCTGATAATTTTATGGGCAAAGATTGATACTCATCATGATGATTGTGAAAAGCTACATGAATACATTTCTAGAATTTACCTTGATGAGAAGAAGAGCCCTTGTTATTTGATTTATCCAGAGGGTAGTCTCGATCATAATGGTCACCTCCACATATGAAACAACCTTCAACTAGTCCTTTCTTGTTAGACTATTGATTTCCATTGAAACCACCTTTAAAATAATTTCTAGGTTTCTTGGTCTTTGAGCCATTATTAAACTTAGCATTTTGATTCTTGAACTGACTCTTGGATTATCCACTCCTCTACTTCCAATTATTATTTTTGAAATTTTGTTTCAAACTTCTAAACTTCTTTTCAAAATTATCTCTAACTTGAGAAAGATTTTTTAATTTCTACTCTTGCTTGACCACCTTATCAAAAAATTGATCTATGGTAGATGCACCATGCACATATACTTCACAAGAAATTTGGGTTATTAATCCCATGATGAATTCCCTAATATGTATCCTCTCATCTTATTAATACTGATTTATATACTTAATGAGCTTGTTGAATTACTCCTAGTATTCATTTATCAAAAATTTCCCTCGGTTAAGATTATAAAAATTTGATAAAATTACAAACTCTAGAAGTAATCATGACCTAAATAGTGTCACAAATTGTTACCAAGTAGTGGTGGTTGAGTTGAAGTTCATATCAAGCTTCTTATTTTTATACCAAGTTGTTTCACCAATAATTTGATAAGATCCCTAGACTACTTTTTTGATTTAAGAGTAATTCTAAATCTCAAAATATTTCTCCATTTCTATCATCCACACTTCATCTCCATCTCCCAGTACATTTCCATCAAACTTGGGTGGATTTACCTTTTATATATCCCATGCCAACTCTATAGCTACTCAAGATCTACATTCTTTGGCACTCCATCATGCCTCTACTCTTGAGGATGTTTCTAATTAGTAGGATTCTCTTTAGAATATTCTTGATCATTCTCCTCTTCATATACATGCATTTCCTATTATAGGGCTAAAATCAGTCCCTATTCTCTTGTATGGTTGAAAGGATTTGGTCCAACTTCATATCTTGCTTAGTGGAAAACTAAGTTGGATCAAAAGGGTGACTGGTATTTGAAGTACATTCACCTCATAGGGTAATATGCACCATTGTTCTTCGTACTTATTATGATAATAAGTTTGTATTAGAAGACACATTAATTCCTAGAGTTTGAATATCAAATGTGATACCGAAATGTAACAACCTCACCGAGTTTTAATAGAATATATCAATTTAATAAAAAATAATTACATATATTCATCTTACATATTTTACTAAGATAAATATAATTAGTGATCTTTAACTAAGTTCATTAATTTAGTTAACCATAAGGTTTATAACTAATACACTTAGCTAAGGATCACCATGAAAAGATATAACAAATCATGAACAATGCTAAATAAATAATAAATATTTCATCTAAATCATTAAAGTAATAATACAATTTCAACACCAGTTGATATGACATTCTACCCACTATTATAGAAGTACAATGCATAAATATTATAGATTTTAAAAATAAATAATATCTAAAATAATAATACATGATACAAATATCCAAGGATCATGAGTCTCCATGACTGAAGTATCAATCTATAATCTCAAGTGTAGTCTCTAGTGTAGTCCTCCAACTAGGAGGGAGAGCATCATAAAAAAAAATTCCATACCAATCATGGATCATAGATACCCTAAACTATCTCCCAATAAGGAAATCGCCCTCCCTTTATAGATGGGTAGACATTGATAATATAGGAATCCAAAGTGACAAACTACAACCCATGTGTTGTAGATATCTAATACATAATGTGTACCATACAAAAATCCATTCTAACATGATATCGCATAAATATTAAAATGGTATCAACATATGAAATGACAATGTTTAACTATAAACATTAATTTGGCCAAATCTTTCAATAATTAGTAATCAATAGAATTAGTCAATTTCATACACACCACTCAATCAAATTTTAACTCATCTTGCATTGATGGTGATAATTAATCCAATGGAATCCATCTATTGCTTATTTAGTGTCATAAATACAATATTTGGTTAAAATATATATAATATACAAACCAATAGTTTATTCAAAATATTTCATTTTAGCTTATAAAAATGTGTTATGTACAAAAATATCAAATAGAAACTTTTAGTCTATCAAATATAATGGAATAAATCTATAACATCCAATTTATTAATGAATAATAAATGGAATAAAAAATAGTCCTTTATATAATATACCATCTGGGTAAAGATTATACCTAGAATGTTAGTTACCCAGATCATAAGTAACTTATAATGTTATTTCATTCTTAAAAAAACATTAAAACACATGCATATTTATTTTTTCATATTCCACATATATAACCAAAGCCATTCAATCCATCTTAATGTCCTTTATATTTAAAACCCTTAAATACCTTACTTTAATTATTTTATTCAAACATTAAAATATGCAAGTACCCATTTTCATGTTGTTATAGTAATAATGTTTTTAAGCATATCACATCTATGAACATGTATATATATGGTATAATCATTTCAATATTTGTTATATAGTCAACAAACATGTAACTTAAACCATGTATGTATGTATGCATGTATATATGTGTGTGTATATATAGAACTCTCAAACGCAATTTCAATATAATATAATTATTTTATTGTATATAGTATACTATAAGAATAAACCCACTATGAATTGTCCTAGAGTATTACGTATACTCTAAGTATACATGTAGTTAATAAAACATTCCTAATACTCTTTGTTATTCTAGATAAATACCAATTAACTCAGTTAACTAAAAGCACATAGAATTGCATATGAACTACCATTCATACATGACCAGCCAGTTTTAATCTAATTCCATTTATTTAAATCACTCAAATCATTCGATTCATTTTAACATTTTAAATTAATTGAATATAAATATGATCAAAACATACACTCAACTGAATATGTTCCACTTGGGATTTTGTAATATAAAAATTTAAAATTTGCCACATAAATGCTCTCATGTAAGATATATATATAACCACATACCTAGTCCTTTCATAAACTATGCAAGACTCACATTCAGAGTTATAGACTACTCCAAGTATGTATAATAATACATAGTCAGAGCTAAACATTTCCATAGTTCATATATAATTAATTCAATTGAAATCATAAATTTAGGTAAAATAACATTAATCTTTTCATGTATATAAGTATATGCATAAAGTTGAGTGCACAGAAAATAGTTCATTCACCTACCCGTATACAAGTTTATTTATTATGGCTCTACCCTATTTGTTCCCAAACTAGTATATGTTTAAGTATGTATTTTACAATATTCATAATAGAGTCGATTATAAATACTATGATCTTGATTTAAAACTTACAATTTTTTTTCAAATCTGAAGCAAATAGAATTCCATACTAAAACTAAAACTTTGAGTTCATCTATATAGGTAACCTAAAATTGGTTATATCTAACCTTCACAATTTCTTTCAAAAGCTTCCAATTTTTAGGATACATATATACATGCATGTATATATACATACACACACACACACACACATACATCAATACAAATATGTGTGTGTGTGTGTGTGTCATTAGCTAGCAACTAATTATATATATATATATATATATATATATATATATATTCACAATCTATTTTTATATAAAGAGCCCATAATGTTTATACCCATAAAATTCAATTCAATAAAAATAGATTGTGAATATATATATATATATATATATATATATATATATTCACAATCTATTTTTATATAAAGAGCCCATAATGTTTATACCCATAAAATTCAATTCAATTAGGGTTATGCACTGTCGAGTCCCTCATACAACAAAAATTTCAATCCATTTTATTTACTACATTAATGAATATATATATATATATATATATATATATATATATATATATATATATATATATATATATATATATATATATATATATAAACTAGTTCAATAACAAAACTAAGTTGAAGGCCAAACATAAGATACCCCTTTTAAATAAATAATCATTCAAAAAATTCATAGGGATTTTTGAATTGAATTTGGAATTAATATAGAGCTTACCCATTCCACTATGTTTATCCTTGGATAGATGTAGGGTTCTATGGAGGTCCAAGCCTTCCATAGGGACCTACACACAACCCCTTTAAATTTTGAATCTCATTTAAAAACAAATGAAAACCCCAATAAACCATTTCAAATCAAAAATCCATCTAACATAATATACAAGATTTTAATTACAATACCAACTTGTAATGATAACATTAATGCCAAGAAAGCCATATTTACTCTTTTGTCATTATCTTAAACATTCCTTCTTATTTTTATATATAATACTCCTTTTAAGTCATTCTCATAGTCCTACTTATTATTTTCCATCACCTTAATTTCCATGAATTTTTCCTTCCTTCTCGATAGACAAAATTGATTTAAAATATGAATGCCATAATAGCCTCAATAGAACCCCCAATAAGCTACAATCTACCACCATTTCTCATGTAACCAACAACCAGACTCGTATCATGATTTTTTTGCTAACAATGATGGTTAAATGGAGTTAATGAGAGAGTAGAAACCCTAATCATCTCTAAACTTCCAATGGTTAATTAAAATAATCATTATATATCCTTAATAATATATTCATGCCTTTTGACTTAAATCAAATATAACATCGACTTCACTTATTAAATCCAAATGAATAGACAAAAAATCCATCATCAATATTATTCCATGTAATGTTGGCCATTGAAAAATCAATTAACATAATGACTATATGGAAAAAATAAAACATATATGTATTTATAAAAATATTATGATTGCTACCAAGTCATCTAAATCAATCACTATGCATTTGAATTTAAACTATAAGTTAACCCTCTAGATTTAAATAATAACCATAGACTTTAACAAATAATTTGACAAACAAAATTATGTTTATATAATGGTATTATATATAACACATTTCATTCCATTATGTTTATTTCCTATCACTATACTTAATTCAAAGCACAAATCTCATTTTACCATGCCAAAATCATTCATTAAGACTTTAACAAAGAGATTATAATTAACTATGTCTTTTACAGGTTTATATTACTATTAAAATGGATAATAGTAATCTTATAAATGTAAATAGTCACTTACAAAATGACTCAACTAAGTAATAGAATACATCTATTATTTATAACAAATAATACAAACAATCATTCTTAAGTGAATATTTAGCTATGATCAATACCATAGTAAACCATGTTAAACTTGATAGGTACACATTTATCAAATCAACTAACTAGTAACATAAAAAAAAAAATTAGTGAAATCACACAATCACTTAAAATGATTTGAGAACAAAAAATATTGTAATAGACATGCATAATAAAAAACAAAGCACACCATAACTATCTAACTCAAACAATTTATTATGAAACATGATATACTACTATAGTGTGTGTTTGGGTTTCTAATTTTTCATTCTATGATCCCCAAATGCCTCTATCTACACCATCCTTTCCAATGATGCTCTCCCTAAATCATACTCTAAGGAATGGATCTGACCTATATCCACCTCACAAAAATGAAGGTATTTATCCCTAAACATAATTACATCCATAATATAATGTTGTATAATTAAAAAACATGATCATAATGTACAAAATATAAAATCACAACTATCTCATATCAAACCTATCATGTAAATTAAGCAACACATAACTATTCCATCATTAGCATATGACAAAAAGCTTAATCAAACAATAGTTAATCAACTAAAAACCATAATAATTCATGAATTAATAGGTTTTTTTAGCTTAGAGAGAAATTAGGATGTGACATATGAAATATAACTCACTATACTAATTTTTGATTCACTATTTTCCCTATATTTTACATGTGTTTGATTTCCTAAAATTGAACCTGTATACAAAAAAATGTTTTATGAATACATTTTAGGATCCTAATCTCTGTGACAAACCCTTATAAATGATCCATATTTTTATGGTAGTTATTGACATGTGCAATAAATATCCTCAAAATAAATGGCTCTACAAAATGTGTTAGCTAGGGCATATATGATTACTACATGTTAATCCAATATAGAGTGCAAACATAAAATCATAATGTAAAAGAAGTTGATCATAATTATGTAATAAAAAATGTATGTTGTGTCTATCATTTCAAAAGGGTGTCAATATAGATGTAATGAATGTGTATAACAACAAATTTGAGTAGCTACCTAGGGGGATGGGGCATGATGTCCATCATGACAACCAAGTAGGAAGGGTAGATGCATGAGGTCCCTCATGGCATCGAGAACTAGTGTGTGTCACATAAAAATAAAAGTGTCATGGCCATGATTCATATAATAAAATATACATACAAAACACATGAGGCACACAAAAAGAGGCCAAGGGGCCATAATACAAAGGACATGGGCACATGTCATTAAATCTATTAAAAGAAGACATAAAAGTACATGATGAAATGTCCATTTATGTAAAAAATGATCAAGTTGGATTGGACCTACATATAAGTATGCATTCAAATATCCACATAAATAGTCAATAAATCACACATAATAGACATGGGTACATGTCCAAGGCATACATGAATAGAACTGTCATAGAGATAAAGATTAATGGCATATTCAAATGCCCTTGAATAGAAGAATCATAGAGCATAAAAGCAAGTCTTAACTAGGAAAGATATAAATTAAATCATGAATAAATGTAGTAAAAATCTATGTAAGAGATAGGATGTACATATGTTGAGTCTAAAGTAGTGATAGTAAAAAAAAGGAGTATGAGTAGCAATGATCAATATCAAGATATAACAATACAAAAACTAGAATTTATAGAATCTAAGGATAGAACCTTGTAAGAAAAAATTTGTATAAGATTTACCTAAGTGGGTGGATGTATCAAAATAATAATACTAAATTAGTGTATATTACCCTAGTGGGCAGATGATAACAAGTCTAGATCAATGCAATGGACCTGAGTTTTATAAGCAAGTTGCAAGCACTCGACAAGAACAAATAAAGCATGTAAGTATTATAAAACCAATTATACCAACATGGATAACATATGTAATTTCTAGAAAATATAATAAATGTAAAAAATATAAATGGATACAATGTATTATTTTTTTATTTTTTAAAAATATTTGAATATTTTTTCTATTTTATCATGTTATTTTATTTTTGTATTTTTTGGATATAAGTTATGTAGAAGCAAATGAAAATGAATAGTGCATTATTTATATGCAAACTATCCTTAGATACATGATGTTCAATGGATTTTTTATTACCTTGACATCAAGTGAAGCTAGATGTTATACTTTTGGGCTAAGACTTTTTGTGATGATGTATGGTCCAAGCTAATTTAATTTAAACACCCCTTTGTTCTCCTCCTTGGCATTGACATTTTTGAGATTTTATATTAACACCAAATCATTGATTTCAAATTCCTTATCATTGATTCAATTATTTTAGGTTGTTTGGATTAGTTTATGATAAGATATGAGATGCTCTACGGCTTTGATATGTGTGTGATCCAACTATTATAATTTGTGGAGATGTCACTCTCTATACTAATCATTTTTATGATCCCTTTTAAATATAACCATAAAGAGGGGATTTATAATTCCAATGGGATAACATATTGTATGCCTTATATGAGTGAATAAAGAGTATCTCTTTTTGGTATATGTATGTTAATGCGATAATCCCATAGTGCATAGATGAGTTTACTATGCCAACCATCACCAAATCTAGTAACTATTTTGTTGAGAATATTTTTGATTTTCTTGTTTGTTTCTTTTGCTTGACCATTGCATTGTGGGTAATATGGAGTAGAGAATGTGTTGGATTTTATATTTGGTGTAAAAAAATTTCACCATTTTATTCTTGAAATAGGTTCCATTATCTATAATTATGATTGTTGAGAGGCTGAAGTGTGAAATAATATTAGTCATTAGAAAATGGTAAATATCCCCCCCTTTATTGATTGTAATGGGATGGTTTTCACCAATTTTATAAAATATTATGTAACTGTGATAATGAATTCATGACCTCCTATGGATTTTAGGTTTATTTTATCGATTAGATAAAATCCATATAGCATGAATGGCCACAAGGATATGATAATTTGAAGATATTATAAAGATTCATGGTGTAATTTTTTGTGTCATTGACATTTGCCACATAATTTGGCATATTCTTATCATTCTTGTTCAATGGTTGGCCAATATTAACCTTGTATAAGTAGCTTATGTGACATTTATTTACCACTAAAATTATCACCACATTAACTATCATGTATTTGTCAAATAGCCAATTTAGCTTCCTCATCTATCAATCCTCAGAGTAAGTATCCATTAAAATATAACTTAAATACATTAACACTAATGATAACATATTGATAATATTTCTGATGTCGTTTACATTTTTCATTATTTTTTAAAGTATCAAGTGTAATAAATTTATTCAAAAAGTTGTATATGTCAGAGAACCATTCAGATGTTGTTGTACTACACATGGTAACTAGGACTTATAGAGTCATAAGGTCCACATGGGACATTGATGGAGATGATAATAATTTGATAGTAAAAATATCTTGGTATACATATATATCAATGGGGATCAATGATGCATCACATTCCATTGCATTGGTATGATGGTTATCTTTGTGTGGGATGTTCTCAATAGATAAATTATCAAACTAGGTCTGTAGACATTGAACCATGTTCTTATAAGGAATCAACTATTCTTTTTTTGGCATAAATATATAAATTGAATAACAATTGATTGGGAATCCTTGTAAAATTTTATTGATTCAATTTTGAGATCCTAAGTTGTTTGAAGGCCTAAGATAAGATCTTTGTATTTTATGATATTATTAGTGCATGAAAAATTAAGACAGTATGAGAGAGGTATTATGTGTCCAAGGGGATCACTAAAAATAAATCTAATGCTAGCACTGAATGCACATCAAGAACCATCAAAGAACATTATCCATGTATTTGAAATAGTATTATAGGTTATGAAATCATCTCTAAAATCATCATTAATAGGATTTATATCCAATAATGGAGTGGCTGCTAATTGATCTACAATTATCTAGCCTTTTATATATTTAAAAAAAAATGATTTTGAGGTCAAATTCTATAAGTAACACAACCCATTTCGAAATATGACTTGAAAGATGTGGTTTTT